>JACEIK010000697.1:92438-111465 GCA_018107945.1 Datura stramonium
TATGTTGGCCGTGTGGGGCCATAGTCTGATGGTAGTGGTGACCTTGCCGGTCACGTAGTTATTTAGTATTCTCTATGTTGAGTTTCAGATGACTAGACAGGATGGTGGCCTTGTCGGCCTGCATAGGTTCCTTGTTTTGTGTATGTCTCTAGTTAGCTGTTGTTACATGCAGGTGGCTATAGGCCCAGTCGGTCGGAGGCTGTGTTTACAGCCGTTATATAGCCCGTTGTTCCCAGAAATCTGAGATAGAGCTAGCCAGGCACCAGATGTGCTTAGGCTCACCAATTAGTAGTCCAGGTCCTACTAGGGCACCAGGTGAAAGTCATACCCCCCAAGGCGGGGCGTGACACCTAGTTTCCAGAGCTACATTTCCATCGTATGTTATTGGACTAATGGACCCCAGACTTGTGATTACCCAGCCCAACCACTATACCTTGGCAAGGTGCAGTGGGCTTTCTCCAATGGGGTGTATACATCGGACTCCATGTCTAGCTCATGTGGTTATATGTTGGTTATTAACTCTCCCACTAGTAAGTACAGTTCTGCTCAGCTCAGTCTCAGTTTAGTCACTCAGTTCTAGGAAATGTTTATGACCATCAACAGGGTCAGCATTAACCATATTACAGTTATACCTCAGCTTCTATCAATACTCAGTATCAGTTGGTCATTTCATGTTATTTCAATTCAGTTGCTTATTTTCCATGTTTATTGTATATCCCACTTACTAAATACATTTAAAATACTGACGCATACTCTATATGTTGTATCATATTATAATACAGGCATAGGTTCTCATCCTCAACATCATCAGTAGTTTTTCCTCCGACGATCTAAACAACAACATTATTTGGTGAGTCCTTATCTTCCAAGGATGATGCTTACCTTTCAATTAGTTTTTATTTAGTCAGAATTTTAGAGTTATCCGGGCTTGTCCCAACAACTCATCAGTTAGTAGTTGGCTTTCAGATACGGTTTTGTAGTATTCTTTTCAGTTATGTTTACTGTTTTGGAAATAGTATAAATTACATAATTATTTTTGCATAGCTTCCGCTTATGTTTACTTAGTTTACCAGTGTAATGTTAGACCATGGGTTAGCTTGGAGCCACTTGTGGTACCAAGTACTGTGTCTCGTCCAGGATGTAGACTCAGATCGTGACATTAAGTCACTTAACGGTTTGTTATGTGGAGTCATCCTCAAGTTAAGTTCTAATAGTTGATGTTTTCTTACCAGTTTCAATGAGTTAGGCCATGATTCCTTAGTAAAAGTGATGATTCGTTAAGTAGGTCATTATGAAGGACTTTGAGGTGAGAATCAGAGAATCTTCGGCTTGGTTTCAGTAGCAACTAATGGACCCCACGAGTCGTCAAGTGGCATGTTGTCACTGGGGGGGGGGGTCAAATTTACAGACAGGATCTCAGGGGTATTTTAATAACTTCCTAGGTTTTAAAAACCTAAACTAGAATGTTTTGGGATTTCAAAGGGGTATATATAAGGATTTAATTAGTCTAAATTCTTATTCCTCTTGTAACAACATAAGAGTCAAGATCATTAGCTCTCGAGTTCATCAAGCAAACTAGGAAGTCATCATTTTCAACCTAGGGTTCTTCAAGTTTTAGTGTAAGTTCTTCATTTCAGGTATATAAGGATAACCTAAGTAAGAATCTATTAATCCTTATTCCCTATATCTATGCGAGAATTCATTGAGATTAACGCTAGGGTTTTGGCTCAGTTCTGGAATTGTCTTCTTCCCTATCTATGAAATTTTTCACTATTTAGATATTCATATTAAATTGCATCTATTATATCCCCTTATGATTGATTATCATTCTATTGATGATTATATCTTGATTCTTGGTTTGTTGATTATTGGTTCATATCTCTTATCCCATGAACCCTATTGCATAAAAGTCATGATTTTGCAAGCATTATAATTTGAGTTTAATTGTATTGTTCTTCACAAAGTTGAGCAGATTTTTAAAAGAGTTTTCATAAAGAGATATTGAGGAAGAAAGTATGATTTCTAGCATAAATTTTAAAATCTAAAGTTAAGTGTTATTTTTGAAAAGCAAGAGTTTTGAGTACAAAAGCTCACAAATTTTCAAGCAAAGTTTTGAGCCAAGGCTCATGGGTAAAGTAAAGAGATTTTGAGTGAAAGGCTTAACAAGAGTTTTTAAACATCCATCATATCTATAGAAAAAGCGCTTTGTAAAGATATTTTCAGTTGCCTCAGATAGGCATATTTATATGAGAATAGTTTTAGGAGGATTATTTAGTATCGAGTTTGGTGAAGAGTTAAGATAAATAATAAGCCCTAGAACTATATAACCAGTGTAGGTTAGGTTCATGCCATTGATTGAGTTTGAGTGACTCCTCAGATAAGTTCCTGGTAAGGACTTCAGTTATGGATCCATAATTTAGATTATTCTCTACCTTGGCAAGGCTTTGAGTGGCTCTGCCAACTTGAGCGAGACAGTTGGGCATCATGTGCTCATTCATGATGGTGTCGATTATGAGAAGCTCCCCAAGTTAAAGTATGCATTTTACATATATTTTTCAGATATTATTTTGATGCATAGTTTTATGGAATAACTAAGTTTACACATTTTATACATGTGTTTTGTGCATCATTCAGTGCTCCAATTTCAGTCATATTATTTCAGTGAGTGTATCTCTTCTGTTCAGATATTCTTGCTTAATCATTTTTTTATTTATTCATATTACATACCGTAAATTCCACGTACTAACACCCTTTGGCGCTGTATCTTATTATGATGCAGATTTAGGTAGACAGGATCAACAACATATGCTTCATTAGGATCTCATATTCATTAAGTAGTTGATATGGACTCCTACTTTCAGGGAGTTGCCGTCGTTTGATTTATTTTAATAGAGCTTGAGGTAATCATGGAAGCTATGTCCCCGAACCTATTATTAAGTTATAGAGGCTTCATAGATAGAGGCAGAGTTGAGTCAAAAATGTTACTTTATAGCATTCTTTTCAGTTACAATTTAAAAATCTTATTTTATTATATTGATCCCACACAATTATTACTTCTTCTACACTTTATTGTATTCTCAGGTAGTGGTAAGCCAGGCCAAGGGTTCGCTTGGACCACTAGGTGGTCCAAGTGCCGGCCAAGTCCAGGATCTAGATTCTGATTGTGACAAACTTGGTATCAGAGCCTTAGGTTCAAAGAGTCCTAGGGTGTCTTTAAAGCCGCGTCTAGTAGTGTACTTCTTATAGATGTGAGCATGCCATGTCTATAATAAGGAGACTGTGAATCATTAAGAAACACTTCCCTCCTATCATACTCTAGATCGTACGATAGAGTTTAACTCTATAAAGACTTCTTCCCGACTCGCGTATTCGCGTGTTTCAAATCATGTCTCCGGAACATACTATGAGCAAGAGGAATGTAGCTAACATTCCTCTATAGACTAAAATGCAGACCCAAAATGATCAACGCACTCCAGTTCAGGGATATTGTCTTGGAGTCCAGGATGGACCAACTACTAGAGGTAGAATGCTAGAGGGGGTGTGCGATTCATCAGGTGCAATCAGCAATGCCCCTACTCCGTACCCATTTTGATTAGTCGTGCCATCAAAGTAAAATTTCCATGCCCTCCTCTCCTTAAAGAACCAGTTCCATAGCCCCTAGCATAGGTATTTCAGAGGTAGAGTTTAAAAGGGTTATTCAGATACTCACTTAGTTGGTGGTTGTCTGGTCAGGTTTTCAGAACTCAGCGTTGGCTAGTTTCAGTTCCCATGATTCAGGATCATTAAGATTAGAGAGTTCTTAAGGATGAATCCTCTAGTATTCACGAGGCCTAAGGTTGATGAGGACCCTTAGAAATTTATTGATTAGATCCGGAAGATAATGAAAGAAATGCACAACACAAAGACAGAGGGAGTTGAGTTTGCTTCTTATTAGCTCAAGGATGTAGCTAATGTGTGGTATGACCAGTGGGAGAAAGGATGAGGTGAGAATGTAGCTTCAGCCACTTGGGATAGTTTTGAGGAGGCTTTCTTGAAACACTTCTTCCCTTGGGAGCTGAGAGAGACGAAGGTAAAGGAGTTTTTTAACTTAAGGCAAGGTACTATGAGCGTAAAGGATACAGCCATAAGTTCATTCAGCTATCTAGATATGCACCAGCGATGATACCAGATATGAGGGTAAGGATGAGGAAATTTGTATTTGGGTTGGGCAAGAACATGAAGAAGGAGTGTAAGGGCTCTCTATTGATCAGGGATATGGATATTTCTAGACTTATGGTCTATGCTCAGCAGTTAAAGGAAGATAAATAGAAGGATAGGGAAGAGCACTAGAGTAAGAGGGCTAAGCTGTTGAGTAATGAGACTACACAGTAGAGGAATGAAAATGGAAATAGGTCCTTCTTTAGAAAGAGGTCCTTTGGACCTGCACAGTCAACTGCTAATGCCGTAGTCCCAGGTAACAGGAATGATCAAAGGTTCTAGACATAGAGTAATGCATTTCAGGGAACCCCTAGACACCCACCATATAGCAAGTATGACAGGGCCCACTTAAGTGAGTGTCGCTCGGGTAGATATGGATGCTTTAGATGAAGCTAGAAGGGTGACTATATAAGAGATTTCCTATTCTGATAGGGCAATGGGGGCAACAGAGCTCAGTGTACTCCTTCAGTAGGCAGAGCTTCCTAAAAGGGCACCACTTTAGGGATAACCGAAGGTCAGAATCATCTATATGTTATGTATAGTTGCCAGGATCAGGAGAACTCCCCAGATATTATCACTGGTGTGTTCAAAGATTTCTCCATTGATGTGTATTCTTTACTTGATCCAGGTGCTACTCCATCTTTTGTGACTTCTTATGTAGAAGTTAAGTTTTGGATTTCCTCGAAACAACTCTTAGATCCTTTCAATGTTTCTACTCTGGTCGGTGAGTCAGTCTTAGCTAAGAGAATGTACAGAGATGTACAGTTTCAGTCCATCATAAAGACACCATAGCTGACCTAGTAGAGTTAGACATGGTGGATTTTGATGTCATTCTAGGCATGGATTGTTTATATTCCTATTATGCCTCTGTCAATTATAGGATCCAAGTAGTAGAGTTTCGTTTCACAGATAAGCCAATCCTAGTTTGGGAAGGTAGTCTCTTTATGCCTAAAGGTCATTTTATTTCATACCTTAAGACTAGAAAGTTAATCTCTAAGGGGTGTGTCTATCATTTAGTAAGAGTGAGAGACATCATCCCTTAAGTCAGTTCTAGTTGTAAATGAGCTTTCACATGTCTTCCCAAATGATCTTCCCGAAGTTCCTTCAGATAGGGAAATATATTTCGAAATTGATATTCTTCTTGATGCTCAGCTTCTCTCTATTTTTCCATATAGAATGGCTCTAGATGAGTTAAAAGAGTTAATAGAGAAGTTAAAAGATCTCCTTGATAAGGGTTTCAGTCACCCTAGTACTTAACCATGGAGTGCTCCAGTCCTCTTCGTGTGTAAGAAGGATGGTACTCTTAGAATGTGTATTGATTGTCATTAGTTGAACAAAGTCACTATCAAGAATAGGTATCTCCTTTCTCGAATTGATAACTTGTTCGAGTAGCTTCAGGCGCCAAGTATTTCTTGGAGATAGATCTTAGATCAGGGTATCATCAATTAAATGTGAGGGAGTGTGATATTCCCAAGATAGCTTTTAGGATTCACTATGGTTATTTTGAGTTTGTTGTTATGTCCTTTAGTTTGACTAATGATCCTGCAATATTTATAGACCTAATGAATAGAGTGTATAAATCGTATTTTGACATGTTTGTTATTTTGTTCATTGATGAAATCTTTGTTTACTCCAAGAGTGATGAGGAGCATGCTAGTCATTTTGGAATAGTCCTAGAGAAACTTAAGGATAAAGAGTTATTTGCCAAATTTTCTAAGTGAAAATTTTGGATAAAGTCGTTAGCTTTCCTAGGCCATATAGTTTTAAGCGAGGGTATTAAGGTTGTCTCTTAGAAGACTGAAGCTGTGAAGAGTTGGCCCAGACCTATAACCCCAACTAATATTAGGAGTTTCTTGGGTTTACCTAGTTACTACAAGAGGTTAGCATAAGGATTCTCCACTATTTTTGCTCTATTGACTAAGTTGACCTAGTAGGTCAAATTTCAATGGTCTGAAGCTTGTGAGAAAAGCTCTCAGGAATTGAAGACTTGTTTCGCTACTGCTTCGATATTGACCCTACCTGAGGGTATAGATGGTCTTGTTGTGTATTATGATGCATCCAGGGTAGGCATTGGTGGTGTATTGATGCAGAATGGTAAGGTTATAGCTTATGCCTCCAGAAAGCTTAATGCCCATGAGAAGAACTATCCGACTCATGACCTTGAGTTGGTAGCGATAGTAATTTGCATTGAAGATTTGGCACCATTATCTTTATGATACGAATTTTGATGTGTTCATAGATCACAAAAGCTTGCATTATGTGTTTATCCAAAAGGAGTTGAATCTCAGGCGTAGAAGGTGGCTTGAGTTACTTAAGCATTATGATATGAGTATTCTCTACCCCCCAGGTAAGGCTAACATAGTTTTTGATGCTCTTATCAATCTATATATGGTAAATACATCTCATGTAGAGGAGGAGAAAAGAAAGTTATCTAAGGATTTGCATCGACTTTCGCACTTGGGAGTCTGCCTTCTAGACAATGAAGAAGGTAGTGTGCCTGTTCAGAATGAGGGCTAATCATCTCTAGTAGCAGAAGTTAAGGAAAAATAGGACCGATATCCCCTCTTGCTTTAGTTAATGGAAGTTGTCCACAAGAAGAAGGTGTTGGTTTTTGCACAACGAGGAGATGATGTCTTGACATATCAAGGAAGATTATGTGTTCTGAATGTAGATGGTCTCAAGGATAGGATCATGGAAAAAACACACAACTCCAGGTATTTTATTCACCCAGGTTCAACTAAGATGTACCATGACTTGAGAGAAGTCTATTGGTGGAATGGTATGAAGAGAGACATTGCATACTTTTTCGCTAGATGCCTGAATTGCTAGTAGTTTAAAATAGAGCACCAAAGGCCATGTGTTATGGTTCAGAATATAGCAATTCTCGAGTGGAAGTGGGAGATGATCAATATGGACTTTATCACTGGTCTACCAAAGTCATATAGGCAACATGAATCTATTTTGGTGATTGTAGATTGAGTGATTAAGTCAACCCATTTCTTATCGGTTAAGACTATGGGTTTAGTCGAGGACTATGCTAGATTGTATATTCAAGAGATAGTCAGTTTTCATGGAGTTCCAGTATCTATAATATTAGATAGGGGCACATAGTTTACTGCTCAATTTTGGAATTCATTTTAGAGAGGTTTGGGTTCGAAGGTGAATCTTAGCACAACTTTTCATCCGCAGACAGATGGGGAGGCAGAGCAGACTATTCAAATGTTGGAGGATATATTAAGAGCATGTGTTATTGACTTCAAAGGAAATTGGGATGAACATTTGCCTCTTATTGAGTTTGCATATAATAATAGTTATTCCTCCAGCATTCAGATGGCTCCCTATGCAGCTCTTTATGAGTCAAGACCTGAGCTGGAACCCTGGATCGAGACACAGTATCTAGAACCACAAATGGCTCCAAGATAAAAAATGGCACATACATAGCGTGACTTAATAACATAATCAAGCAGAAATTTAGGGAAAACATCTTTAAGCGGAAATCTGACATAAATCAACTATAAAAAATGGAGTCAAAACTGATAGTACTAAAAGGTCTATAGAATGTCAGATAAGCCTCTAACTATCTGATGAGCTGATGGGACAACCCGCCAACTAGCTCACTAAAAAGGAAACTAAAACAGAAAAAACATAAACTAAACTGCACATCCCCGAAAGATGAGGACTCACCAACAACGAGGCTGGACTGGGTGGGGTGAGAGAAAAACTAACAGCAGGGCTAAGACTAATTTGTTAGACCTGTAATATAAAACGGTACAACATATAGTATGCGGTCAGTACGTGAAATGTACCATGTATGTAATAAGTAAAACTGAATAATAAAATACATAAAATTCATTAGAGTAGGACGCTCCTAAAACATGGAATAATAATCGTAATATAAACATGAGGGCTCAAGGTTTTCAAAATTATTCATGAACTAGTCATAATCGTAATCATAAGAGGAACCTTTTAAATCATAACTTGAGCCAAAATATTGTAAACATGATCACGCCTTAAACATAAGGAACAATGGGAGGAATCTTCACAACCAACACCATCATGAAAGAGCTTACATAATTCCCCAACTATCTTACTCAAGTGGACAGAGTCGTCCCAAGCTTGCCAAGGAAAGGAATAATATGTGGAGTGACATCACTAGTAGGGACCCCGTAGGGTTAAGCCTGAGTAAGTACCTATGTTGGCACATAGTTCTGAGACCTTAGAGTTTTCCTGAACTTTAGGTTTACTTGGTGCTATACACTACACCCAAAAACGTGCACATGACTCATAACTAATATCATGAAATCATACATAAAGTTCATGAGCTAGTTTAAATCATAATAATCGTGAATATGCTTGTAATACGTGAACTATCCATGAAATAAGGGGCCATGAGTCGTCCATTATCATAAACTTGATAATTGTGAAATTCATGCATACTTGAGAAAAAACTCAATACTTGAAATACATAAATTCATGAAGAGCTCTTGTGAGAAATCATGTGTCATAAATCATAAATCATAAATTAGGGCTTCCAAAATTGAGATGATAATAGAATCATAAAATTTCATAAAAAGGGAATTTAGCCCTAAAAGTTCATAATCACACTTGTATCATAAGGAACCATAATTTCATGAAAACTTGAAAAAAATCTGAACCCCAATCATGGAAATTATAAATTCATATAAATTCAACTATACCCATAAGAGAATCATAAAGGAATTTCATAATCCAATGTAAAACCTTAAATTTCGAAATTTGGGATTTGGGGAATTTGATTGATCATGAAATTACTTGATAAAGGCCATGAGGGTGGAAGAAACCATCATTCATAAGCCCACATATCTAGAATTGGTAGTCAATAACTAGTCTTGAAATCCCCAATCGAATTTAGGAGAAGCTTGAGCAAGAACCCTAGAAAACTTGAGAGGATTAGAGGAACTTGATCTTCTAATTAGAGTGTTAGGAAGAGAATGAATAGGCTAGGGTTGATTACACCTCTAAAACACCCTTTTCCAAGCTTAAAATAACGTAATTTAGGACTTAGGAGCTTAGAAATTATGAAAATGCCCTTAATGATTTCACAAGAAAAACCTCACTGCTAGTTACTGTGGATCGTACCATGGGTTGTACCTGGAAACAACGACCAGTGGTTTCCTCCCGTTGCCATACCGGGCCCCTCCCCCTTTCTCTGATTCTTTCAACGGATGCTTTCCACGGGCCATAGTTCCCTCCTATGGGTCATACCTTCATTCATATGACCATCACCTAAAGCCCTGATAACCTTCCATGACTCCTGACCACGAGTAGTACCAAAAACCTACGCCTCATGGTTTTCTCCCATAGTTAACCAGTCCAACTTCTCCAACCCTTTGAAGAATTCCACGATTGCCTATCACAACCCGTTGATTCCCAAAACGAGTCATTCCACGACCCGTACTATCTAGCCTAGACACACCAAGGGCATACCATGACTCGTTACAATAGCCCGTGACAACAACTTATGAGTTGTACCTTGACTCGTTGGTCCAGAACCTATCAACCCAAAGCTTACCACGACTCGATCCTACGACTCGTACAATGCCACAATGGCTTGTACTATGAGTCGTACTGAGACTTTTTTTCCCAACTTTTTTTGTTGATAACATTTCTAATCCCCAGTCTAGTCTTAGAAACTTTTGGGGTTTTACAATATTTCTCCCTTGGGAACATTCATTCTCGAATGCAATCTAAGCATACTGAAAGGCTAGGGAAAGAACTACAATCCCAAATTTGAACATCTAAAGTTGAAAACTGATGGAGTAACTGACTCTGGACTGAAATACATGACTAGATGGAATTCATGAAATATACATACATGCAATGACATGAAAGGAACTTAGAGACATGATCTTGGCATGAAACTAGATATAGTATTAGGGAGGAAACTGATACCTCAAGCTGGAACAAAATTGGAAGGGAATAAATGTGGGTATATAGCCATCATATCTTCTTTGGTTTCCCATGTAGCTCCTTCAACAAGATGATTCCTCAACAAAACCTTTACCGAAGCTACCTCCTGGTTCCTCAACTTTCGAACCTGAGGATGAAGAATCCTAACTGGTACCTCCTCATAGGTAAGGTTGTCCCTCACTCCAATGTTCTCTACCGGAACTACTAGATATGGATTACCGATGCATTTCTTCAACAATGACACGTGGAACATCGGATGCACCAAAGTTAACTCCGTTGGTAACTCCAACTTGTAGGCAAACCTGCCAACACGTCTTGCAGTCCTATATTGCACAAAACATCGGGGACTGAGCTTCCCCTTCTTTTTGAACCTCAATACTCTACTAATATGGAAATTCCATTATTTTAAAAAAAAATTCATTTAAAGATTATACATCAATCTATTTTTATCTATCATTAATATAACTCCCTTCATAGGATACACCTTCAGAAAAACCCAATCGTCAACCTCAAATTCAAGTTCTCTCCTCCTCACACCTGCATAAGATTTATGTCGACTCTGAGATGTTTGCAGCCCATCTCTAATAAGCTGAACCTTTTCCATGGCCTCGTGAACTGAATATGGTCCTATTAATGTGGCCTAACATACCTCGAACCAACCAATAGGTGATCTACACTTCTACCCATAGAGAGCCTCAAATGGAGCCATCTGAATGCTGGAGTGATAACTGTTGCTGTAGGAAAACTCGATAAGAGACAAATGGTTATCTCAACTACCTTTGAAATTGATCACACATGCTCTCAACATATCCTCAAGGGTCTAAATGGTCCCTCAGCCTGACCATCTTTCTGAGGGTGAAAAGATGTGCTAAGCTTCATCTGAGTACCAAAGCCCTTCTAATATGACCTCCAAAACTGAGTACCCCTATCTAAGATGATGTATAAAGGCATCCCATGCAGCTGAACTAACTCCCAGATGTACAATCTAGCATAATCCTCTGCTGAATCGGTAGTTTTTACCGGTAAAAATGAGTTGCTTTGGTCAACCTATCCACAACCACCCAAATAGAGTCATACTGTCAGTGAGTACGAGGCAACCCTATGATGAAGTCCATATTTATCTCTTCCCACTTCCAAGTGTGAATACTAATGTCTTGTAGCATACCTCTAGGTCTTTGATGCTCAAC
Source organism: Datura stramonium (assembly GCA_018107945.1). NCBI lineage: Eukaryota > Viridiplantae > Streptophyta > Magnoliopsida > Solanales > Solanaceae > Datura > Datura stramonium. The sequence goes on from JACEIK010000697.1 coordinate 103,772, forward strand.
ATTCACCTATTGACAATTCAGATACTTAGCCACAAACTCTACTATGTACTTCTTCATGCCATTCCACCAATAGACTTCCCATAGGTCATGATACATCTTGGTGGCACCTAGATGGATGGAATATCAGGAACCATGAGCCTCGCTCAACATCCCCTCTCTCAAGTCATCAATAGCTGGCACGCACAATCGTCCCTAATATCAGAGTACCCCCATCTCCCCCTTGGGAGAAGACCTCTACCTTCTAATTTTGAACTGCTTCCTTCAATTTCACTAAAATAGGATCCTCACCTTGCATAGCCTTGACTTCAGTTACCAAAGAAGATTTAGATCCATTCTAAATATTGACACCACCATCTGTTGAGTCAACCAAGCGAACCCCAATGCAAGCCGATGCACATCCTTCACTAACTCATTCCTCCCATCTTCAATGTGGGATGCTCTCTCCATACGCAACCTACTAAGGGCATCCGCTACTACACTGGCTTTGCCCGGATGGTAAAGGACATCTCATATCATAATTCTTGAGAAGCTCTAGCCATCTCCTTTGTTGCAAGTTCATGTCCACCTAAGTGAACATATATTGTAGGCTCTTTTGGTCTATGAACACATCCATATGCACCCCATACAAATAATGTCTCTAGATCTTCAAGGAAAAGACCACCGTTGCCAACTTGAGATCATGAGTCAGATAATTCTTCTCATGGGTCTTAAGTTGTCTAGAAGCATACGCAATCACTTTGTCATGCTTCATCAATACATACCCAAGGCCGATCCTCGAAGCATCACAATACACCACAAAACCGTCGGTACCCTCAGGTAATGTCAAAACTGGGATTGAAGTGAGTTGAGTGTTCAACTCCTGAAAGCTCTTCTCATAAGCATCGGACCACTAAAATTTAGCCTTCTTCTGAGTCATCTTGGTCAATGGTGTTGTAATGGAGGAAAAGCCCTCTACAAACCTCTGGTAATAGCTAGCTAAACCCAAAAAACTCCTAATATCCGTAGGAGTGACTGATCTAGGCCAATTCTTCACCGCCTCTATCTTTTGAGAGTCCACCTGAACACCCTTACTAGATACCACATGACCTAAGAACGCCAGTGAGTCAAGACAAAACTCACACTTGCTGAACATAGCAAACAACTATCGGTCTTTAAGAGTCTGCAGTAAACCCTCAATTAAGCAGCATGCTCCTCCTTTCTCCGAGATTATACAAGTATATCATCTATGAAAACAATCACCAACATATCCAAATACTGCTTGAACACCATGTTCATCATATCCATGAAATCTACGGGAGCATTCGTTAGTCCAAAAGACATAACTACAAACTCATAGTGACCATATCAAGTCCTGAATTCTTTCTTTGGAATGTCACTCTCCCTAACTCCGAGCTGGTGATAGCTGGATCTGAGGTCTATCTTTGAGAAGCACTTAGCACCCTGAAGTTTGTCAAACAAGTCATCAATCCTAGGGAGGGGATACTTATTCTTGATTATGACTTTGTTCAACTGTCGGTAGTTAATAAACATACAAAAAGAACCATCTTTCTTCTGTAAAAACAGAATAGGTGCACCCCACAGAGAGTTGCTAGATCGGATATATCCTTTGACTAGGAGATCTTTCAATTGCTACTTCAAATCCTTTAGCTCGGCTGGAGCCATTCTGTAAGGAGGAATGGATATAGGCTGTGTATTGGAAAGAAGGTCAATACCAAAGTTAATCTCTCGCTCGGGAGGGACTCCTGGTAGATCATCTAGGAACACCTTCGGATACTCATATACAAAAGGGATAGATTGGAGAGTCAGGGTCTCAGATATAGCATCCTTAACCCAAATTAGATGGTAAACATAACCCTAAGAAATCATCTTTTTTGCCTTAAGGTAGGAAACAAAGCGACCTACAAGCACAGGTGAACTACCCTTCCACCTGAAAATCAAAACTCTACCGTACGGGTTCTACAATTGAATGAGGTGTAACATGTATGTAGCCAATCTATATTGAAAATGAAATCAAAATCAGTCATGTCTAACTCTACTAAGTCGGTTGAGGTTACTTTATGAAAGATTGTGAATAGGGTAATTTTTGTATATCCGTCGAGCTATAACTGAGTCACTGACTGGAGTAGAGACTGAGAAGGGTTCTGACAGAATTTCAGGACTGATAGCAAAATGGACTACAACATAGGGAGTCATGAAGGGTAATGTGGCTCTGGATCTAGTAATGCATATATATCAAGATGAAATACTCATAACATACCAGTAACCATATCGGGTGAAGTGTCCTGTCCTGGCGAGATGAGAGTGCATGAAACCTATTCTAGCACTGATTGTCAGATGCACTAGTAGAAGCACCCTGCTAGAAAGGATGTGCTGTTGGAGCTGCTATTGAATTGGTGGCCTAAGAATGGCCTCTGCTGTCACCCTTTCTAGCCGAAGGACATTCCCTGCGCATATGCCCGGCTTCCCATACCCGAAGCAAATATCTGAGCCAACTAGGAACTCTCCTATCTGGTTCATACCATATTTTCTACAAACTTTGGAAAGTGCACTCTACTGACGTGCTTCTCGGTCCCCTAGAACCTGACGCCTGCTCCTCGGATCACCCCGAGGTCTAGATAGAACACTGGCTGATGATGGCGCTAGGGCCAATGACCTCTGCTGGGACTGGGGATGATGTCTACCACCGGACCTCTGCTAGGAGAACCCAAAGCTGCCTGTCCTGGCCCTCTTGGCCTCTCTCTCCCTTTTCTTCATCTACTCCGCCTCTATCTGCTGAGTGTATATGACCAATCGGGAGAAGTCTATGTCCTGGTGTAACATGGTTGTCCTATACTTTTTGACCAATGAGTTTGCTACTCCATTCATGAACTGGCTCACATGATCCCTCTAACCGGCCACCATTTTCGGTGCATATTTGGATAATCGAATAAACTCCAAAGTATACTCCTGGATAGTCAGGTTGTTTTGTCTCAAGTTGATGAAATCCACCACCTTTTCCTCCCTCAACTCCCTAAGGAAGAACCTGCCCTAGAAAGCAGTCATGAACTCATCCCAACCCATGAGAACTACTCCAACTCCCTTGCAATCCTTCCATAGGCGGAACCAGATGTGAGCAAGTCCCTTCAACTGATAGAAGGCTAACTCTGCGCTCTCCTCTCCTATCACCCCTATAATCTAGGTGATCTTCTGTATCTCCTCAAGGAACTCATGGGGGTCCTCATCCACCTTTGACCTAAGAAACTCAGGTGGGTTCATCTTGAGAGAATCTCGTACTCTCGCTGTCGCCATTCCTATTCTGGGGAACATGAGCTACAGCCTGCTGGTTGACCTGGGCAGTCATGGCCTGAGCCAACATCTGGAAGGCTGCCCTAAACTCAACATAAGTAACTTGCTCGGGCAAAGGATCAGTTGGAATTTGGTGGGGCCTGTTGATGTCCAATCTCCATTGCCATTTCTTCTACCATTGACTTTGCAAGGAGGCATGATTCTGCAAATGCACAAAGCTAGAGTTAGAGGAATAGAGAGAGTTGAACTCATAGCATGAAGTAAAATCATGAAAGAAGGGACGTTTCCTAAAAATATTTCGTAGCCTCTTCATCATAAGTGTGATGCGCTTCACACCCATGAAAAAGACTCTACTTAATGTGGCTTTCAGACACTCATGAAACTTCAAAAGCTAATGCTCTGATACCAAGTTTTTCAAGACCCGAGCTGGGACCCTGGATCGAGACATGGGACCTAGAACCACGAATGGCTCCAAGATAACCCATGGCACATACATAGAATGAATTAATAAAATAATCAAGAGAAAATTTAGGAAAAATATCTTTAAGAAAAAATCTAACAAAAAAATCAACTATCAAAGACGAAGTCAAAACTGATAGTATTAAACGATCAACATAATGTCTAATTAGCCTCTAGCTGTTTGATGAGCTGATAGGAAAACACCCTCAACTAGCTCTCTAAAAAGGAAACTAAAATAGAAAAAACCATAAACTAAATTGAAGGACCTTAGAAGATAAGGAGTCACCAACAACGGGGCTAGACTACGCTGGGGTGAGAGAAGAACTAACAGCGAGGCTGACACTGATCAACCAGATATGTATCTTTAAGTGATACATCATACAGTATGCAGCCAATACTTGGAACGACCTGTCTATACGGAATAATTAAAAGAACAATAAATACATAAATGTCATGATATTAGGATGCTCCAAAACATGGCATAATAATCATAATATAAACATGAGGGCTCAAGGTTTCTAAAACTATTCATAAACTAGTCGTAATTGTAATCATAAGAGGAACCTTGAAAATCATAACTTGAGACAAAATAATGTAAACATGATCATGCATAGAACATAAGGAACAATGGGAGGACTTGTCATAACTGAGACCATCATGATAGAGCTTACATGACACCCCAACTATCTTTGCTCAAGGGGGCAGATTCGTGCCAAGCGTTCCATAACTAATAGGGACCACATAGGTTAAGCCTGAGTATATACCTATGTTGGCACATAGTTCTAAGACCTCAGGGTTTTCCTGAACTCCGGGTCTACTCGGTGCTAGACATTACTCCCAAAAACATGCACATGAGTCGTACCTTGACTCGTTGATCTAGAACCTGTCAACCCAAAGCTTACCACGACTCGATCCTACAACTCGTACGATGCCACAAAGGCTCATACTATGAGTTGTACTAAGACATTTTTTCAACCTTTTTCTACTGATCACATTTCTAATCCTGAGTCTAGTCTTAGAAACTTTTGAGGTATTACATTATGGTTGGAGTTGTAGATCTCTGATTGGTTTGTTTAAAGTTAGTGAAGCAGAGTTGATAGGAACATACTTAGTGCAACCATCCATGGAGATGGTTAAGATCATTCAAATGAATTTGAAGACTGCTCAAAGTTGCTGTTACACCTCGTAAATTATTGACATTTAGTTGGCCTATTTGCATGTTTGTTAAGAGTTTTAGAATTCCATACATGCTAGAAAAAGGCACGGGGGAAGACCGGACAAGTGCCACATTGAAGCGTCACAAGAGGAGGCCAGGCAGACCCCCTCCACGATGGCAACGTGCCACGGAGGCTGCCTCTCCGCGATGGCCAACGTGCCACTGAGGACCTTGTCTAGGCTCCACTATATAAAGCCTCACTTCGGTTTTTAACTTCATTTCTCACAATTTAATTTCCAGAACACGACCAGAATAGGGGAGAACGAGGGTTGAACATAAAATTTCATTCGTTTACGCTATTAAACGCGGTCCAAACTCGAATTAATCTTGGGTAGTGAAGTATGAAGTTGTCGGGAGCATTCCTGCGGAGTTAGTTTCGTGAAATTCAGCTGGCAAATTGTCATCCTACCGAGATAAGGTAAGTGAAATTGCTCCAAATTAGTGTCAATATATTCCTAGCCCTAAAGTGAGCATTTCTCCCTTCTAGACTATCGAGAAATAACGAGTTTTCGGCTGTTTTTCGATAAGTCAAAGTTTGGGCTATATATACATTCAAAGTAGTATTTTCTTCCAGAATATTGATGAATTGAGTTCTAATTTCTATGAATGTGAATACAATTGGAAGAAATAGCTGAATATTGGCCGAGTTATGCCAGTTAGCCAAGAAGCCGACAACTGAGGTATGTAAAGCTAGTTTCTTCGGCAAGTCAGTAATTCTAGTATAGTAAAATAGAATAAATTCCAGAAGGAAGTTCCAGAGGCCGAGTATTAAGTATGTTTGTATTATTATGTCATATACAAAATAAAAGTCAGTAAATCAGCATCAGACAGCAAGATCTTATTCAAGACTTAGTATAACTCAGTATCATATTCAGCTTAATTCATCAAGAGATTCAAAATAGAATATCAGAACATGGATAGTATTTTTAGATTTAATATACATGTTATATCTGATTACTGTTGCTTGTTGAGACTTGTTTCTGATATGTGGGCACCCTTAGAGCTTCCTTGCCGCCCCAGGGTTAATAGTTGTATCGACTCGCCCGCCAGAGGGTGAGGATACGTCACTCCAAGGAGTGGCATGCCGTCTGCAGTAGGACGAAGATGGGATGCATCATTCCCCATAGCAGGCTGATCAGCATTATAGTATACCCTGTCGAGCGCTTGCGCCTAGGGCACAGATTATAGATTACAGATATAGATCTCACTTTACAGTTACAAGAGTCCTCCAGACTTAGATACAGTTATAGTCAAGGGCCCAGAGAGCCCAAGATGCATACCTAGGGGCCGGCGGGATTCTCGTAGTTATTAGATGAGTGGAGTGAATTTATTTTTTAATGGTTTGACCCGAGTAGGGGTATATATATTGCGTGTTGATCGGAACCTTCCGTCTTATGGGGGATGGAATAGGTTCTTGTATGCTATATATATATGTTACTTATTAAGTTGATAAATAGCAGTATGCCGCATCGACAGGTATGATTCTTATCTTCTTTCCAGTACAGTCTCGGTACAGATTCTTCTATTCCAGACAGTCTTAGCTATCCTCTGTCATTTCAGTAACTACCAGTTTACTATCTATCTTCAATTATGTTCAATTTGCTTTGCATACTCGGTACCAGTGGTACTGACGCCCGTTTGGGGGCGCTACATTACTTGCCTGTAGATGCTCATAGACGAGGAGCCGATCCCTCGTAATTCTAGCCAGCACACAGCGTCATCAGCTCCTGTCATCCGGAGCTAGATAGATAGAGGTTTATTTCTTTTCTTTTGTTTTACAGTATGGGTAGGCCGTGGCCCTGTCCCAAACCATCTTATCAGTATTTATAGAGGCTTGCAGATTGTATATTCCCTATGGTTAGTTGTACCAGTTGTGTGAGGCCATGTGTGTATTCTTTGGTTTATTTATGAAGGTCGTGTGGGGCCTTATTCAGTTGGTAGTGGTGACCTTGTCGGTCACGTAGCAGTTTAGCACTTGTTTTCTTGATTGAGAAGTAACTAGACAACATGGTGGCCTTGTCAGCCCGCATAGGTTCCTTCATACTACTATTGTTTCTTACAGGTGGCTATAGGCCTAGTCGGCCAGAGGCTATATTTATAGCCGTTATATAGCCCGTCATTTTCTTGAATCCAGAGTTAGAGCCAGCCTGGCACCAGAAGTGCTCAAGCTCAGCTAGTCCAGTAGTCCATGTCCTAGTAGGGCACCAGGTACCAATCATGCCTCCGAAGGCGGGGCGTGACAAACTTGGTAACAGAGCAGGTCGTATCCCAGGGAGTCTGCAAGCCGTGCTAAGTAGAGTCTTGTATATGGATGTGTTGTGCACCATATACCATAGGCAGGAGGCTGCAAGGCATAATAAGATGGTTACTCTTTCTTCATAATTTAGTCGTGCCATAGAGCAGTACAGTATAGGGTTGAGTTCCTAAAGCTTATCATACTATTTGTTTACAGATTAAAATGGAAGACCAGTAACACCCTGCCACAGATAGAACACTGGATACCGCAGCAGGAGAAGGCACCAGCAGGATGCCTCAGCTTCATCTAGAATCAGCCCGATCTGAGGCCGATACAGAAGCATCATCTCGACCTTCTCGGCAGTCCCCACCTCACTAGAAGCCACTCAGAACGACACCTGATCTTGGGCAGAATTGCATGCCCAAGTGATACGCAAATGCTTCATTTCGACTTGTTTATCGATCGTTATGTGTACATTCTCATGTGATTTTTAGTTAA
>JACEIK010000697.1:149452-172933 GCA_018107945.1 Datura stramonium
ATAATTACAAGAAAACATAATTAAAGTAACATACTTACAAGAATTGGTAGAAGAGAAGATGAAATTGATGAACCCTAGGTAAGTTCTCCCACTTCTCCCTTCACTCCTTGGTAGTTTTTCAGAAATAAATCGTGACAAAATGTTTTTAGGAGCTAAGGGACCTATTTATAGTAAATGAGAATTGTACAAAATTATGCCCAGCATGTTTCCTTGCCGACTTTTGTAATTTGCTTCCCATTCCATTTCTCCACTTCACCCATCATAGATTAGTTCCTCCAATTCATTTTAAACCTACAAAAACAAGAACTAATCATGTTGGTTAGTATATATTCACATTTACATAAAATTTCATGAGAATGTATATAAATAAGTAGATAAACAAGACAAAAACTAAGTTATAAAGTATCACTTGGGCATGCCATTTTTCCCAAGATTACTTAGCACCAAGCAGACCGGGGTTCCAACGCACCCAGGTTCTCGAAACTACGTTACCACCGTAGGTTACAGTTTTATTGGCCGCATGGCCCCAGACTCTTGTGATCACCCAATTCATGCCTCTATACCTTGGAAAGGTATATTGGGTCCTACCGATGGGGTGTATACATCGGACTCCTCATCTAGCTCACGTGGTTATATGTCTGTTATAGACTCTCCCACTAGTCAGCTCATTGTAGTTTTAGATTAGTCAGTTTAGATCAGTTCATTTTAGTATCTCAGATTTAGGGCATGTCCTGGACCATCAGACAGGGTCTATTAGACCATCTCAGTTATTATAGTTATTCAGTTCAGTAGCTCCAATTGGTCATCGCGTGTCTTTTCAGTTTAGTACTTTTATTTCTTGTGTATGGTTTCTCTCACTTACTCAGTACATTCAAAGTACTGATGTATACTTTTATGTTGTATCATTTTACGATACAGCTGCAGGATCTCAGTCTCAGCCTCGCTAGCCTATCACTCTTAGAAAACTTCATGGGTTCTAAGTGTGAGTCCTCATCTTTTGAGGACGAAGATTATTTTACTCAGTTTTTCTTCCTTCTATTAATATTAAAGTTAGCTGGGGGCTTGTCCCAGCAATTCATCAGTCGTAGTGGCTTTCAGATGCATGTTTGGTTTTTTAGACTTGTAGTTTTGTCCAAATGTTTTCAAATATTAAGAATCAGCTTCATTCTCTTAAATGCTTATATTGTTTCTTTAAACTTCCACTGTATATATTTATATGTTACTCAGAATGCCAGTGTATGATAGACTGGGGTTGACTTGGGGTTACTTGTGACTCCAAGTACTGTGTTCCATCCAGGATGTAAGCTTGGGACATGACAAACTTGGTATCTGAGCACTAGGTTTAGAGTATCCTGGGATGTCTGAAAGCCGCATCGAGTAGAGTCCTTTACATGGGTGTGAAGCGCGCAACACTTATGACAGAGAGGCTATGAGATTTTATTAGGAAAACTCCCTTTTATTCACACTCTTTATCGTGCATTGAATTTCAATTCCAGAATCGTTCTCCTAACTGGTGCTCTATTTTGTTTAGTGAATCATGCCTTCACGACGTGGTAATGGAAGAAGGGCCGGTAATGCTCACCGACCTGCCCCACCAGCCCGGTAGCCCCTCAGGATGACTCAGTGACTATCCTAGAGTTCAGGGTGGCCATTCAGCTGCTCGCTCAAATTGTTACCAACCAAGTGAACCAGTAGGTGGTTCTAATAAAAAATATGGTCCGCAGCAGCTGCTCAAGTTCGGGATCTTACTCGGATGAACCCTCCATATTTCTATGAATCTATGGTGGAAGAGGACCCACAGGAGTTTGTGGAAAAGATCAGAAAAATCACCCAGATTATGGGCATCAGACCCTCAGAAAGTGCCGACTTGGCTGCCTACAAGCTAAAAGGGGTACCCTAGGTCTAGTAAAAATAGTGGAAGGAGGGGAGGCCAGCGGGAGCAGGACCGATAGAATGGGAGGAGTTCACTATAGCCTTCTTGGACAGATTCTTACCTCGGGAGCTTAGGGAGGCAAAAGTAGCAGAGTTCATGAATCTGAGATAGGGAAACTGGTCAGTAGAAGAATATGCTCTGGAGTTCACCAGGTTATCCAAATACGCTCCAGAGATGGTGGTCGAGCCAAGGGCTCGCGTGCTGAAGTTTGTTAATAGGGTGTCAAACCTGGTCCTCAAAGGGAGCAGGACAACGATGCTGATTAAGGATATTGACCTCTCCATCTTATTATCTATGCCCAGTAGATTGAGACATAAAAACTGAGGGACTTGAAGCGAAAAAACAAGTGAGCAAGGACTGGCCAATCAGATTATGTCCACCAAAGGTCTGGCGGTAGCAGCCACCCATATCAGCAACAGCAGTAGTAGAGGTCTCGAACACCTAGCTCAGTCAGTGCCCCTACCTTTCAGTCCCGCCAGGATCACAGGGGTGGAGCATTTGGCTCTCAGTCCCTGAGCTACAGTGCCGGAAACAGGTATCCATCTTGCCCCCAATGTGGCAAGAACCACCCAGGAGAGTGTCTTTAGGGTCGAGAGGGTTGTTTTTGTTGTGGAAAGCTTGGTCATCGATTTAAGGAGTGTCCATCAGCAGGACGGGGAAGGTCAAAATCCACTACCTTAATAGCTCCAGTAGGTCGAGCAACTCAACAGGCCAATATATCAGGTATGGATGGCAGTCAGTGCCAAAATTGTTTTTATGGATTATCATCTCGTTAGGATCAGGAGAGCTCACTTGATGTGGTCACAGGTATGTTACGTCTTTTCCACCTAGATGCATATGCCCTGCTAGATCCAGGGGCATCCGTGACTCCCTACGTAGCAGTCTAGTTCGATATAAGTCTAGAGGTCCTGTCAAAACCATTTTCAGTCTCCACCCCGATTGGCAAGTCAATTAGAGCCAATCGGGTGTATAGAAACTGCCTAGTCTCATTCTTCAATAAGGTTATTCTAGCTAACCTTGTAGAATTAGACATGGTCTATTTTGACCTCATCCTCGGCATGGATTGGTTACACTCTGATTATGCCTCAGTCGATTGTAGAACTAGAATTGTCAAATTTTAGCTTCCAAATGAGCAGTGATAGAGTGGACGGGCAGTAGTTTAGCGCCTAATGGTCGGTTTATTTCCTAACTTAAGGCCTAGAAGCTTATGTCTAAGGGATGTATCTATCATCTAGTTCGGGTCAAAGATTCCAAATCTGAGATCACTATATCTAGTCAGTCCCTGTTGTCAGTGAATTCCTTGATGTGTTCCCCAAAGATCTCCTCGGAGTTCCTCCTGAATGAGAAATCGACTTCATTATAGACCTTCTCCCAGATACTTAGCCCATCTCTATCCCTCCTTACAGAATGGCTCCAGCTGAGCTTAATGAGGTGAAGGAGTAGCTAAAAGACCTTCTTGATAAGGGTTTTATTAGACCCAACATCTCTCCCTGGGGTGCTCCAATACTATTCGTGTGAAAGAAAGACAGTACCCTCAGAATGTGCATCGATTACCGTCAGTTGAAAAGGGTCAAAATCAAGATCAGGTATCCCCTACCCAGAATTGATGACATGTTTAACCAACTTTAGGGAGCCTGATATTTCTCCAAAATAGATCTCAGGTCGTGGTATCATTATCTAAGAGTTAGAGAATGTGAAATACCAAAAACAACTCTCAAGACTAAGTATGGTCACTATGAGTTTGTGGTTATTTACTTTGGACTAACAAATTCCCCTATAGCCTTTATGGACCTGATGAACAGAGTCTTCAAGCAGTATCTGGATATGTTCATCATTATATTTATCGACGACATCTTGGTATACTCCAGAAATTAGGAAGAGCATGCTAATCACCTGAGGATAGTGCTTCAGAAACTCAGGGACGACCAGTTGTTTGCCAAGTTCAACAAATGTGAATTCTGGTTGAAGTCCGTGACTTTCCTAGGTCATGCGGTCTCGGGTGAGGGTATTCAGGTGGACCCTCAAAAGATATCAGTGGTGAAAGATAGCCCTAGACCTACCTCCCCAATCGAAATTAGAAGTTTCTTGGGTCTAGACAGGTATTACCGATGCTTTGTGGAAGGTTTTTCTTCTATAGACTCCCCTCTGACTAGGCTGACTCAAAAGAAGGTGATATTTCAGTGGTCAAATACGTGTGAGAAGAGTTTCCAAGAGTTAAAAACTTGACTCACTACCGCGCCAGTGTTGACCTCACCGAAAGGATCGAAAGGGTTTGTAGTTTATTGTGACGCTTACAGAGTTGGACTCGATTGCGTTCTGATGCGGTGAGGCAAGGTGGTAGCCTACGCCTCCAGACACCTCAAGGTTCATGAAAAGAATTTTCTGATGCATGACCTGGAGTTGGCAGTAGTGGTGTTTGCATTGAAAATATGAAGACACTATAAATACGGGGCTCACATGGATGTTTTCACCGATCACAAGAGCCTTCAGTATGTATTCAGCCAGAAAGATCTAAATCTTCGCCAAAGAAGGTGGTTGAAGATACTAAAGGACTATGACATGAGCGTGCTGTACCACCCGGGTAAGGTCAACAAGGTGGTTGATGCCTTGAGCAGAGTGTCTATGGGAAGCTTGACTCATGTTGAGGAAGGAAAAAAGGAACTGGAAAAGGATATTCACCTACTCGCTCGGTTAGGAGTACAGTTGGTTGACTCAGCTGAGGGTGGAGTGGTAATGCAAAGTAGGTCACATTCCTCGTTGGTTGTTGAAGTTAAGTCCAGACAGGATGAAGATCCCATCCTACTTAAACTTAAGGAAACAGTACTAAGAAAAGAAGTTGAGGCTTTCTCCAAAGAGGGAGATGGTGTGCTCCGTTACCAAGGTAGATTGTGTGTACCTGACGTCAGTAATTTGAGACTGCAGATACTGGCTGAAGCACACAACTCGAGATACTCCATCCACCCTAGTGTTACTAAATTGTACCGTGATTTGCGAGATATATACTGGTGGAACAGCATGAAGAGAGACATCGCTGAATTTGTAGCTAAGTGCCCGAACTGCCAACAAGTTAAAGTAGAGCACTAGAGATCGGGAGGTATGACTTAGGGTATCATCATACCCACCTGGAAGTGGGAAGAAGTGAATATGTATTTTATTACGGGTCTACCTCAGACTCATCGTCAACATGATTCTATTTGGGTAGTAGTAGACGGGATGACTAAGTTAGCAAACTTCCTCCATGTTAAAACTACAGATTAACATGAGGACTATGCTAGGCTTTATGTCCGGGAGTTGGTCAGACTTCATGGGGTGCCATTTTCCATTATCTGAAATAGAGGTACCCAGTTCAATCTCGTATTTCTAGAAATTCTTTTAGAAGGGACTCGGTACCCAGGTCAAGCTCAACACAGTTTTTCACCCATAGACAGATGGACAAGCTGAGTGGACTATTTAGACCCTAGAAGATATGCTAAGTGCGTGCATGATTGATTTCAAGGGCAGTTGGGGTTATCACTAGCCTCTCGTCAAGTTTTCTTTCAACAACAGCTACCACTCCAGTATCCAGATGGCCCAATTTGAGGCATTGTATGGAAGGAGGTGTAGATCTCCTATCGGGTGGCTTGAGGTTGGTGAAGCTACTTTAATCGGGCCAGAATCGATTCATGAAGTTATGCAGAAGGTACAACTCATCAGAGAAAGATTGAAAACAACTTAGAGTTGTCAGAAATCTTATGCTGATGTGAGGAGAAGAGAATTGGATTTTGCTGTGGATGACAGGGTTTATCTGAAACTTTCACCCATGAAAAGGGTGATTAGATTTGGGAATAAGGGAAAGCTTAGTCTGAGATATGAGGGACCCTGCAGAATTCTAAGGCGAATTGGCGAGGTAGCTTATGAGCTGGAATTACCTTCAGAGTTGGCATCTGTGCACCCAGTATTCCATGTGTCACTATTGAAGAAGTGCATCAGTGATCCAACTTCAATTGTTCCATTAGACAGTGTAGGAGTGAAAGATAGTCTCTCATATGAAGAGGTCCCAATCCAAATCCTTGACTGTCAATTTCGTAAGCTGAGGAAGATGGAGGTAGCTTCGGTCAATGTCTTGTGGAGAAATCAGTAGGTTGAGGGAGCTACATGGGAGGCCAAAGCGGATATGATGTCTAGATACCCCATTTGTTCTCTTCTGACTCAATTTCAGTTTAAGGTATCAGTTTCCTCCCCAATACTGCTTTCAGTTCGTATGTTTAAGTTTCTTTCATGTAAATGAATATGTGTATGATTAGTGAATTCAGTTTAGACTTGTGATTCAGTATGGAGGTAGTCATTCTATTAGTTTTCATCTTTCATGATCAGTAATTGAGTATAAAGATTGCCATTCTCTACTCTCCTACGTGTTTTCCAACATTCGATGATGAATTTTTCCAAGGGGGAGATATTGTAATTCCCCAGAAACTCAAAGACTAGACCCGGGAGATAAAATAGAAAAAATAGGAAAATCTACACCAGGTCACAGAACGAGTCATTTTGTGACCCATGGGAGGTGACAACGATTCGTTAATTGACTCGTGGTGGGGACTTTGTACTTATTTGAAAATTTTAGAAAGGGGTGACCACGGGTGTGACCATGAGTAATGGTCAACACCACGAGTTGTGGGATGACCCGTGGTCAGGAGTTTACTTGGGAGTTGGGTAGTCAGGCAGTGTACTTGATGGGTCCTCACTATGACTCGTTTGGGAAACCACGAGTCGTGGTGTCGCCCGTGGTGACTAGTGTGAGAGAGTAGGCAGTGCACTAAATGACTGGGACCACGAGTCATGGTCACTAGCCACGACCCGTTAGGTCTCTCATAGGGACTGTCGATCAGTTTTTCCCTGTGAGTTTTTCAAGGGTCTTTCAATAATATCCTATCCTCCTAGACTCTAAACTAGGTCGTTTTAAGCATATTTCAGACTATTAGAGGGTTTAAACGGTTCCCTTCCTTGTTTTACCATTCAGACTTTCAGAAAATAACCTATGATTTCTCTTAGAGCATTTCAGAGCAAGAACTAGGGCAGTCCATTTCTCCTCGGTTTCTCAAGGAAATTCTTCGGGCTTCTTCAAGAGGTATGTGGAATTCAACAAGGAAATAGTTCTTCCCTTGTGTTCCCAAAATTCTTCTTTGTTTTCTCCATCAATTCTAGCCCCGTGACATTCAAATGTGATGAAATTATCTGTCAGACTTCACTTAAATCAAGTGAAATATCATTTATATTAATTGTTAATGTTTTCCCACCATTTTTTGACTATGTTGTTTCTTATTCCTGTAATGTGAAATCTAGCTCTAGTCTTGAATATAGAGAAACTAAAATTTTGCAATAGTGTTTATATATAAAAATTTTACTTGATTCTATTAGAGTTGCGAACTCCCATGTTGTTGATTGTATTGAAAATCAATCATACTAGTGTCAGTTCAGTTTCAGTCAAATGGCTAGAATATCCAGTGTTAGTTAGAAATGTCAGCTGATCAGTTTGATTACAGAAATTCCTGGGTAGTCAGTAGTACCTCCCAATTATCAGAATTAGATTCAGAACTCAGTTTTAGTTGTTCACTAGGAAGTCATGAAACTTTTAGATAAGCAAGTCTGACCAGACATAGGACCCCAATTATAGATTACAGCTTGTTCTTTAGATGGTCACAACACTTCTAGATAAGCAGCTCTGACTAGTCTTAGAACCCAGTTCCAGAATCTGGTCTAATATGACTATCAGGGTACTTCCAGATAGGTATTCCTGACTAGTCTTGGGCCCCAGTTTTGAGCTATCAGCTTAATATTCAGTCTAGGACTATCTAGTGGGAGTAGGACTTAGCACCAAGCGGACTGGAGTTCCAACGCACCCAGGATCCCAGAACTACGTTGCCATTGTAGCTTACAGTTTTATTGGCCTCATGGCTCCAGACTCTTGTGATCACCTAATTCATGCCTCTATACCCTGGCAAGGTATGTTGGTTTGTACCGATAGGGTGTATACATCGGACTCCACGTCTTGTTCACGTGGTTATATGTCATTTATAGACTCTCCTACTAGTCAGCCCATTTCAGTTTTAGATTAGTCAATTCATATCAATTCATTTTAGTATCTTAGATTTAGGGCATGTCCTTGACCATCAGACAGGGTCTATTAGACAATCTCAGTTATTACAGTTATTTGGTTCAGTAGCTCCAGTTGGTCATTGCATGTCTTTTCAGTTCAGTAATTTTATTTCTCGTGTATGGTTTCTTTCACTTACTCAGTACATTCAAAGTACTGATGCATACTTTTATGTTGTATCATTTTATGATACATCTGCAGGATCTCAGTCTCACTAGCCGATCGCTGTCAGAAGACTTCAGCGGTTCTAAGTGTGAGTCCTCATCTTTCAAGGACAAAGATTAATTTACTCAGTTTTTCTTTCTTCTACTTAGATTAGGAGTTAGCTGGGGGCTTGTCCCAACAACTCAGCAGTTGTACTAACATTCAGACACATATTTGGTTTTTCAGACTTATTGTTTTGTCCAAATGTTTTCAAACATTAAGAATCAACTTCATTCTCTTAAATGCTTATATAGTTGCTTTAAACTTCTGTTGTATATATTTATATTTTACTCAAAATGCCAGTGTATGATAGATGAGGGGTTGACTTGGGGTTACTTGTAACTCCAAGTACCGTGTTCCATCTAGGGTGTAAGCTCGGGGCGTGTCAGTGACCTCCAGAAGACCTCCTGGGATTTAGGAGTTTTAAGCTTAACTAATCATTATAATAGCCTATTTTTATAACAACTTCTCCATTAGGAATATTGGTACATGGGAGAATCTCTCCTCTAAATTTAGGAAATTCAAATGATAACTCAATAAGAGCTAAACATATAGATGTATGACTTGAGTATAACTGAAAGAATTCAACTATCTGTTATAACATGAAAATCATATACATTAAGATTTCTTACCAAAAAGGCTTATAAAGACTTGTATGAAACTTCAAATACTTGATTGGGACATTAGCAAGATTCTCGAAATATGATTTATTGAAAACTTCTTTGATTAGCATAGCACATTTCAACATAACTTAGGGACGTGAAGACATAAATTAAGGATCTGAGACTCGGGAACTTTTGAGCAACTCTCTAAGTGCTTCCTTATAGGCAAATAAAGACTTATAGCCGTAATTCAGACGATGCTGGATTGACTTACACAACTTTGAAATTATCGGAGGAGCTTAAGAAAGCTTATATCATTATAAGCAGCTTACAAGCTCCTAGGATTACCCTTTTCAGACTTGGAAGATAATTTCAACACTTAGAATGGATAACATAACATAATTATTTAGGGGCATAGAGGAGAACTTCTCTTTAACTTAAGTTACTAATTAATAGACGCTCAACTATACTTGATTCATATAAGGCCATCACATAATATTCATTATATAATTTTACCACATAACGTATTTAGACCACTTATTTTACTTAAAGCCTTGGCGACTCTCAGGAGGTTCAGATAGCACAAGAGTTCTAGTAAACTTATGGTGACATTCTAAAGACAATTCTTGTTGTCTTAGCACGTAACTTGAACGTAAGACTAAGAGCGCGCATGCGCGTGTGTGTGTATATATATATATATTATTTTTGTATAACCTGACAACATTAAGATGGTTGCATAGACATATTAATAATTTACATATTCGAGTTTTATTTTTTAAGTTCAACGTATCGGTTGGTATGAAAACTTGTTAACTAGATGGTTGGCTAAAGGAATAGGAATCGAGGAATATCCTCTTGGCCTTAAGTACCTTAAAACATTCGCATAAGAGGATGGAAAACTATTGCAAGTAATTTCTATTTTGTTACTCTCATTTACCCTCATCTGGCTTACTACCGTTTTCTAGCATTAAGTTCGTTCGCGCATAATCGTCTTACCCTTTTTATCAATTTCACTTAGCAGCCAATATTTAACACATTTGGCACCACATATATATAACATAATTAAAGGACAATCTCACAGAGCCCACGCTGAGGGATCTCCAAACTCAATCTATAGCTACAAGAACAATCATATGACAACAAACGTATAATTACACCTTTTTCTTTACCTTCAAAAGCTTCAACTCTGTTACCATTATGGCTTATACTATGAAACTTCAAAACTTGGAAAGAATCATAATATGCTGCCAACATAATCTTAGAGACATAAGAATGCCAGACTTTTCAACGGCATGAAAACGTGCTTGAAAACAAGAGATAACGGGTGCCTTACATACCTTGTTTTGACAAGCCCTTTCTAGTCGATGTTTCCTTCAATCATCAACATAAAATAACATCAATATCCTTGTATTAGTACCACAATACAGATGCTCGTTTAATGACAATATTCCAAGCCAAGAAACCATGTCAAAACATGCAACATACAAACAACAATACACGACATCGGTTAGCATGTTTACACACTTTATGTGTCATGAATTCAAAGAACTTTCAAGAGGATTTTCACTTATCTTTATTGGTATTTAGCCTTCATAAAAATTGGGTATAAATTCAGCTCATATACATCTGCGTAACCTTCCCCAAAACAATAGCAACTTTACATCATGACACATACAAAACAACCCCACTACTTCCTAACTTTAGACTTAATTCCATAGACTTTAGAGGATTCAAGAGAGGGAATTCACTTACTCTTTCTTGTGGCCAACTCCCCTATTAAAGATTATATTCCAAGAAAAATACATCTGCACCAACTATCAAAAATAAGAAGCTACAACACAATAACTTCACACAAAAATAACACTACAAATTAGCTTCAAACTCTAGTTTTTAACTTGTGTTTTCTTGAAAGTTCAAAGAGGTTAAACTATTACCTATTTATTTCCTTCAAATATTTTGATGAATGAGTATATATGAATCTTTTTACTATCCCAAGACTCATCCAAGAACACCAAAAACACCCTTCCAAAACGTAGCAAAAACAACCACCAAAACACTACACACAACACACAACTTGCAAATGACCTCCTTCACTTAACTTGTGTTGTGGTTGGACTTTGGTTGATGATTTTCCTTGTTTTCCTCTTGGTATATAATCTGGAAAGTAGAGAGAGTATAATTTATTAAGCAAGCATCTCACTTCATCAAGTTCTGAAAAAAAACTGGGCAGCAATATACCCAAGAACATACAATAACCACAACTTAATACAACAACTTTTCTCCAAATTTCCTTTCTCAAAACTCAATGAAATCAAAGGTAAGATTACTTACATTCACTTGGAGTACATATTCACCAAGATAAAAGTGGTTTCCTCCCTCTTTTTTTCCTAGAAACAAACTCAAAATACAGAAACACGTCAAAGTAATCCAGTGGAAAAGATCCTAGAAGATTCACGATCTTTTTCCCGAAATTCATCTTGAGATTCCAAGGTGTTTCAATGAATTGATTGCCTTCACCTTTGCTGGAAAATGGAGAGAAAATAAGGTTCTAAGCAAGATGCTCCCATTTGGATATGTTTAAACTGAATTGGTCAACTTGTGACTTAGAATAAATAAGAGGTGGGACGGTGGGCGGGCCTCCTACCGTCACTACTTGATAGTGCTTCAGTAAAATTCTCATAACTTTTTACTCTGAAATTCGATTGACGAGTGGTTTTTTCACGACTCAAATGGACATGATTGGCATCCACACTAACCCCCTAGTGGGAGAACCAATGATTCCCAACAACTACCCCGTCATCAACCTTATAAGAAGAAATAACGGTGAAATAAAATTAAAGGAACTAACCGCAATTTGCAATAACAAACAGAATCTATTGAAAATTAAAACAACACAATCCTTCCCAGAATGCGAAAGTCATTGCACTTGACATCTAGTTAACAGTCTAAGAGTATATAACTAAAGAAATAAAAATTGTAAGGTCCGGAGGAGGGACATCTTTTCTAGAGGATTAAATCATCCCATTTCGCGGAGTTGCTGCTAACTAAAGGTGGGGATAAGATTAGCTTCCTGGATTGTACTCTGCACTTAAAAAATAATATAGGAGTAAGGTCAGTACAAACACAGTACTAGTAGGCATCATCGGTTGACCTTACATAATAACATATAATCAAGGCAACAACAATATAAGATTAGTTTTTGTAGCATCTCGAAAGTCCCTAAGATCAGATCCGAGGGTTCAAATGGAGAAAAATAGGAAATTCTACACCAGGTCACTGGATGAGTCATCTAATGACCCGTGAGGAGACTTCACGAGTCGTGAAGTGACTCATGAAGTAAGGGGGGAGTTGGCAGGAGCTTGTGGTTAGGGAGTGACCATGAGAGTAGCAAAAAGTCGTGGTAAGGGCAACGACTCGTTAAGTTGGTTGTTTTCAAAAGCAGGTTGGATGTTTAATTATTGGGAAATGTTCATCACGACTGGGTGACCATGAGTCGTTAGATATACCACGAGTAGTGGTGTCCCTCGTGGTGACTGATAGTGAGTAATTTTTCTGCGTTTTAGTAAGGGTGGTTTCCTAATTCCTAATACCTTAGGTCCTAAACTTTGTCGTTTTAAGCTCAGTTAGAAGGGGTTTTAAGAGTACTTAACCTATCATAATCCTTTCCATTCCATGCATGTAATATTAGAGTGCACAATTAGAGATCAGGCTTGAGAATTCCCTAGGTTCTTCCCCAAATCTCTTGGGCAATCAAGAAAGGGTGTGAAATCAGATTTATCCAGGTATCTATGGTTATTAATAGGAGTATTCCTTCACTTCCTTGCCTAAATCATCTTCTAAATTCATGTAATTAAAGGTTGATGAATCTATGGGGTTTTAACCCAATTGGTGAAATTCTCAAAGTATCTATCATGGGTAAATTCTGTTCATGTTTCTAATGTTGTTTTAACATCCATGGGCATGTTTTTATAATGATTTTAGTTACAAATTTATGATTTCAAAGTCTTACAATTATGATGCCTAATTATTAAAGCTCCTGAAAGGTTGACATTATGATCTATGTTTTCAGGTATGATGAAAGTGTTATTTCGAATTACCCATATTTATATCCATGATTTTGACTATCTCAAAGCATGTATAAGTTTGGGCAAGCCCATAAAATAAAGTGTGTTTCATTATTTACTTCAATTTCATGTTATTATCTTACCACATAGTTTTGGAGTCTAGACTCCTACTTTTCAGCTTATGGTATGATTTAAGTTGAGGCTCCTCATGATATGTTTTCAGATTATGCATGTACTATTATGATTCATCTTCATCGCAAGATGATGGTTTAGCTTCGTTAAAAATGATAGAGAGCATAAGCATGATTTTGGGAGTAGTGTCTAGCACCGAGTAGGATAAGGGTTCAGTCAAACATGTGCCTTAGAACTACGTGCCAACGTAGGTATGTTCAGATTATTTGGGACCCCCTTGTGAGCTTTCCATGCCCCCGAGGGACTTCAACTTGATATCGATATCATGGTAGTACCCTTAGCCTTGGAAAGGCTTTGGACGGCTCTGCCCACTTGAGTATTATAGTCGGGACCACGTAAGTTCTATCGTGGTAATGTCGGTTATATGACGAGTCTCCTATTGTTCCTCACGATTTCAGTTATACATGTACATAAGTCATGATATTATGTTTTCAGCAGGTTTGACCCAAATGTTCAGTTTTATTTATGATAATCAGTTTTAGCTTTGGGTCATTCGAATCAGTTATGATATTCAATCATGTTTAAATCATGTTTTAAGATAATAGCATGCAAGCCTTACTCTCAGAATCTTATGATAAAATGTTTTATGTTATGCATGATTTCTAATTTTACTTACTTAGCGGTTTTACTTACCTTTCATACTCAGTAAATTCCGAGTACTAACCGCATACTCTATGTTGTATCATTTCATGATACAGGCTCAGACGTTCAGGTTTAGTCCTGCCGCTAGCTAGTAAGAGTTAGCATTTCCTAGCTTGTTGGTGAGCCCTTATCCTTTAAGGACCTTCTTATCAGTTTATTATTAGTTTCAGTTATTAGTGAGTTAGTTGGGATCTTGTCCTATCAACTCATATGATTTTAGAGGCTTACAAAACATAGCATGCGTTTATCTTCGAATCAGTGTTGTGTATTCCGTTGTTCAAATTGTTATTAAATATTTAGAATTTTTCTATTTAAAATGTTAGATTTTCGCATTTTTTTATGTTGGGCCTTAGTTGTTATTTTAATGCCATAGGTCGACTTTGAGCCATTTATGGTTCTAGGTTCTGTGTCTAGATCTGGGCCTATGTTTGGGTCGTTAGAATTTTGAACATCAAACACAAGAACAACAATATTTCAAGTACACTGGCTCTACACAGGGAACAATCGGCCTGCTTACTGGATTGCGCCTTTTTCTGCAGTGCTCACTTAGCGGTCTCATCACGGCAGAAGTAGTTCCGCTACAGTGGTACTGCCCGAGGAAATTGCTCGACTTAGCTGCACCCTTCATCAATTTACCAGTTTCGAACCATTCACACATTTAGATATTCAATCAGATGATATATGAGGTTTTGACACCAATTCACATTTACTCATCATCCCATGCGATTTGAGCACTTCATCAGAAGGATTACAAATTAACATCTTTAGCCATCACACAAAATCACACTTAGGATCTATTATCACTTTTCTCGTTCCATTTATAATTATAGAATCATCAATTACACTTAACTACTAAACACATACTCATTCCCAAAACTTTCACCATTCAAACACACATCACAAAATAGAACAAATGGTGACATGTGGGGCACATGCCTCCGCCATATCACCATGAACACTTCTTCCTCAAAATTAGCATACAGACGTGCTAGAGGGTCTTATTTCTACCCTTATAATCATGAACTGCAGGGGACTCTAGAAATTCATGTACTATACTGGCATGGTACCCACTCCCACTCATATGCCCGTCTGGATGCTCCCCTCAAACACGAGCCACTCAACCAATATTGGTCGCCCAAATTCTCCCATCTGGTACGAGCCTCTCATCTTAGGATATTATTGCTATCCTTAATCATTTTCAACAAGTGAATACAACAAAGTGCATTATTTAAACATATAGGAGTTTACAATCTACTCCTCATAGTAACAAATTCAAACCAACAAAACATCTCATTAACATGGTATAATATCCTTACTATATACTTAACACAGTTTCATCACAGTTTAATACCACATCATCAACAGTTTATTCTTCAGGAAATTCTCCTAACAAGTAATGTTCGAATACCAATCACATATCATCACTACACAAAAAATACATGCCATTATATAGAGTCTATTCCCTCTAACCATAACCTACCTCAAAGTTGGGTACAAAATGTCAGTTACTCCACCAGACCCTTGCCCTTTCTCAACGCTTCGGAGAGTTCAAAATCTACAACAACAAAGTAGACTAATTCAATACTCACTCTTTAAATAAGGGTCTAAATAAATCAAACCCTCCCTTTCATGGAACTTTAACAGTAAAACCCTCCAATTCAACCTATTTCTAGGTCTCCATTCTTGTCTAACCTATAGTTGTTAGCAAGAAAGTCTTGGGGGATGACCACTACCCAAAAGAAACCTTCAATCTAACCAACCAATTAACTCCCCATGATTTATCACTAGCCCATCAACCTAGGGTTTCTCCACTTAGAATTCTATCATTAAAAGGTCCCCTAAGCTTTATACAATCAACCATACCCATTAAAGGGGAAAGGAATCAAGAAACTCACCTTAGAATATGAATTCACAGCTCTGGAGAAGAAATCGCCTTCAGACCTTATTCTTTCGCATTTTGAAAATAGTGGGATATAACTCCAGAATTACCATTTAAACCTACTATCTAATTCTCGTTGTCGCTACAACGGTCAGATTTCTATTGTAGCAGAAACACTACCATGGTCAGGAAATCACTGCAATGGATCCAACAATTAATTCTCTAATCTGTTACGGCGGGACTCCTAATGTCACCATGGTCTCACTGCAGCGGACACCCTACTACTGCAGCAGTCCCCCAAACCAGTAGCTCCCCTAAAAAGACACTTTTAAACACTTAGATGATTTTACACCTAATTCCACAAATTCTAGCTTTTTTGGGGTGTTCTAAGTACGTCCCCCCCTTCATAATGACATGCGGGTCATTACATTAAATACCAATTAAAACACCGTTCGTCCTCGAACAGCCTACAATAAAAGCAAGGAAGAGAACGTACCATATTACACAAACAAGTAAGGATATTTGGTTCGCATATCAGCTTCATTCTCCCAAGTGGCCTCCTCTATGGGATGATTCTTCCACTAGATCTTAACCATCAGAATCTCTTCCGACCTCAGCTTCCGAACCTCTCTATCTAAAATCGCCACTATCTCCTCCTCATAAGTCAAATTCTCATATAGTAGCATAGAGTCCCATTTAATAATGTAAGTCCCATCTTTGTGGTATTTCTTGAGCATTGACATATGGAACATTGGATGTACCCCAGAAAATCCTAGCGGCAACGCTAGCTCATAAGCTACTTCCCCCACACGCTGTGAGTATTTCAAACAGTCCGATGTACCTCAAGCTAAGCTTGTGCAGCTTACCAAATCACATCACCCCCTTCATGGGGGATACCTTCAGAAGAACTTTCTCTCACTCCATAAACTCCATATCCCTCACCTTCTTGTCCGCATATTACTTTTGTCTACTCTGAGCAGCTACCAAACGTTCTTGGATTATGCTAACTATTTTTAAAGACTCTTTCAACAAGTCGGTTCCCCAGGGCCTCACATCAAATGCATCAAACCAACCGACTGGAGACCTGCATTTCCTCCCACGCAGAGCTTCAAATGACGCAATGTCAATGCTCGTTTGATAGCTTTTGTTGAAAGCGAACTCTGCTAGGGGTAGGAATTTATCCTAATGGCCTGCGAAATCTACTACACAGGCCCGCAACATATCCTCTAACACTTGAATAGTCCTTTATTATTATCATCTGTCTGAGGGTGGAAGGCTGTGCTCAAGTCCAACCTGGTGCCCCACTCCGCCTGCAAGGTCCTCCTAAAATGAAAGGTGAACTGAGTACCCCTAAAATACACAATCGACACTGGCACCCCGTGAAATAGAATCACATCCTTCACATACAGCTTGGCCAACTTCTCGGCATTGTATGTCAATTGGATAGGTGAGAAGTGAGCGGAATTGGTCAATCTGTCCACAATAACCCAAATGGAATCAAACTTTCCCAGAGTCTTTGGAAGACCAACTACAAAGTCCATAGCTATCCTCTACCATTTCCACTCGGAGATAGGCATCCTTTGAAATACACTCCCAGGCTTCAAGTATTCGTATTTCACCTACTGGAAATACAAACAATGAGCAACATACGCTATAATATCTCTATTTAGTCTACCCCTCCAATAGTGCTTCTTGTAGTTACTGTACATTTTGGTAACTCCGGGATGAATAGAGTACCTCGAGTTGTGAGCTTCTTCTAGAAGAGTCTGAATTAGCTCACCTACTTGGGGAACAGACACGTGTCCCTTTTTTCTAAAAACCCCTTCACCATCTATCACCGCTTCCTTAGCTTCTCCCTGCAGAACTTTATCTCTAATCTTACCCAACTTCTCATCCTCGAACTTCCTTGCTTTGATTTCTTCCAACAAGGATGATTTATCTTCCATGCTAGCTAGTATACCACCTACTTCTATCAAGGATAGCCTCACCAAAATGTTTGCCAATGACTGAACTTCCCTGGCCATCGGTCGCCAACCAGCTTCTAAGCAAGCTATACTACCCATACTCACTGCTTTTCCACTCAATGCATATTCCACCACATTAGCCTTTCAAGGATGGAACAAGATGGTGAAATCATAATTTTTGAGAAGTTCCATCCACCTGCTCTGCCTCAAGTTGAGATCCTTCTAGAAAAACATGTACTGTAGGCCGTGATAATCAGTGAACGCCTCGCAATGAGCCCTGTACAAATAGTGTCTCTAGATTTTCATAGAGAACACCACCGCTGCTAGCTCAAGGTCATGCGTGGGGTAATTAATCTCATGCACCTTCAATTGCCTCGAAGCGTAATCAATGACATGTCCTTCCAATAGTAACACAACACCCAACCCAGACCATGAGGCATCATAATAAACAACGAAATCTTTACCTTCCACAGGTAATGCTATGATAGGTGTCGTGGTTAACAGAGTCTTGAGCTTCTAGAAACTAGATTCACATTCCTCCAACCACTTAAAAGGTACATCCTTTTGAGTCAACTTGGTCAGCGCCGAGGCAATAGATGCAAAACCCTTCAAGATTATGCATGTACTATTATGATTCAGCTTCATCGCAAGATGATTTCTCAACTTTGTTAAAAACGATGGAGAGCATATGCATGATTTTGGGAGTATTGTATAGCACCGAGTAGGCTAAGGATTCAGTCAACCCTGTGCCTCAGAACTACGTGCCAATGTAGGTATGTACAGATTATTTGGGACCTCTCTTGTGAGCTTTCCCTGCCCTCGAGGGGCCTTCAGCTTGATATCAATATCATGGTAGAACCCTTAGCCCTGGCAAGGCTTTGGACGGCTCTGTCCACTTGAGTGTATTAGTTGGGACCACGTAAGCTCTATCGTGGTAATATCGGTTATATGACGAGTCTTCCATTGTTCCTCATGATTTCAGTTATGCATGCTCATCAACCATGATATTATTTTTTCAGCAGGTTTGACCCAAATGTTCAGTTTAACTTACGATTATCAATCTTATCTTCGGGTCGTCCAGATCAGTTATGATATTCATTCATGTTTAAATCTTGTTTTTAGATAATAGCATGCAAATCTTACTCTAAGAATCTTATGATAAAATATTTTATGTTATGCATGATTTCTGATTTTACTTACTTAGCGGTTTTACTTACCTTGCATACTCAGTACATTTTAAGTACTAACCACATATTCTATGTTGTATCATTTCATGATACAGGTTCGTACGTTCAGGTTCAGTCCTGCCACTAGCCAATTCCTCAGAGTTAGCATTTCCCATCTTGTTAGTGAGTACTCATCCTTCGAGGACCTTCTTATCAGTTTATTATCATATTTAGTTATTTGTGATTTAGTTGGGGTCTTTTCCTATCAACTCGTCAGATTTTAGAGGCTTATAAGACATAGTATGCATTCAGCTTTGGATCAGTGTTGTGTATTCCGTTGTTAAGATTGTTATTAAATCTTCAGACTTACGCTATTTAAAATGTTAGATTTACGCATTTTTTATGTTGAGCCATAGTTTTTATGTCCATTACATGGGTCGACTTGGAGCCATTTATGGTTCTAGGTTCCATATCTAGATCTAGGCCTATGTTCGGGTCATGACAAACTTGATATCCGAGCATTAGGTTTTGAAGTATCCTAAGGTGTCTAAAAGTCGCATTAAGTAGAGTCGTTTTCATAGGTGCGAAGCATGCCAAACTTATGAGGAAGAGGCTACAAAAATTTTAGCAAATTTCCCTTCTTTCATGATCTATGTCATGCAATGAAATGTCTCTCTATCCTTCTAACTCATAGTAAACATGTTTGCAGAATCATGCCTCCTCGCTGAGTTAACAAAAGAAGGAACGAGAACAATAATGGCCATGAGAATTGCAATGGAGATGGGCACCAGCAGGCCCCACTATCCCCCAAGGATCATGTGCTCGAGGAGGTTGCCCATGCAGAGTTTGGGGAAGCCATTCAGATATTGGCACGGGCATTGACCGCCAAAGTCAACCAGCAGGCGGTAGCGCATGTTGCCTAGAATAGGAATGCGGAAGCGGAAAAAGTCAGGTACTTTCTTAGGATGAACTCTCCGGAGTTCCTAGGATCGAAGGTGGATGAGGATCCACAAGAGTTTATTAATGAAATCCAGAAGATCACCCAGATTATGGGGCTGATAAGGGAGGAGTGTAAACCTAGCCTCTTATTAGTTGAAAGGGGTTGCCCATATCTGGTTTAGGTAGTGGAAGGATAGTAGGGCAGTTAGAGTGGGTCCTATTAGTTGGGATGAGTTCCATACCACGTTCTTGGACCGGTTCTTTCCCTGAGAGATGAGGGAGATCAAAGTAGCTGAATTTGTGAACCTGAGGTAGAACAATATGACAGTCCAGGAGAATGCTTTAGAGTTCACCCACCTGTCCAAGTATGCACTAGAGATGGTGGCTGATCAGAGGGTTCAAGTGAGCAGGTTCATACATGGGATGGTGGACTACTTGGAAAAAGATTTCAAGACCTCTATGCTTTATTAGGATATGGACTTCTCGCGACTAGTTCTGTACGATCGACAGATAGAGGTGGTGTAGGTGAGGGAGTGGGAAAGAGAGACCAAGAGGGCTAGGACTGACAGTTTTGGGTTCTCCTAGAAGAGTCCTGGTGGTGGGCATAATCAGCAGTCCTACCAGAGATCATCAGCCCTAGTGCCGTCAGCAGCAAGTGTGCCATCCTGATCTAGGCGCGACCAGAGGGGATGAGCGTCAGGATTCCAAGTTGTGACAGGTGTGGCACGAGGCACACTAGTCAATGCCTAGCAGGTACAGGCACTTGTTTCGGGTGAGGGAAGCCCGGACATATGCTCAGAGATTGTCCAGCAGCTAGACAGGGCCATGGTAAGGGTTGAGACCCAGCCACTAGTTCAGTAGTCCCACCAGCACGCTCAGCTCAGCAGGGTGAATCCACTAGTGCAGGTGGTTGTCAGCATCAAAAAAGATTTATGACCTCGCATCGCATCAGGAGCAGGAGGTTTCTCCAGATGTAGTTATTGGTATGTTACAAGTATTTCACCTTGATGTATACGCATTGTCAGATCCAAGAGCTACTTTATATTTTTTGACGCCCTATGGTGCTAGTAGTTTCAAAGTAAGTCCCGAAATCCTGTCAGAACCCTTCTCAGTCTCTACTCCAATTGATGATTTAGTTATAGCTTGACAGGTATACAGAAATTGCCTTGTCACAGTCCTTCAGAAAGTTACCGCAGCAGATTTAATAGAGCTAGCCACGACAGATTTTGATGTTGTCTTCGGCACAGATTGGAAACATGCATGTTATGCCTCAACAAATTGTAGAACCCATGTGGTAGAGGTTCAGTTTTCAGGTGAGCCAGTCCTAGAGCGGAAGGGTAGTTCAGTTGTGCCTATAGGTCATTTTATTTCATACCTTAAGGCCAAAAAGATGATCTCTAAGGGTTGTGTGTACCATCTAGTTTGGGTTAAGGATGCTACATCCAAAACCCCGACTATCCAGTAAGCTCCTGTACTATGTGAATATCCAGAAGTGATTCCACATGATCTACCAGGAATTCCTCCCTAGTGGAAAATCGACTTTGGCATCGACCTTCTTCCTGATACACAACCTATATCTATTCCTCCTTATATAATGGCTCCAGCTAATCTAAAGGAGTTGAAGGAGCAGTTGAAGGATCTTTTAGATAAGGGTTTCATCAAACCTAACAAGTCCCTGAGGGGTGCAAAAATACTCTTTGTATGGAAGAAGGATGGTTCCCTTCGGATGTGCATTGACTATATGCAGTTGACAACGTCATAGTCAAGAACAGGTATCCTCTCCCCAGAACTGATGACTTTTTTGACCAACTTCAGGGTGCCAAGTGTTTTTCGATGATAGACCTCAGATCCAGGTATCAACAACTCAGGGTTAGAGAGAGTGGAATCTCGGAGACAGCCTTTAGAACTCGGTATGGTCACTATGAGTTTGTAGTTATGTCTTTTGGACTAACAAATGCGCCTACAACTTTTATGGATTTGATGAACAGGGTATTCAAGCCGTATTTGGACATATCCATGATTGTGTTCATAGATAACATTCTCATATACTCTCGAAGCGAGGATGAGCATACTACTCATTTGAGGATTGTGTTATAGACCCTTAAGGATCGCCAGCTGTATGCTAATTCAGCAAGTATCAATTTTGGTTAAACTCAGTACCATTTGTGGGTCATTTGGTGTCAAGTGAGGGTGGTTAGCTGGAGTCTCAAAAGATAGAAGATGGGAAGAATTGTCCGGACCAGTGAGTTCTTCGGATATCAGGAGTTTCTTGGGTTTAGCTGGTTACTACAGGAGGTTTATGGTTAGTGATTGGCGTGAAAGTGGAGATTCTGGACAGTGTTTGTCACGACTCGGTCAGCCGAGTCACTGGAAACACAACGAGTTGTGGTGTTCCTTGTGGTGACCCTCAGAGGTATGAATTCCAATACTGGCCACGGAAGGCAGACCACGACTCATCCCCTCAGGCCACGAGTCGTCCAGTCCCACGTTGGGACTGCCAGTGTGTATTTTTGTGCGAATTTATTAAGGGATTTTTCATAATTTCTAAGTTTCTAAGGCCTAAACTACGTCGTTTTAAGCTCAGTTAGGATTGTTTTAAAAGGGTTTAGCTCATTCTAAATCAATCCTCTCCATGCATGCAAGACTAGAAGGTTCCTTGGGGTGATCAAGTCTAAGATCCATCAATTCTCCTTCAATTTTCCTTTGGGCATTCAAGGAAGAGCGTAAGATCAACTTACCCAAGTGTGTGATGCTATGAATGAGAGTTTCTTTTACTCTCAGGCTCAAAATTATTCTCCATTCCATGAATCTAAATTCTAGATTTAAGTTTCATGATCTTAGGGGATATATCCTAATTCTTGTGAAATTCTCTATGATCTATCTATGGGTCAATTTCCTGCATGTATCAACTCGTGTTTTATGATCTATGGGCAGATTTTATAACTATTTTTTATTATTAATCTATAGTTTCAAATTTAATTGAATTATGCCTAATTATGCATGCTTCATRAAAATTTAAGATATGATTCTATGATGATTTTGATCTTAGCAAGTCTAAATTGTGATTTATGATTTATGTTATGAATTCTCTTCAAGTATTCATCATGGATTTATGAATATTAAGTATATACATGTTTTACAAGTGTGCATGGATTTCATGATTTATGAATTTATGACTTTGGCCAACTCATGGGCCCTTATTCATGGCAAATCACGTATTTCAAGCATGATTAAGTATGTTATGATGTAATTTGTCCATGAACTTCATGAATGATTTATGATTATGATATAAGCCTCATGTGCATATTTTTGGGAGCAGTGTCTAGCATCGAGTAGACCCGGCTTTTAGGTAAACCCCATGGTCTTAGAACTATGTGCCAACGTTGGTATATACTTTCATTATTGGATCCTTGTGATATCACCATACTGCACGTCCCTTGCCTAGCAATCCTGGGATGGCTCTGTCTACTTGAGTGAGATAGTTGGGGCATCAAGTAAGCTCTATCATGATGGTGTCCGTTATGACGAGTCCTCCCAGTGTTCCTCATGATTTATGCATTGTCATGTTATATTATTTTGTCTCAAGTTATGTTTTTATAAGGTTTCTCTCACGATTATGATTATAAATAAATTATGAATTCTTTGAAAACTTTGAGCCCTCGTGCTATGTGTTCGGCTGTCTGATGACTACACGCAAGTGCACGTGGTCGAACAAGTAGTAAGTGGCTTAAGTAAGCCAAGTATCGATCCCACAGGGACTGGACTA
>JACEIK010000697.1:279705-302049 GCA_018107945.1 Datura stramonium
CCTGGTAGTTTGAGCACGCCTCTATCATCACCTTGTCTAGCCAATGGACACGCCCGGCGTATGTGGCCAGATCTACAACACCCGTTTCAGATATCTGATCCGAGCAAGCACTCCCCGGCATGACTCTTACCACACTTCTCGCAGGCCAAAAATGTGTGCTCTGCCTGCATGCCACTCTGGTCCCTCGAACTTGAGGCCCTGCTCCTCTGATCACCCTTGGGTCTAGATGGGACACTAGCTGATGACGGTGCTGGGGCTAATGACCTTTGCTAAGTTTGAGGGCGGTGACCCCCATTAGATCTCTACTGAGTGAACCTATAACTGTTTGTCCGGGCCCTCTTGGCCTCTCTCTCTCTCTCTCAGATGCACCACTTCCATCTGCTGGGCATGCAACACTATCCGAGGAAGGTCAATATCTCGATGAAGCATGGCAATCCTGCAATCCTTGTCCAAATAGTCCGCCACTCCATGTACGAACCTGCTCACCCACGCTCTGTAGTGAGCCACTAGCTCTGGGTGTATCTAGACAAATGGGTGAACTCCAAAGCATACTCTTGAACCTTCATCTTCCCTTGCTTCATATTCACGAACTCTACTGCTTTAATCTCCCTCAATTCTCGAGGGAAGAACCGATCCAGAAAAGTTATGTGAAACTCCTCCCAACCAAAATGACCTGCTCCCATGACCCTACTATTTTTCTGTTGCTTGAACTAGATGTGCGCGACTCACTTCAACTGATATGAGTCCAAATCAGTGCACTCCTCCCCGGTCACCCCCATTATTTGGGTGATCTTAAAAACTCATCGATAAACTCATGTGGATCCTCATCCACCTTTGATCCAAAGAATTCGGGAGGGTTCATCCTTAAGAAATCTCTGACTCATGCCACCGCCGCATTTCTATTTTGCGGGACATGCGCCACTGCCTGCTGGTTGACCTGAGCGGTCAAGGCCTATGCTAGCATCTGAATGGCTGCCCAGAATTCAACATGCGAAATCGACTACGGTGCTTGGTGCTCCTGGACTGGTGGGGCTTGTTGGTGCCCGTCTCTGTTGCCATCCTTGTGGCCGTTTCCATTTCCATTCCTTCAACAGTTAACTCTGTGGGGAGCTATGATTCTACAATCACGAATAGCACAAGATAGAAGTATGTTTCATCGCACGACATAGATTTTGAAAGAAGGGAACATTTCCTAAACGTCTTATAGACTCGTTGTCATAAATGTGGTGCGCTTCACACCCATGAAAAAGACTCTACTTAATGCGGATTTCAGACACCCTAGGATTCTTCAAAGCTATTGCTTTGTTACCATGTTTGTCATGACCCGAATGTAGGCCCAGATCGCAACACGGGACAAGGAGCCCCGAGAGACTCCTAGTTGACCTATGGCATGAACATACATCTAACTCAATCAAAGGAATACTCAACATAATAACATAACGGAGCATAATATTGACATAACATAGAAAATGAAATGCACTTCATACATGACAGTTGAATACTACATATAGTCTGGTAGCCTCTAACATATTTGATGAGTTGATGGGACAACACCTCCAACTAACCCGACAAGTCTGAAAAACTGAACATAAAGGATAACTAATATCAACTGGTCCTTGGGAGATGAGGACTCACCACTGAACAAGATGCTAACTCTGGTAAATGAGCTAATGACGAAGCTGGATCTGAAGGTTGGAACCTGTATCATAAAACGATATAGGATAAAGTATGCGGTCAGTACGTGGAATGTAACAAGTATACAAGGTAGGTAACGCGGACATTTAAAATACACAAAAGTTCATAAGAGTAGGACAACATGATCATAACATAAATATCATAATGGAACATAAGGCTCAAGGTATTCAAAACATTCGTAAATCAGTCATAATCATAATAATAAGAGGAAAAGCTTCATTAAACGTGACCTGAGCCAAAATAATATGAACATAACCATGAATAAATCATGAGGAATAATGGAAGGACTCGTCATAACTGACACCATCATGGTAGAGCCTTACATGATGCCCCAACTATCTCACTCAAGTGAGCAGAGTTGTCCCAGGCTTGCCAGGCAAGGGACATGTAGTATGTGATATCACGAAAGAGGGGATCCATTAACATTGTAATGTATCAATATGAACCTACAGTGGCACGTAGTTATGAGATACCTGCGTAGTCCTTTGAACGCCGAGCTACTCGGTGCTAAACACTTCTCCTAAAAACATGCACGTTAGGCTCGTTTGTAAATCATAAACATCATTCATGAGATTCATGGCCAAAAAAACATTAAAATTGTTGATCCCCATTTAAATACATATTTATCCATGAATCAAGGGCCCATGAATCATCCAACGTCAAAAAATCGATCAATCATAAAGTCCATGCATACTTGTAAAACATGTATATACTTAGTAATCCTAAATTCATGATGAGCATTTGAGTAAATCAATATCATAAATCATAAATCATGATGGGTTAAAGAACATCAAAATCAAGATAAAATCATAACTCGATTTATCATAAAACATGCATGATTAGGCATAATTTTATAGAAATTTAAATCAATAAATTTATAATCGAATTGGTTGTAAAATCTGCCCATGATTCGTAAAATATGATGTGACACATGAGAGATATTAACCCATAGATAAATCATTAGGATTTCATAAGAATTTGGGATAAAACCCCATAAGCTTTTCAAATAGAATTTCATGAATTAGGAGAGATTGGGCATGGGCGTGAACAAATTCACCCACTCATCACCCTACATACCTGAGAGACTTGGATTATATCACTCCCTTACTTGCCCAAGAGGAATTGAAGAACAATTGATGAAGAACCTTGGGGTTTTATGCTTGGTCACCCTCTACACTCTTGAACTTTGAATGCATGAGTTTTGAATAGGCTAGAATGACTTAACCTATCTTAATACACCCTGAAAATAGCTTAAAATGACGTAGTATAGGACGCTAGGACTTAGGAATGATGATAATGCCCTTAATAAATTCACAGTTAAAAACGCCATTCTCATGAGGGACTGGACAAGTCATTTCCCAATACCACGACTCGTGGCATCAGTCGTCGAGTGCACTGTCCATTAATTCATTTGGGGCTTACCACGAGGGACCCTATGAGTCGTTACTAGTGACCACAACTCGTGGTCACCACTTATCATCCTCACTTCCCAAATTCACAAACCATAAGCAACTGGCTGACCATGACCCATCCCACGAATCGTGGTGTCTAACCACGACTAGTGGTGACCAACCATAGGGTACACTTCCATGTTTTTCTTCTCCTTCCCATTGCCCTTGACCACGAATGACTTAGCGAGTCGTGGGATCTGACCATGACTCGTAGTCAAGACCATGGTGGCTTTCAATCACCATTTCCAAAACTTAAGACCAGAACCTCACCACGAGTCACCTAACAACTCATGGTCAACCCCACGGGTCCAGTAACAATCCGTTCTGTGACCTGGTGTAGATTTTTTAGTTTTCTCTGATTTAACTCCCTGGTTCGATCTTAGGGCTTCCGGGGAATTACACCGAGCTAGCCCGGCTTGCCTAGCTTCTTCAGTAAGATTGGCCTCTCTTTGCTCTTGATTGATTATCCATTCTTCACAGTGTTTACTCTAATTCAAGATCAAGAGGAATCAGGGGGTTTCTGCTCCGTCGAGCACTTGGCATTCACCAAGAGACAACCTATGGGTGTCAAAAACAAAAATAAAACATAAATGAGGAAATAAGAACTAAAAGTTAAACACAAGGAATTAATCTATTCTTAATCTGTACTCCCCAGCAACGGTGCCACTTTTTGATAAAGCTCAAATTCATACTCCCGATAAAGTATGAAGCAGACGTTGTCAATAAAGAAGCCAACAAAGGTTGGGGTCGAACCCACAGGGAATATGGTAAGAATTAGACTAATGCAGATATTTAAGATTTAAGGTATGTTATCTCCAAAAAGGGGGGTTTATTGAAAACAATTGTAAAACAAGATTGAAAATTAATTGTTGTTTATCAAGATTCGCAATTAACTAGGGTAAGTGTTTCCCATGGGTTCATAACTACTTCGGGTTTACACTCGTGATCTATCCCAATGCTTACTTGTAGAACTGATAACTAGGATTCATCCAAAAAACTGGTTCGTCCCTATTGGATGACTATACTCAATCACTGGGTTAGGTCTCATGAGCGATTTCAATTCAACCATTATTAATTTGTTCCAAATTAACAATCCTGCAATCGCAACTCAAGTTATACAATGACCTATAAAGATTAAGGCTTTGTTGTAATTCTCTTTTACTAATCTCTACTTCTTTAGGTTCAAGCAAGTAAAGAATTCGGGAAAGTCTTGATATTGCGCTTTGTTAAGAAACATTAAAGATGAAGAGAATACAATTCAAGTGTTTAGCATTTGTTTCGACTCTCTTTATGTAACCCTAGTTTGTTAATCCACCATGGTTCCCACAACCCTGGTTGTGGAAGTTTTAGCCTCTCATGATTGTAAGATTGTTATTAGCATTCATAGACAAACACATAATTGAATACTTACAATGATGATCGAAAAAAAACCTGATTTGAATATTGTAAGAATTGATGTTGAATAACCCAAGAACAAAGAAGACATTCAAAGAAAGAAATCTCCAAGACTTGAATTAAAATTCACAACAACTTGTCTCTAATTGATTCTAATCACTTCTAATTGTCTCTCTTCGCTTCTTCATACTGAAAATAACCTAAAAAGTATTTATACAAATAATTGGAACCTTCTCCTAAGCAAATAGGGAAAATACCAAAAACTGTCGCCGCCTTCACCTACGACCCATAACAGCATTGTACGTGTTGTACCTTGACTCATACTTTAGCTGGCTTCTGCTGAATCTGGCTAAGTGTTGACTTTTGGTATGACTCATACCAAGAACCTATGAGTCGTACAATCTTGCCGTGGCTTGCACTTGAAATTGCTGGCATCTTCTGTTAACTTCCACAGATGGCATGGTACAACACGTACCTTCATTCCACGATCTGTGAGTCCTTCTCATACATTGAGTTTTTCCAGTCTTCTATTTTTTTGGTCTTTTCCACGTTCCTTAGTACAGGTCTTTGGGAGGTTTCACGTCTCGTGATTGCCACCCATACCAGGATACTTGGCTTGTGCAACTTCTTCTGGAACTTTCCACGACTGCCATGGTACGGCTCATACCAGGATGGTACGACTCGTACCATGAGCCGTAAAACTTGCCTTTGCTTCACAGTTTACTCCTATACTTTCCATGATTCTCAGTACGGATCATACCAGGATGGTACGGCTCATACTGAGATTTGTACTAAGCTTCTTTTCTGCATTTTCTCCATCTTTTGCAAAATTGAGCTCGAACATCTATTTTCCCTGAAAACAAAGTAAAAGCACCTCATATCCATATAAACACACCTAAGTCCATGATATTTTCCCAGTTTTAAACGTTGTAAGTGTTGTAAACTCACAACACATCATACCCTGGCATGATATAGTAGGCCTGCTCTGATGGGGGTATACATGGGTCTCCACATCTAGCTCATGTGGTTACATATCGGTTATCGTTTCTCCCATAGTATAATACAGTACAACTTTGTACAGTACAGTCACAGTCTCTAACTCATTTCAGTCCTCCAGAATTCAGAATATGTGTATGACCTTCAGAAAGTTATTAGTACTTACAGTATTATTAGATTTTAAGATACTTTAATATTTATGATTCCAGTTTTGTTTATTGCTTATTTTGTCAGTCCAACTTACAACTTTTCAGTATCTTTATATTTACTTCATATCTCACTTACTCAGTATATTCAAAGTACTGATGCACACTCTCTATGCTGTATTTATTATGATATAGGTGCAGGTTATTAGTCTCAACATCGTCAGTAGTCATTCTTCGGTGAAATTCAGCAGGGTTCAGTGGTGAATCCTCATTTGTCGAGGTCGAAGTTTGTTTTCCAGACTATTGTATTTTGATATTATAGTTCAGAATTTAGATTTAGTTGGGGGGCTTGTCCCACCAACTCATCAGTTCTTAGATGGCTTTCAAACAGAGTTAGTAATTCAGTATGTTATCAGGTGCATTATTTTTCTTCTAAGTATTTTGTTTAGTTATATCTTATGAAGTTTCCACTTATAGATTTCATACCGTATTCAGTGTATCAGTAGTATGCTATGCCATGGGTTAGCTTGGGTCACTTGTGATCCTAAGTACCATGTCACGTCCAGGGTGTAGACTCGGGTCGTGACACCTGTGGTGCTATTGAAAGATACCCATGGGTCGCCTAAGTTGTGCATGTTCAGCCCTAGCCCATTCTCAATCTATCCATATTAGGTGATTTAGGGGGATTGACCCATAATAACTTTAGCAATTTGGATACAATAACTATAGTTAAATTTTATCATTCTCAATTTGGATAGACTCTAATCTTACAATACTATATTGATTAGTTCTAGATAGAGTGGGCTTAGCTGTCATGACTCGAGTCTACACCCTGGCCATAACAGGGACTTAGAACCACAAAAGGCTCCAAGATAACCCTTGGTATAGCATATTCCAAACATAACGACAACTTATAAAGAATATCTGAGTGAAGCTAACTAAAAATAACTGATTATTATGCGTAAGGACATAGTTTGTTAAAAAAACTGAATCATAAGCTGAAACTTCACTACAATGTCTGAAGCCTCTACTAATCTGATGAGATGCTGGGACAAGTCCCCAGCTAACTGCAAAATTTGAAACTAAAATAACACTAAAATAAAGAAACATAACTCCCATCCTCGGAAGATGAGGAGTCACCACTATTAGCTGATGAAGTTTGGAACGTGTCTAACCGGGGGACATAGTCTGAATACCTAGATCTATATTATAAAATGATATAGCATATAAAGTATACAATATGTACTTGGAATGTACTGAGTATATGGGAAACATAACTGAAATCCATAACATGTTGTAAGTTTGAGAAAAAAATTATACCTAACACATAGCCAAATACATAAGTTGAGGTAAAGTACAAGATCCTATCTGAGATGCATGAATACCAACATAGTATGCTAGTCTGAAAATATTTAATGAAATATAAGTAAAATTGGTTTTTAGGGTCATGTACATGTATTGAAAACTGAATGTCTAATCATAACTGAAGACTGTAACTAACACAAACTGTACTGAAACTGAATTATACTATAGGAGAGCCTATTAATCGAAAAACTCCAATATGAGCCTCATGGAGCCCATCCTATAACTCTGGTTGGAAGGGTATTTATACCTTTCCAAGGGTAAGAATCATGACTGGTATGATTTTGCTCGTGAACTCAGGGAGATAATCTTAATTAACAACGACCCCTATATGCACCCATTGAGGCGAGGGAGACACTCTTACTAGTGAGGACTCCATATTCCTTGGGCTAAGGGAAACATTCTCTATTATCGAAAATCCCTTATCCTACGGTGGCATGTAGTTCTGAGACCCGAATGCGTGGAACCCTAGCCTACTTGGTGCTAAGTACTTCTCCCAATTGAACATAAGGATACATGTAAACTAATGATATGAAGCTAATGTCCTAAGACTAGTCGGAATTACTTTATTTAACAAGAACCTAGAGAACCTAAAGGACCATGAACATGCTAATACTGAGGGCCTAAAACTGATGTTCTAAGACTAGTCAAGGCTACTTTTTAACTTGCAAAAGGCCTGGAAGTCTAAAGAACCATAAGCATGCTGATCATAGTGCATTCACGAAAATCATGAACTCAAATCATAGTGTAAATCATATGTACTGAAATCATGGGAAATCATATTTTTTTCAAATGGGCCATATTTTCAAAAACAATGCTAAACCATGGCTGAGACTTAGAAATCATGCTAATATCCTATCATGGATATAAATCATGAACTTGAGAGGGGAATCATGAACATACATAACTATTGATCATAGAGAGCTTGAAAGATTTGGCTAATATAAGAGAGTTCATATCTATAATAAAAACCCTAAGACATAAATTTCTAGGGGATCGAAGCCCTTGAAGAACTTGAAGCTTGTTGCACCTTGGAGATAAATCCTAGTTCTTGAGCCTTGAGAGGAGAAGAGAGAAGATGACTTACGAATGTTTTAAGGTAGAATGAAGGATTAGGCTAGTAAAATCCCTTTAATTCGTCCCTTAGGGGTCCCAAAAAAATATCACTTAGGAGTTAGAAGAATAGAAAGTTACAATAATACCCCTGAGATCTTATCTGTAAATTAGATGCGGCAGTAACCACAAGTCACTTAATGATTCATCTCCACACTTAATGACTCATAAAGTCTAGTCGTTACGTCTAGAACCAATCTGCTAATGCTCTAATTCTCATCTCTAAGTCTGTCTTAATGACCCACCTGACGAATCGTCACTAGAATTGACAAATCATCACCTGACTCGTCATCATTGGACAGAAAAATTCCAAACCCAAAAATCACCCCACTTGACAGGTCACTTAACGAACTGTTAGGTGAATTAACAGTTCACTTGACAACCCGTTCTGTGGTCTGGTGTAGAATTTCTGCTATTTTCTATTTCAAGTCTAGAATATAATCTAGGAACTTTTGGAGTGTTACATTACCATAGTCTCTGTGGGATTCAACCCCACATTGGGTCCTATATTTGCTAAGATCATTTACACTACCCGAGATCGGGAGTGGATTTGAATGACATAAAATATTATGGAACCATTGCTAGGGACTACGCATAAGACCTTTCTAGCCCTATTAGTCTAGTTTTCTTGCTTAGACTTTTTTTTACGTTTTCTTTTTGTTTTTGCTGATTGATACAGGATCATCGTTGTTCTTCTGTCCAGACTTAGAGAATGTTTGTGGAAGTCAACAAGGAAGTTGATTATGCAAGCGGCAGTTTATCTTTTTCATTCAAGATAGATTGAATAATATACGTCATGCTTAAAGGAGAGGGGCAGTTTCACGACTCCACAAACAATGACACTCATCAACATTCGAAAATGCACACCCACAATCAAAATAACTTTTCGGATGATGCTATCCAACTTAGAGTGTTCAAATACTCTTTGGCTGGAGAAGCAAGAGAATGGTTGCACAGACTACCTCCAAACTTGATCCATACATAGCAGGAGTTAGTGAGAATCTTCTTTAAAAAGTGGTTTTCATCTAGCAAAAAGGATGAGCAATGGGACAAAATATTCTATTTTTAGCATCTCCCAGGGAAGAAATTGTTTGAAGCTTGGGAAAGATTCAAGTAATACATACTTCAGGCGCCCAACTATGGGTTTCTGAACCACATTTTCTTGAGAATTTTTACACCGATTTGGATTCTTTAACACAGTCCATTGCAAAGAACACCCCTGGAGGATGTTTCATGGACAAGACATTCAATAGATTGCCATCATATTGGACCAAATTGCAAAGCCCAACCATGCTTTGCATGGAGGGGACCAAAGTGGAGGGCTCAATATGGGTACTCTTTCATTATCTCACTTAATGAATGAGAATCAGGAGTGTGATCAGATGATAGCTTCCATGGAAACCAACATAACCCTTCTAACGAAGTTGACTGAGTCTGAGGTCAAAAAGATACATATTGATGAGACCATGACTGGTGCTCAATATGGGAATGGATGCCGCCCTCCTCCATATCAATATCAGCCATTCCAGGAGCCACCTTCTATGCAATTTGAATATGCCAACTATGTTGACAACTCATCTGGTGGATATAGACCTCAATATCAACAAGCCACCTCTCTTCTTCGTATCAAGGGAAATGGAGATCTCAACCACAAGGTCAAGGTCAATATTATCCAAGAAATAATTATGGTAGAAAAAATCAGATTAGCACGATGATGCAATATTTTAGAATCAAGGCTCATCTTCTTATGTTCTGCCAAGAGGTCCCCCTTCTAACTCCCAAAATTGGAGAGTGATCTTAGGAATATTTACATGCCCAAGTGTTATTTTATATCTTATTTTGAGCCATATTTGTCGATTTAATTGAGTATAATCTCATGCTTTTTGTGTACATTTACGTTCATGAACTAACCTATGTGATTAACCCATGTTTGTAGGTAAAATATGCTAAGGATAGGGCTAGCAATGAAAATGCACAAGAAATAAGAAAGCTCGGGATGAGTTTTGAGGAAGAGGCATGAAGGAATCATGAAAGTATCAATGTCGCACAACCCAGTATGCAACGCCGGCTGACCAGCACGACCAGTGCCGTGTCACGTAGGCATGTGAGTGTGAGATGGCATGCCAGGCAATGCGCCTGCACGCTGGCTCCATGCACCGCCAGGCTTCCTATGCGCCATCGTTTGTGCCACACCGGCCAGTCTCTGTGTTAAGGGTCGTGCCACGCCTGCATGGCACATGCAACGCTTGATTCCAATGAGCTTCCGGATAGCTCCATGCCACAGAGGGCAGCGTGGCACCGAGGTAGTCTACTATGGGAAAACAATTGCAAACTTTCACTTTGTATAAATTCAATACTTATTTTATTTCATTATCACATATTTATTTAGAGAAATGTAGAGGAGCGAATGATAAAAGGAGAAAACTCTACCTAGGGTTTGAAATTCTTTATTAATTCACTCTTGTTCTTACATGAATTATAATTGTATTATGAATTCATGTGTTAGCATGATTGGCTAAGACCCTTCTTCTAGGGTTGAGGCCACATAACATGATTGTAATTGCTTAATTCGATATTTAGTTCAAGTTTTCATTATTATTTGTCTTGCATTTTTGTTTTTAACATTTTAATAATTGATCACTATTGAAATGCATATGTTAAGCTTAGGTAAAACTCGAAAGAGCAAAACCTAGGTTAGAACTTGAAATCCAAGAAGTAATATACCTAATTCGCCTTTCTTGGTTACTAAACGGGAAGATAGCGAGACACTTAGGATTAAATTGTCACATCACCACTCACAGAATAGTTGTGAATTTAATTTTAGGTTAAATAGTTAGAGGTTCAAAAGTCCATAACCAAGGGCATTAACCCCGTAAACCACTCCATATAGATAATTGCTTAGGAAATAGGTTGTCATATCCCCGCTCAATGATGTAGTTGTAAGGCTAATTCACGTATGTTTAGAGGCTCTAAAGACCACAAAAATTGCATTTATATTGTGAGACAATAAATGAAATCGCATATTTGAACTAGTGTGAATGTAGAATTATATGATTGTTTGGCCTTAACTCTAGATTTTCCTTATTATTGTTTTTTCGAATTATTCTGTCATCAAAACTAGATTTAGTAACAAGAACGAAATCTTGAAAACTAGAAATTTTGAAATTTGACTTGACACTTGAACATGATAATTCACTCAAATAATCTAGTCCCTGTGGGTTTAATATCCGATTCTTAAAGAATCACTGTATTACTTGTACGACCACTCCGACGAATAAGTTTTTGGCGATGTTGTCGGGGACTGGCGACATTTGGTGAATTTCTTGTTTTGGTGTCGTTTTTAATTTTTCTTGAGTGTTAAAAACTTGGTATTGTTCATTTACTTTGCAGGTAACAAGTTGTCCTTGTAGCAAGATGGCATGTGAGAGAGAATTGGTGGAGCCGTATTTGGAGCTTGAGAGACATTTACATTTATTGAGGAGGGAAGTTATTCAAAATCCTATCTTGTTAGTTCTAGAGGCTCCATTAGTAGAAAACTCAACCAGCTGAGCAAGAAGAAGTGTTACCAAAAAGAATGGCAGCAAGACCGGTTCGTAAAGTGGCAATTCCACTCATGGCAAATGTGACCTCCACCATCAGCAGACTGGAGCCTGGAGGTACTTTTGAGATGAAGTAGAATATGATGTACTTGCTGCACACGAGTGGGTAGTTCACAGGCATGACACATGGACCTACAACAGCATCTGCAAAACTTTTTTTAAAATTAGTGACACTTTCATCCCTACTGGAGTGTCAACATATTATGTGAGGCTCACACTTTTCCCATTCTCACTGCTGGAAGAAGCGAAGAGATGGTTGAAGGCAGAGCCATCAAACTCCATCACTACTTGGGATGACATGGAAAGGAAGTTCCTCATCAGATTCTTCCCCTCTGGCAAGACTGCGAAGTTGAGAAATGAAATCTTGAGTTTCAAGCAGCAGCCAAAGGAAAATCTTTATTTGTCTTGGGAGAGATTCAAGTCCTTGTTGAGAGACTGCCCCCATCACTAGCAAAGCAATGAAGTGTTGGCTCATACTTTTGTGGAGAGTCTAGAGTAACATACAAAAATCTTGCTAGACTCTGCATCAGGTGGGCAAGCACTTGAGAAGATTTATGAAGAGCTATATACTCTGTTGAATAGGTTTGCATAAGGAAATACATAGTGGCATAGTTATTCATCCAGAGGGGTAGGGAAGAGAGCAGCTGGGTTGATTGAAGTAGATAGTGTCAATGCCTTAGCAGCTCAGTGGGCCTCATTCCAGCACCAGATGATGACACAATTCAGTATGCTAAATTTAGCACAGCAGCAAACACAAGTCAATCCAGTACAACCAACTCCTAGCTGGTGTGAGATATGTGGCAATAATGGGCATAGTGAAGACTGTTGCGGAGCCAATCTAGAGTCAGTCAATTTTGTAGGGAATGTGCAGATTAATAATCAGACTTATGAGAACACCTACAATATGAACTGGCAGAATCACCCGGATTTTTCTTGGGGTGGCAATTAGGGGCAAAGTCAGAGTTATCAGCAGCCTTATCAGCAAAATAGATAGAATAGTGGCTAATCTAGCAACATTGAAGAGATGTTGTATAAAATAATGGCCAATTAGACTCAAATGGAAGTTGATTAGGCAAAGATGGCCTCAAAGGTAAAGAATCAGCAGCTGGCCACTAGAAATTTAAATAAGTAGATGGGTCAGTTCGCAGCTGCATAACATAATAGACCATCGGGGGATTTACCAGTGATACAGAGACAAACCCACGACAACTCATGGCCATCAATCTGAGGAGTGGAAAAGAGTTGGTTGACACACCACAAAAAGAGAAGAAGCATGAGGTGCATCTAGTGTTGGTCAGACCTGGTCCATCAGCGGACAAGAGCATAGAGAGGAAGGCTACAATAGAAAATGCATAATTAGTAGTGCAGCCTATACAAATACTACCACCACCATTCCTACAAAGTCTCCAAAATAGCAAGGAGGAC
Organism: Datura stramonium; assembly: GCA_018107945.1. Classification (NCBI taxonomy): domain Eukaryota; kingdom Viridiplantae; phylum Streptophyta; class Magnoliopsida; order Solanales; family Solanaceae; genus Datura; species Datura stramonium. The sequence goes on from JACEIK010000697.1 coordinate 292,888, forward strand.
ACATGTTTTTAGAAGTTCTTTGATATTTTCAAAGAACTTCATATAAATTTTCCTCTTATTGATGTTTTGCAGGGAATGCCTAAGTACGTTAAGTACTTGAAGGACGTGGTGGCCAACAAAATGAGGTTGGTGGATGTCTAGACTGTAGCACTTACTGAGGAGTGCAATTTCAGGGTGATGAGAAAAATGCCTAAAAAGCTCAAAGACCCAGGGAGTTTCACCCTCCCCGTACAAATAGGTGGAACAGATATAATGAGGGCATTGTGTGATATAGGGGTGGCAGTGAATTTGATGCCCCTATTGCTGTTCAACACACTTGGTTTGGGAAAACCAAGGCCTACAAAAGTGACGTTGTAGTTGGCTGACAAGTCAAAGGTGGCCTTAGAGGGAATTATTGAGGACCTACTCATCAAAGTAGGTAAATTCATCATACCGACAAATTTTATAATTCTTGATTTTGGAGTAGATGATAAGGTACCCCTCATCCTGGGACAATCATTCTTGGCTACTGGAGGATCTCTAATCGATGTTCGAGCTGGCACTCTAAAAATAAGGGTGAATGATGATGAGGAGATGTTTAGGGTATACCAGGAAATCCATCCCCAACACACTACAAAGATCTTTGCAAGATCAATGTAGAGACAGAGGATGAGTCTAGGGTGGTGGATTACAAAAGGTCCACTTCTGAAGGGTCTCTCAATAAATGAACCCGAGTCTGCTGTGGGTAATAGTTCAAAGAATATAATGATGAAAAGTGTGATGGATGTGGAGAGGAAAAGTGTACAGTCTATTCCCTCAAAAGTTAAAAAGAAAAGGAGATGGTTCTCCAAAGGGAAGAATTATTTAAGAACATCCTGAAAAGGATGGTTCACATTTGTGCTACGTTGTAAAATCAGGCACTGCTTAGGAGGCAACCAAGGGGGACCACATGTATAATTTCTTTTTCATGTGTTTTTAATTTTGTTTATTTTCACTTTTGTTGTTGTTTTTGTTGACTTGAGAATAGATTGAGGGGAAGTCTGAGTACCCTTTGAAGCAGAAGGTAAGGAGCATGGAAAAACACAAGTGTGCGGTTGATGACCCTTGTGATGAAAAATGATGAAAAAAGGCTGCTAGCTAGGCCTAGAAGCCTCAGGAAGTATCTCTAACCCTTGTTTTTATTTTAATTCATTCTTTGGGGACATAGAATATTTTACGTGTGGGGTGAGAGAAATTTAAAAATTTTGTGATATTGACTTCGGGTGAATTTGGTGCTTGGTTTGAAACCTATTTGATTTAGATGTTCGAGTCGAGCACAATTCACCCACCCTTTAGTTTTTCTCTTTGATTCTTTTTCGAAGGGGGGCACTTTGAACTGAGAATAAAATTTCTATTTGTTTGTAAATAGTTGTCTTAGTTATAGTTAAATACTTTTCCCGACGATGGATGGATAACGACCGTCTTGAGGGAAATTAGTCAGTAAGTTTTTGTTCTTGAACCCTTAACTGATTGATAGCTTGAGGCTCTTGTTGAGTGTTATACATGATTGTAAGAGGCAAGTAGAGTTTTAATTGTTAGGCATGTTGAGCATAATTGTATGACTTTTTTTGAGACACCTAGGCTCTTGAATATGACCTTGTATGTTGTATGCTTAATTGTTGAATTCATGTGTTTAGTTATATTGAGAGTCTGTATGGGTCTTCCTTGAATTGAACATGTTCTGTGAGTGTAAGGTTTTTTTAAAATCCATGTTGTCATGTAATGTCTATAACTTGCTTGGTTTGTTTGCAAAGTGAAATGAGGGATGTTGATTGTAGGAGAAGATATAGGGATATCTTTGAATAAGCCTATTTTCATCCTTTGCTTTACGTGCCTTAAACGTCTAATCCTAGTTAGCAACATTGAGCCTTTAGCCTATTCTTTGTTAGCCATTATAAAAGCTAAATCCTTTTCTTTAAATAGACCTGAATTTGATCCAGAACTCCTAAGCGCTTAAGTGAAAGATGCATAAGAGTAAGAGGAGTAAGAAATGAAAAGAATGGAGATAGTTGGCTGTGAAGGTTAAAGAAAAGATTAAGGGTTCAATGTTAAAAATGCAAAAGTGTTGGTAGGGAGTAGAAAAGAATAAAGAATAAAAAAAGTGTCTAATACTTAAGTACTTGATAACATCCAAACTACACTCTTCTTTACGAAAGAGCGTATACGATCATTGTTTAAAACAAATAACTCGATGGGTGCCGGGGTCGAGTCCCACAAAGAATTGAGTCGATAATTCAAAAGTTATAAACTAACTCAAACTAAAATGCATAATTGTTCAACATTTGAAAAGTAAAATAGGGGAAAAAGGAAAATAGTATCAAATTCAAATTAAAATTAAGTGGAGGGAATTCCAATTATTGCAATCACAAGTGAGATGGATAGAGGTGTGCTATTGATGGGTCAACAACTAAAATGGGATTTACTTCATTGCCTTAGACTCAAATTTAACATAGAAAGCAGTGGATAAATCACATTCTCTTATTTTTCAATAACAAGAAATTTATGCCTCAGCTTCCTCAAATCCCATAACCAAATACAAGTTATCAACCATAAAAGATTGAGGAAGGATTAAGCTATCTCTAGCCTTGACCTTTAATGGAGTGAAGATGTGGGTTTTGACTATCCCTAGATCAATCCCATACACCAATACTCCAAATCCTCACTACTATCTTCTCACCCAATTCTCACCTTTCTCTCTCAAGTAAACCCAAGAAAAGTAAAGCAAAATTCATGTTTGCAACCATTAATTTTCACAATTAAACATGGAGAAGATAATATATCTATACTTTCAATTAGAATCCAAGAGAAATTAATCAATACCCATTCAATTTAACAAACCCACCATGCACACACCCCTAACTAACAAATTAGTTATGCATATTTTGAGAGAGAGAGAGAAGATACCAAGAGGATTTCCCTCAACATTCATCATATTTTCTTCAAAAAGTTGCTTCATAAGGTCTTACAACAATGGTGGAATTTCCCCAAAATGGGTTAAATAAAAAGACAAAGAAAAGTAATTTCTATCTCTACAATTCTATGGTGAAAAGAGTGAGTGAATGATGAATAATTGATGATTGAATAAGTGGTGTACAGTGAGAGTTGTATAAATATCTGTACTTTCATATGTACAACTTTCCACAATTGACCTTGGGGTTTCTAGGTGCTTTGGAACCTTTCCGACCGTTTTTACCCCTCCTTGGATGGCCTCACTTGCGAAGAACCAACGTTTCGCCGGTGTCAATCAACAAATCACCAATTATTTGTCGACAAAAAATAGTGTTGGAGTAATGACCACCAACGACTCACCGACATTTGGCCGGTGGCAGAAGTGCTAGGCACCAGTTGGAGTAGTTTTGAGGCTTTGGATGTTGCATTTCACCTGCGTTTCACACTTCTGAATCCGCATTTAGCCGATCAAATACATGTCTTTAGAACCTCTTTTTGAGTTCAAATCTTCCATTATCTTTTTATCCTTTCCTTCAAATGATAACTCATCAAATTTTATCTCGAACTTCATGCGTTTTACTCGATTTCATGCTTTCTCTACTCGAGTGAAGTACCTACAAAGAATGAAAGAGGAAGGGCATAAAATTCATCTAAATGTCTTGAAAACTAAATAATAACTCATGTTTAAGAGCCTAATGAATTGGTAAATTTCCAACGGATCAAACCCCCAAACTTGAACCATTGCTTGTCCTTAAATAATGGAACTCTTTTCAATTGAGAAAATGGAACAACATGTTATATATGAGTACATGCACCAAGGATCAATCAAGCCATTTCTTTAAAGAAGACATTACCAAATCTTAGAACCTTATGGGAGTTGCACAAAAAATCATCAAACCTCAAGACAAACCACAAATTATACACCAACTCAAGAAAAAGAAAAGACACAAACCATATGGCACATGCTTCAATAGGTGACCACAATCATTAAGCATATCTTTCATGCATTCCTTTCATTCAAACGAGGGGCATAGTTCATCAAAACAAGTTCAAAGGACATCTCAAGTAATTAACAATTTACATTCAAATCTTGCCTTAGAGTTTTCTACAAACTTGTTTCATTCACACCTCTCATTTAAAAACACTTTTAGGCATGTACCCCAAGGAACTGATGCCACTCACAAGAAGAGAGAATCCTAAGCATTTTAAAGTATTTCACACATAGGGATTATAATATAAGACAAATATGCTCACTCTCACAAAGAAATTCAAGTGCATACAAATTGACCCTTAGGCTTGCCCTTCATGTAACTCGCCACTAGTGAAGAGTTTCTACACTCAAAATCGCTAAGGACTTATGGGGTATCGTGAAGGATAGGGGTAAGGGTAGGATAAATGTTTAGCTTTAATGACTAGAGCCTCCCTAATTCCTTCTTCCGAACAAGCTTAACATCCCATAACACTATTGAGTTCGCTCCACCTTATCCCTCCTTGTTTATCATCTTCATCTTTTGTTTAACAATGAGCCACCCTTATAACAACTATGAATTTCACATTTAGCCTTATCTAAATAAGGGATAACACCTTTTTACTATTATTTTTATTTTGATGATTCAAGGTCTTTCAACCCATCATTTCATTCTTCTCATCACCATTAGTGCATTCTCACATTGATGCTCTCATGTTTCTCCTTTCTCATCAAACCCCCAAACTTAGGCTTTTTCCTCATTCAAATTATTTCCTTATCTCTCCCCACTTCATGGGCTTGAAGCCTCGTTTTTCGTAATTTCATCAGTAGTAATTAGGGAGGATTGGTGCCAAAGAATCAAAAAGGGTCATTAGGCTTGTAATGTTGTTTCCAAGAAAAAGGTTCAAAGGCCCAACCTTGGCTAACAAACGAAGATGTTCAAGGAGGTCATTTTAGGTGAAGTGACTATCAAAAGAAAGCCTAAGATCGTGTTCTAAGTACAGCTCCATCTAACATTTCTCCTTGAATAACATTTAGGTCAAGTTCTATACAATCATGCATACAAAAGAATTAAGCCAAAAGACTCACCGCACAAGGCATCACAATCCAAGGAGTTCACATACTTTCTTCATCACATTAAGAGAATGACTTTACACAAGATAGTTTATGAATCAAAAATCCAAGAAAGGAATGTATAACCAATGACAAGAGGGTGCTCATTTTAAAATTTAAGTGCCCCTCTTTTCTTTTCAAAACTCATGCACAATGCCAAGTAAGAAATTTTTGGTGGTACCTCTTCAAACAAGTGCACAAAAGACTCAAAAAGACTTTAGACTTGACATTTTCCCTTAAGAAAGTCACTTTTCAATCTATCATTGGGAAATTCCACCCAGCTTGACACAAAAATAAGATAAGAAAAATAAATCGCTCCTTGGAAAAGAACCGTAGTATAAAGAAAACCCTTGAATTTTATTCAAAGACTACTATCTGCAAAGGCGATACTAACTAGAAAGTAATGATGATTTTCCCTTAAGAAGGACATCACCTAATCTATCATAGGGCCATATCGTGCACCACTTAACAAGTGGGTTACTTAGACTTCACCCCCTAACAAAAACAAAGAATTGTCCTTGATGCCTAAGGTTAAACAAAATGAGGAAGGAATGGGTGAAATAACCCCCTATTACGATGGAGGAATCCGTTTTACACACATTTTCAATGCTCTCTCTTTTTCTTCTTTCACTGGTTTCCGCATCTCACACCTGTTCCACCCCTACACAATCAAGGAGAAGACAAACGTAAAGTAAAACAAAATAAAAGGAAAAATTAAAAAAAAATGTAAAAGCACTTGGGTTGCCTCCCAAGAAATGCCTTAATTAACGTTGTAGCTCGACGACGTCAAGTTTCACCACTTTTCTCTCCACTTTGAGCTTTTGAAGCGCACCCCTAGTTTCTCTTCCATTCTTCTACTTTACTTGAGGGGTGGTGGTGTAAAAGTCAAGGTACCAAGAAATGGATGTTTCCTTTTGTATTTCTTGGCCCTTGAAGGAGGGATGTGCTTGACCTTTTTTGCATGGCATACGTTAAGATGAAGCTACCTTGATGTTCCTCCTCAACTTCCTCCATCGACTTGGTTTCCTTAGTATCCATTTCATCAACCAAGTTCAATGTTGAAAAATGATAGGAGTGCGGTTTAAGTCGCTTCTTTCTCAAGCATGCTTCTTTCTTGACATCCTCCTTCTCAAGTGCTCTAGAGTCCTTAAGCATGATTTGTTGGATGTCTCTTGGGGACTCTAGTGTCACTTCTTCAACTTTAGCTTCTTGCATTATTGTAAAGTTAGTTGGTTGGAAAACCTCCATGACCTCTTTAAAGTTCACCTTGACTCCTTCTTCGTCATCATGTTGAGACTCTTCCCATCAGTCAAGTTGAGTTATGCTCCATTATTCACTTCTTCTTGTTATTCTTCTCAATATCTCCTATGCTTCTTCTTTTAGAGAACTATAGCTTTCTTCTTGAGGAGTTGATGATTCCATGGGCATTGAGAGGTTTACATCCTTTTCCGCATTAGACTCCCTCTCCAAAACAGCTTGGAGCATGGCTTCCATGCGCCCACATGTACTGCATTTTCCCTCACATGTCATGGCTTCATTCCTATCAAGCTTAGGAGCACAACTTTTATCATAGCCACTGTAACGAGAAGTGAACTCATTTGGGCATTCATCCCAACGTCTATCATGAAAACCACATAATGTGTATCTATACCCATCATAAGAGAAAGAAGGTGCACTCATCTCTCTTCTAGGGGCATATTTGTAATATCGCCAATGGTGTGGTCCTCCACAACAGGGACATTGGTCATCATGATATGGGTTATAACCATTAAATCTCCTTTTGTTCCATGATGCCATAATTCAAATACAAATAAACAAAAATAAAAATATAACAAAATGTAAAACAAAATGCAAAATAAGTTTGAACTAGTAAATAACTAATGGCTTATCACAACTCAATTCCCCGGCAACAACGCCATTTTTGATAACGTCCAAACTACACTCTTCTTTATGAAAGGGCGTACACGGTCATTGTTTAAAACAAATAACCTTACGGGTGTCGGGGTCGAATCCCATAGAGAATTGAATCGATAATCCAAAAGTTATAAACTAACTCAAACTAGAACGCGTTGTTGTTCAACATTTGGAAAGTAAAATGGGGAACAAAAAAGGAAAATAGCATCAAATTCAAATTAAAATTAAGTGGAGGGAATTCCAAGTGTTGCAATCACAAGTGAGATGGCTAGGGGTGTGCTATTGACAGGTTAACAACTAAAATGAGATTTACTTCATTTCCTTAGACTCAAATTTAACATACAAAGAAGTGGATAAATTATATTCTCTCATTTTTCAATCACAAGAATGTTTATGCCTTGGGTTTTCTCAAATTCCAAAGCCAAATTCAAGTTATCAACCACAAAAGTTTGAGGAAGGATTAAACTATCTCTAGCCTTGACCTTGAATGGAGTGAAGATGTGGGTTTGACTATCTCTAGATCAATCCCATACACCAACACTCCAAATCCTTACTATTATCTTCTTACCCAATTCACCTTTCTCTCTCAAGTAAAAGCAAGAAAAGTAAATCAAAATTTATGTTTGCAACCATCAATTGTCACAATTAAAACTTAGAGAAGATAATAGATCTATACTTGCAATAAGAATCCAAGAGCAATTAATCAATACCCATTCAATTTAACAAAACCACCATGCACACACCCCTAGATTAATAATGCATATTTTGAGAGAGAGAGAGAGAGAGAGATGATACCAAGAGGATCCCCCTCAACATTACTCATATTTGCTTCACAAACTTTCTTCCCAGGGTCTTACCACAATGGTGGAATTCCCCCAAATGGGTTAAAGCAAAAGAAGAAGAAAAGTAATTTTTAGCTCTACAATTCTATGGTGAAAGAGTGAGTGAATGATGAATAATTGATGATTGAATGAATAGTGTACAATGAGATATATAAATATTTGTACTTTTATGTGTACAACTTTCCTCAAGTGCCCTTGGGGTTTCTAGGTGCTTTGAGAACCTTTCCGAACATCTTTTCCCCTCCTTGGATGGCCTCACTTGCAAAGCACCAGCATTTCGCCAGAGCTAATCCACGGAGCATCAATTACTTGCCGATAGAAAACAATGTTGGAGCAGTGACCACCGGCGAATCACCGACTGTTGACTGGTGTTTGTCCGGCGATTCACAGGTGGCAGAATTGCCACATGCTTGTTGGAGCAGTTTTAAGGCTTTGGATGTTGCGTTTCGCCTATGTTTCATACTTCCAAATCCGTGTTTAGCCGGTTAAAGACATGTCCTTAAAACCTCTTTTTGAGTTCAAATCTTCCATTATCTTTGTCTCCTTTCCTTCAAATGCTAACTCATCAACTTTAATCTTGAACTTCATGCATTTTTCTCAATTTCATGCTTTCTCTACTCGAGTGAAGTACCTACAAAGAATAAAAGAGAAAGGGCCTAAAATTCATCGAAATGTCTTAAAAACTAAACAAAAACTCATGTTTAAAAGCCTAATGTGTTGGTAAATTTCCAACTCATCAGTACTCCTTACTAAAGGCATAAATGTGCTTAAAGAATCGGGGGAAACAAAAGATGAATTGACATTTGAAAAGAACAAGAGGTGAAGTAAAGGAAGAAAAGAAGAGCATGTGCGCATTGACAAATTGTGAGGTATTAAAAGCACTTAGGGAAGATAGTCTCTTATAATGGCCAGAATAGTACCTATCCGTCCCTTAGCTTACATTACAACCCTTAAAGTCCTACTTGATCTTACGTTTAGATTTCCCTGAGTGTCACAACCATAGGCCCGGATCTAGACACAAAACCTAGAACAATAAATGGCTCCAAGTCGACCAATGACATGAACATGATAATTAAAGTTAAATATAAATAATTGCGGAAAAGAAGCTAACATTTTTAATAGAGGAAGTATAAAAATCTAATAACATCTGTACAACGGAATACATAACTCTAATCCAAAGCTGAATACATTTTATGTCTGATAAGCCTCTAACATCCTGATGAGCTGATAAGAAAAGACTCCAACTAGCTCACTAATAAACTGAAACTGAAAGATACAGATGATAGACTGATAAAGAGGTCCTCGAGGATAAGGGCTCATCAACAAGTTGGATATGCTAACTCTGAGAACTAACTAGCA
>JACEIK010000697.1:304727-322005 GCA_018107945.1 Datura stramonium
GTGAAAGAAATCACCCATTCATAACCTTACATACCTGTTGCTAGCTGATTCTAACACTTCTTTAAATTCCCAATAGGAAGTTGAAAAAAAATTAATGAATGCTAAGCTTGATCACCCTCTCAAGTCTTCTATCTTGCATGCATGAAAGAATAAGGCGTAAAATGAACTTAACCCCTTTAGAAGTCACTATTCATAACCCAAAACGTCGTAGTTTAGGCCCTAGAAATTTAGGAATTACGGAAAAGCTCTTATTAAATTCGCAGAATATAACTGCCAGGTGGTCCCAATGAGGGACCTCACGACTCGTGGTCCCAAGTCACAACTCATGGAGCCAGTCGTGAGGTACACTGCCTAAGCTCCGACAAAAACTTTTCCTGCTTGGACCACGACTCACCCCACGAATCGTGGGAACTGACCACGACTCGTGGGGTCATTCCTTGATGTCCACCGCCTCTTTCCTTTTTCTTTTCTTAATCTCCTTCCCCATGACTCGTGGGGCCTGGCCATGAGTCATGGTCATGCTCGTGGGGTCTCCTCTTCTGAAGCCTTAAACTCCATTCCCTTGGCTTTCCCCACGTATCACATCACGACTCATGGGTGGATCTCATGAGTCTCCTCACGACTCGTTCTGAGTCTGCTGCAGAATTTCCATTTTTTCTCTGTTTCAACTCCCAGGTCTGATTTTTGGGCTTCCGGGGTATAACAATATCTCCCCCTTGAGAACATTCATCCTCGAATGTTAGAAAACACATAGAAAATAGAGCAAATGCAATCATCATATTCAAATAATGATCATTTAAACCGAAAACGGATGGATTCACTACCTCCGATTCGAATCACATAACTGAACTAATTTCATGAATCATACACACATCCATACATAAAAGAAGATTGTGTACATGAAATAAACATGAAACTCAATAAAGTCTGAGTGCAAAAGTAATACCTCAAGCTAAAACTGAGCCGGTAGAGAACAAATGTGGGTATCTAGCCATCATATCTGCTTCAGCTTTCCACATAGCTCCTTCATGCTGATTCCTCCATAATACTTTAACTAAAGCTACTTCCTTGTTCCTTAGCCTTCGAACTTGATGATCCAATATTTCCACCGGAACCTCTTCATAGCTAAGGCTGTCTCTCACACCAACACTGTCCACCGGGACAACTAAGGCTTGGTCACCCAAACACTTCTTCAAAAGCGATAGATAAAACACAGGATGCAAAGAAACTAATTCTGAAGGAAACTCCAACTCATAAGCCACCTTACCAACATGTCTCACTATCCGATATGGGTCGAAATAGCGCGGACTAAGTTTTCCTTTCTTCCCAAACCGTATCATGCCCTTTTGGGAGACACCCTCAGAAATACCCAGTCATCGACTTCAAATTCTAACTCTCTTCTGTTCATGTCCGCATAAGACTTTTGGTGACTCTGGGTAGTTTTCAACCTGTCTCTTATCAACTGAACCTTCCCCATTGCTTCGTGAATCGAATCCAGCCCTATCATTGCTGCCTCACCTACCTCAAACTAGTCGATGGGTGACCTACATCTCTGCCTGTAGAGATCCTCGAACAACGCCATCCTTAAACCAGTCGATGGGTGACCTACATCTCTGCCTGTAGAGAGCCTCGAACAGCACCATCTGGACACTAGAGTGATAGCTGTTATTGTAGGAAAACTCGATCAGGGGAAAGTGATCATCTCAACTACCTTTGAAGTCCATCATACATGCTCTCAATATGTCTTCGAGAGTCTGAATTGTCCTCTCTGCTTGACCATCCGTTTGCGGGTAAAATGTTGTGCTGAGCTTAATCTATGTACCCAATCCTTTTTGAAATGACTTCCAAAACTGAGGGGTAAATTAAGTACCTCGATCTGAAATGATGGATAAGACACTCCATGCAATCAGACCAACTCCCAAATATATAGCTTGGCATAATCCTCCGCCGAGTCTGTGGTTATAATTGGTAGAAAATGTGCAGCCTTGGTCAATATCTACCACAACCTAAATGGAATCATATTGTCGATGAGTACGAGGAAGACCTGTGATGAAATCCATATTAATTACTTCCCACTTCCAAGTAAGAATACTGATATCCTGAAGCACACCTCCCGGTCTCTGATGCTTAACCTTTACTTGCTAATAGTTTGAACACTTGACTACGAATTCTATAATATCCTTCTTCATGCCATTCCACAAATAGATTTCTTGTAAGTCATGGTACATCTTGGTGGCACCTGGATGGATAGAATACTTGGATACATGAGCCTCATGCAACATCCAGCTCCTCAAATCGTCCACATCTAGTACACATAAGCGACCCTAGTACCGAAGCACACCATCTCCCCCTTGGGAGAAGACCTCCACCTTCTGCCTTTGAATGGATTCTTTCAACTTTACATAGATCGGGTCCTCATCTTTTCTAGCTTTTTCATCATTCACCAAGGACGATTTCGACCCGTTCCAAACCACCACACTGCCATCTGTCGAGTCAACCAACCTAACTCCCAACCTTGCGAGTCGATGTACATCTTTCACTAGCTCTTTCTTCCCCTCACCCACATGGGACACACTCTCCATAGAGAGTCTACTAAGTACATCCGCCACCACATTAGCTTTACCCGGATGATAAAGAACACTCATATCGTAGTCCTTGAATAGCTCCAACCATCTCCTTTGCCGAAAACTGAGATCTTTCTGCGTGAACATATATTGTAAACTATTGTGGTATGTAAACACATCCACGTAGACCTCATACAAGTAATGTCGCCATATCTTCAAGGCGAATACCACCGTGGCCAACTCAAGATCATAGGTCGGGTAATTCTTCTCATGGGCCTTCAACTTTCTAGAGGCATATGCTATCACTTTCCTATGTTGCATTAATACACACCCGAGTCTGATTCTTGAAGAATCACAATACACCACGAATCCATCGGTACCCTCAGGTAGGGTCAACACCAATGCTGAGGTAAGTCTAGTCTTCAACTCTTGGAAGCTTTTCTCACAAGCCTCTGACCATTGGAACTTCACCTTCTTATGGGTCAATTTGGTCAGAGGTGCTGCAATAGATGAGAAACCTTCAACAAACCTCCAATAGTAGCCATCCAAACCCAAAAAACTCTGAATATCTAAAGGATTCACCGATCTAGGCCAATTCTTCACCGCCTCGATTTTCTTCGAGTCCACCCTTATGCCCTCACTTGATACCACATGGAACAAAAAGGCTACGGAGTTCAACAAGAACTCGCACTTGCTGAACTTGGAATATAATTGATGATCCTTGAGATTCTGAAGCACTACTCTCAGATGAGCGGCATGCTCCTCCTCGCTCCTAGAATATATAAGGATGTCATCAATGAACACGATCACGAATATGTCCAGGTATGGCTTGAACACCCTGTTTATTAGATCCATAAAAGTTGTAGGAGCATTCTTTAGTCCAAAAGGTATAACTACAAACTCTTAAACCATACCGCGTCCTAAAGGCTGTCTTCGGGATATCACTCTCCCAAACTCTAAGATGATGATACCCGGATCTGAGATCTATCTTTGAGAAACACTTGGCACCCTGAAGCTGGTCAAATAAATCATCAATCCTGGGCAGAGGATACCTATTCTTGATAGTGACTTTATTTAATTGTCGATAATCAATGCATATGTGAGGGGAACCATCCTTATTTCAGACAAATAAGACTGGTGCACCCCATGGAGACTTGCTTGGTCTAATGAAACCCTTATCTAACAAGTCCTTCAACTACTCTTTCAACTCCTTTAGCTCGGCTGGAGCCATTATTTTGGGAGGAATAGATATAGGCTACGTGTCGGGAAGAAGGTCAATACCAAAATTGATCTCCCGCTCGGGAGGGATTCTCGGTAAATCATCGGGAAAGACCTTGGGATACTCGCATACTACTGGGACATACTGGATAGTTGGGGTCTTGGACGTAGCATCCTTAACCCTAACTAGATGGTATACACAACCTTTGGTGATCATCTTTCTGGACTTAAGGTAGGAAATGAAATGACCTACAGGCACAACTGAACTACCCTTCCATTCTAACATTGGCTCACTCGGAAATCTAAACTCTACTACCCGGGTTCTACAATTAAATGAGGCTTAACATGAAAATAACCAATCCATGTCGAGGATAACATCAAAATCAGTCATGGATAACTCTACCAAATCTGCTGAGGTAACTTTCTGAAGGACTGATACCAGGCAATCTCTATACACCCGTCTAGATACAACTGAGTCACTCACTGGAGTAGAAACTGAGAAGGGTTCTGACAATACTTCGGGAGTGACTCTAAAGTGACTGGCCGCGTAAGGGGTCACAAAAGACAAGGTAGCCCCCAGATCTAACAAAGCATAAACATCAATATAGAAAACTTTTAACATACCAGTGACCACATCTGGGGAGACCTTCTGCTTCTGACGGGATACTAAGGCAAAGAATCTGCTCTGGCGCTGACCGCCAGCTATTTTAGTAGATGTCCCTTGATGGGCTAAGCACGTGGGAGGGGTTGTTGAACTAGAAGCTGAGCCTCGACCCACAACCTAATCCTGTCTCACTTCTGGGCAATCTCTAAGAATGTGTCCGGGCTTCCCACAAACAAGCACCGAACCTGCCAAGCATTGGCCTGTGTGTCCCCGACCACATCTGCGATAAGATAGGATGCTAGAATCTGCGGATCTTCTGCTCTGAACCCTAGAGCCTGATGCTCGCTCTCTCTGATCATGTATAGTCCTGGATGGAACACTCAATTATGAAGATACTAGAGCTAATGATCTCTACTGAGTCTGATGTCAGTGTCCACCACCTGACCTCGACTAGGAGAACCTGTGGTCATCGGTCCTGGCCCTCTTAGCCTCCCTCTCCCTTAGATGTGCTGCCTCCATCTACTAGGAGTACAAAACTATCCGTGGATAATCCATGTCCTGGTAGAGCATAGAAGTCCTACAATCCTTTTCCAAATAGCTCGCTACTCTATGCATGAACCTACTCACCTGCTCCCTCTGATTAGCTACTAACTCTAGGGAATATTTCGATAGGCGAGTGAACTCAAGGGCATACTCTTGTACAGTCATTCTCCCTTGCTTCAAATTCACGAACTCAGCTGCCTTCAACTCCCTCATCTCACGAGGGAAGAACCAATCTAAGAATGCAACATGGAACTCTTTCCAAGTGACATGACTTGCTCCAGCGTCCCTGCTATCCTTCCATTGGTGAAACCAGATATGCACGACCCCTTTCAACTGGTAAGAGGACAACTCTATGCACTCAACTCCATTCACCTCCATGACTTGGGTGATATTGACAATCTAATCTATGAAATCATGTGGATCCTTATCTACCTTGGACCCAAGGAACTCCGGTGGGTTCATCCTCTAGAAGTCTCTAACTCGAGCCGCCGCTGCATTGCCATTTTACAGAACATGCGCAATGACCTGCTGATTGCCAGAGCTGTCAAGGCCTGAGCAAGCATCTGAATAGCAGCCCGGAACTCAACATGAGAAACTGGCTCTAGTGCTTGGTGCTCCTGAATTGGTGGGGCTTGCTGGTGCCCATTACCATTGCCATCCTAGTGGCCTTCACCATTCTCATTTCTCCTACCATTCTATCTTCGAGGAGCCATGATTTTGCAATCGCGAATAGCAGGAATTAGAAGGATAGAAAGACCTCACATCGCACGACATAGATCATGAAAGAAGGGAATATTTCCTAAACGTCTTGTAGCCCCTTCGTCATAAGTATGGCGCGCTTCACACCTATGAAAAAGACTCTACTTAACGTGGCTTTCAGAAACCCTAGGACACTTCAAACCTATGGATCTGATACCAAGTTTGTCACAACCCAAATAGGGGCCTGGATCGTAACATGGGACAAGGAGCCCCGAGAGACCCCAAGTCGACCCATGGCATAAGCATACATCTAATCTTAATCAATAAATTGAATAATCGATAAAATAATCATAGGGAAGTCTAACTTGAACATAACATCAGAATACAAAATCCAAAGCTGAATACATATATATTCTTGAAAAGACTCTAAACATGATGAGTTGATGAGACAAGACCCCAACTAACTCAACATAACTAAAACTGAAATACATAGAGGAATGCAGAATAGTCTAGTTCTCAAAAAATGAGGACTCACCCAAAAATAGAGTGCTAACTCTAATAAGGTTACTACGAGCAGGGCTGAATCTAAGAGCTGGGTCCTGTATCATGAAACGATATAACATAGAGTATGCAGTCAGTACATGGAATGTACCGAGCATGCAAGATAAGTAAAACCGCTAAAGTAAATAAAATCATTTAAAGAAAATGCATAATGTAAACGTAAACATGAAAATTTGAGAGTAGGGTTTGCATGCATTCTTCCTGAAATCATGATCTCTTCATAACATATCATAACATAACTTCATAACATCATAACTGAATTAATTGACTCAAAGTTGAATTCTATCATTTATAAGTAAAGATGAATGATTTTGGTCATATTTATACGACCAAACTCCGTATTTTCAACCATATGGGAGTGTCTAGCTGAGGATAATATTAATGTATTCGTGCATGTTTTTGGTTAATTATGTTTTAGTACTAATGAATGTGGTGGTGTGACTATTTGTAGGAGATGAATATAATAAATTCAATGTGATGTGATGGATGATACTTGGACTTGATGTTTGGAACTTTCGGAGAGATTTAAATAAAGGATTTGGGAATTCACTTCCGTGTCACGCTAAGGATTGATCACGTGGAACAATGTGCTACTGTGCCTGGGTAGAAGAAGAAATGGAAAACAAAATTGGAAGGCACAAAATAGTGAGGGTCCGCACATGTCCGTGTCACGGAGGAGACTTGACGCGTTCAGCTCCGTGACACGGAGCTTAATAATTCCAAAAATCCAAAAAATCCAAAAATCCAGTGAGGGTCCGCGACTGGCCCGTGTCACGGAGGACATTTAGCGCGTTCAACTTGGTGAAACAAAGTTGTGGTTTCCAGCTCCCCAATGTCCAGTGTAGCTCCGCGACAGCTCCGTGTCAGGAAGCCATTTCAGCGCGATGAGCTCCTGCCACGGAGCTAGTTTGACACTGTGTAATTTTTCACTTGTATATATAGAACACTTATAATTTTATTTTTCATTATCTGACAAATTGTCAAGAACATGGAAAACAACAATTGAACTGAAGAAAATTCTAGGGTTCTTTCTCTTCTCTTTTCTTCTAAATTTCAATTGTTCTCATGATAAATACTTGTTTGGAGAAGTTTAATCAACAAATGAGTGGCTAAATTACCTCATTCTGAGGTTAAGGTTATTTACGTGATTGTATAATTTCATATTATTTTCAGCTGAATTTTCTTCTCTTATGAATGGTTGTTCTTCTATTCTTGATTTTTGTTGTTTTAATGTTTTGTTAGCATTAAGATAAATTTATAATCCTAATTTGACTCTGAAAGGAGAATTATTAGGGTAGAACTAGGAATAGGGGAATATGTTCTTATCTATGCTGTAAATCAAAGGTAAGATTCGCGTGTAGGATAGAAATATACCTGTAACGTCATATTCGGTTAACAATGGGAACACATTTTTACTAGACCGAGGATGATTGCATCACAGAAATGTGCACTTGTAAAGTTCATAATTGGGCAATTAGCTAAAGGTTCAAAAGACCATAGTCAGACTCTAATCTTTCCCAACCATCAACCTAAAAGAGAAGGTAGCTGAAGAATAATACAAGTTATACATGATTGCATTTTATGCCTTAACCCTAGACTGTTCTTTCTATTGTTCTAATCAACGTTCTTAGCTTCAATTAGTATTACTTTATATATTACCATTTATCAAACTCTTAATTCATTGTGTTATTTACATACTTGCACAGAGTATTTATGAATACTAAAATAGGAAAAATCACTAAGTTATAGTCCCTGTGGGTTCGATATCCAGCTTGAAAGAGCCACTATATTACTTGTACGACCACGTACACTTCCGTGCATTTGGGAGACAATAAGTTTTTGGCGCTGTTGTCGGGGACTGGCGAAGTTAGTGAAGTTTTTGAGTTTTAGTTTTTCAAGTTTTGTGAAAGTGTTGACAACTTGATCTTAGCTGCTATCCTTGCAGGTACAAGGCAATTTCTGAATGCTGGCAAGGAATAAAGAATTGGTGGACCCATTTTTGTAGCCGGAAAGACAGTTTTATTTGCAAAGGAGAGAAGCTCTCGAAAGGAAGTTGCAGTTACTATAGAGGGAAATTCTGGAACAAAAATAACATCCACCAGTTAGGCAGACAAAGTTATTGCCTGAAGTGATGGTAGCAAGACCAGTACGCGAGGTGGCAATCCCACACACAAATAATGTTACCTCTAGCATCCGCAGGCCAAAACCAGGAGGTAGATTTGAGCTGAAACAAAATATGGTGCAGCTATTGCATACTAGCGGACAATTCACAGGTCTTCCTCATGAAGATCCGCAGCAACAACTACAAAATTTTTTGGAGATCAGTGACACATATATACCCACAGGGGTATCATTAGATTATGTGAGGCTTACATTGTTCCCGTTTTCCTTGCTGGGGGAAGCGAAGAGGTGGATAAAGGATGAACCACCTAATTTTATTACCACATGGGATGATCTGGCAAAGAAATTCTTAATCAGGTTCTTTCCTTCGGGGAAGACAGCAAGACTTAGAAGTCAGATTCTAAGTTTCAAACAAAGAGATGGTGAGAACCTGTACCAAGCTTGGGAGAGGTTCAAGTCTATGCTGAAATACTGTCCTCACCATCATCAGTCAAATGATGTGTTGGTACATATGCTTATAGAAGGCTTGGAGCCTCACACCAAAATCCTATTAGACTCTGCAGCTGGTGGGGAATCTTTGGAAAAGACATATGAGGAGCTGTATACATTGTTGAACCGTATTTCGCAAGGAAATCCAGAATGGAATGCTGACACAAACTGAGGTGTGGTGAAGAAAGAGGCAGGTGTCTTGGAGGTAGACGGACTCATAGCTATTGCGGCACAGATAGTTGCATTACAGAATCAGATTAACACTCATTTCAGTAACATGAGCCTAGGGCGGCCACAAGCTCCAGCCAATGTAGTCCAGCAAGTGTGGTGTGAAGTTTTTGGTAGCAGTGAGCACTCAGCTGATACATGTGGTGCTAATCCAGACTCAGTTTACTTTGTTGGGAATGCGCAAAGGAGAAACGATCAACAGTATGGCAACAATTACAACCCCAACTGGAGGAACCATCCAAATATTTCATGGGGCAGTAATAGTCACCAAAGGCAAAGCTCGAATCAGGGTCTGCACAGAAACCAGGGGGCACATCAGAATTTCTAGCCTCAATTTAGAGGGAATAATACGCCTACTCCGTCTAGCAACATTGAGGATATATTGAAGACCATTATAGCCAACCTAGCTCAGATGGCAGCTGACCAAGTGAAAATAACAACTGACATGAAAAATCAACAATTGGCTACAAAGGCTTTGGAGATTCAGCTGGGGCAGCTAGCTAGAGCACAGAATACTCGACTCCGAGGTGGGTTGCCAAGTGATACAGACACCAACCCCAAGAAGGTAAATGTTGTCACCACCAGGAGTGAAAAACAACTGAAGGAGTTGGTGCCAGAAAAGCCAACACACCAAGCCGAAACAACAAAGGAGGCCAAATATAATGATAAGGAAGTGGGGAGTGGAAAGCCAACAGAAACTGAGAAGTCACCACCACCACCCCCATTCTCGCAGAGACTGAGGAAGCATAAGGAAAAAGCATGCTTCAAGAAATTTATGGAAGTATTGAAGCAAGTACACATTAATCTTTCTTTGGTAGATGTTTTGCAGGGAATTCCTAAGTATGCAAAGTACATAAAGTATATTGTGGCNCGTTACTAGCCATGAGAGATCCGGCAGGCCCAGATGGGGGAATTCCTAAGTATGCAAAGTACATAAAGTATATTGTGGCAAACAAGAGCAGACTAATGGAATATGCCATAGTTGCACTTACTGAGGAGTGCACTTCTAGGATATAGAATAGATTTCCTATAAAGCTCAAAGATATGGGAAGTTTTACTATCCAGATCACTATTGGGCAGTCCATTAGAGCCTGTGGTTTATGTGATCTAGGAGCGAGCATTAACTTTATTCCTACCTCAGTATTCAAGAAGTTGGATTTGGGTAGTCCAAGACCCACCACAGTGATTTTACAGCTAGTTGATCGCTCATTGGCGAGGCCATATGGAATTGTGGAAGATGTGCTAGTGCAAGTGGGCTCCCTTATTTTTCCGGTAAATTTCATAACCTTGATTTTGAGTCAAACTCAAAAGTCCCATTTATTTTGGGATGTCCCTTTTTGGCAACCGGATGAGCTCTAATAGATGTAGCTGTGGGGCAGCTAACAATGAGAGCTCATGACAATGTAGAAGTATTTGATGTCTACAAAGCCATGAAGCTACCTGCTATTTATGAAGAGTTGTCAGCTATTACTATTATTGACCAATAGTCCACACTTTAGCTTATTAGCCCAAATGATCACTTGGAAAGAGCTTTGGTGGGACATGATTAGTTTGGGGATGTGGAAACTTATGAAATGGTGCAAGCTTTGGATGAGGCCAAAATATTCTTTCGAAAGCAGGAGTTCGAGCCCCTACAGAGGTCCTTAGAGCCTCCACCCAAGCCATTAATCGAGGAGGCCCCTAAACTGCAGCAGAAAGCATTGCCTCCACACCTTCAGTATGTATTTTTGGGAGAAGCTGACACATTGCTGGTCATTATTTCATCAGGATTAACAGATTCACAGGTTCAAGAAGCATTAGTGGTTTTGAAAAGGAGAAAGAGAGCCATAGGATGAAAAATGTCAGACATCCAAGGAATTAGTCCGGCTTTCTGCACGCACAAGATATTAATGGAGGAAGGAGCCAAGCTAATTGTACAACATCAAAGGAGGTTGAACCCAGTGATGAAGGATATAGTGAGGAAGGAGGTGATTAAGTGGATAGATGCAGAAGTGGTATATCTATCTCCGATAGTGAGTGGGTCAGCCCAGTTCAGTGCGTCCCAAAGAAAGTGGGCATGACAGTTATCACTAATGAGAAGAATGAGTTGATTCCCACTCGCACGGTCACATATTGGAGAATTTGCATGGATCACAGGAAATTAAATGAGGCCACCCGGAAGGATCACTATCCCATACCATTCATCGACCAAATGTTGGACAGACTTGCAGGACAGGAGTATTAATGCTTTCTGGATGGCTATTCTGGCTATAATCAAATAGTTATAGCCCTAGAAGATCAGGAAAAGACCATATTTACCTATCCTATGGGACATAGGCCTTCAAGCATATGCCCTTTGGGTTATGCAATGAACCAGCCACCTTCCGACGATGCATGATTGCTATATTTCATGACATGGTGGAAGACTATGTTGAGGTATTTATGGATGATTTCTCTATTTTTGGTAACTCGTTTGTTGTATGTTTGCAAAATTTGGACAAGGTCTTGGCTAGGTGTGAAGATACGAACCTGGTACTGAATTGGGAGAAGTGCCACTTTCTAGTCAAGGAAGGCATTTTCCTTGGCCACAAGGTGTCACAGAGCGGCTTGGAGGTTGACCATGCCAAAGTAGAGGTGATTGAGAAGCTACCACCCCTACTGTTTGTCAAGGGTGTCCGTAGTTTCTTAGGACATGCTGGATTTTATAGAGGTTCATTCGGGATTTCTCAAAAATTTCCAAACCAATGTGCCGACTACTGGAAAAAGATGTGAAAATTGAGTTTGGAGCAGAATGTGTTAGTGCTTTTGAGGAGCTAAAGAAGAAGCTGGTGGAAGCTCCCATTTTTTATTACTCCTAATTGGGAACGCCCGTTTGAGCTGATGTGTGATGCTAGTGATGTGGCTGTGGGTGCAGTATTGGGACAGAGGAGAGAAAAATATTTTCACTCCATATACTATGCTAGCAAAATACTGGAAGCTGCTCAGACGAATTATACTGTCACAAAAAAGGAGATGCTGGCGCTTTTGTATGCATTTGATAAATTCAGGTCCTATCTAGTTGGGAGAAAAGTGGTGGTATACACGGATCATGCGGCCATCCGTCACCTATTCAACAAGAAGGATGTTAATCCTAGGTTGATTTGGTGGGTATTATTGTTGTAGGAGTTTGAGTTGGAAATTCGCGATAGGAAGGGCAGCAAAAATCAGGTAGCAGATCATCTATCTCGACTAGAGGACAGGTCACATGTGAGTGATGTTGGGCGTATCCGAGAAGAGTTCCCTGATGAGAAACTCTTGGCACTGAGTGTGGCAGAACTTCCTTGGTACATAGTGAATCTAATAGCAAGTGGAGTTTACCCACCAGAAGCCTCCGGTCAACAAAGAAAGAAGCTGAAGCATGAGTCCCGGTTCTATATGTGGGATAAACCATACTTATTCAAGCAAGGGCTAGATCAAGTGATGAAACGGTGCATTCCAGAGAGTCAGGTAGCAGAGGTGTTGATAAGCTGTCATTCCTCGCCTTATGGCAGTCATCATTGAGGAGAGCACACTGCTCATAAAGTGCTCCAGTCCGGTTTATTTTGGCCAACTTTATAAGGATGCAACAACATATGCCAAGTTCTATGATCAATTCCAGAGAACGGGGACAATCAGCAGGAAATAGGAGATGTCGTTGCACAACATCTTAGAAGTCGAGGTGTTCGACGTGTGGAGGATAGATTTCATGGGGCCCTTTCCACCGTCATTCGGTAATCAATATATTCTGGTAGCGGTGGATTATGCTTCCAAATGGGTTGAGGCCGCAGCTTTTCCCACTAATGATGCCAAGGTAGTGGCCAAGTTTGTAAAGAAGCAGATTTTTACCAGGTTTGGAACCCCACAAGCTATTACTAGCGACGGTGGCTCACACATTGTTAACACTTGGTTCCAGAATTTATTGGCTAAATATGGAGTTCGGGATAAGGTGGCTACAACATATCACCCTCAAACTAGCGGGCAGGTAGAAGTATCGAATAGGGATGTCAAGCAGATTCTATAGAAAACTGTGAATGCTCAACAAAAGGATTGGGCAAGCAAATTAGATGATGCTTTGTGGGCGTATAGGACTGCCTACAAGACTCCAATTGGGACTTCACCTTATCGGTTGTTTTATGGGAAGGCCTGTCACTCGCCTATGGAGCTTGAACATCAGGCATATTGGGCTATGAGGAAGCTGAACATGGATCCAGAGTTAGCTGGAAAAAGGCGGTTGTTGCAATTGCACGAGCTACAAGAGTTTCGATGGTGTGCTTATGAAAGTGCTAGGATATATAAAGAGAAGACCAAGAGGTGGCATGACAAGCATATAGTGCCTCAAAACTTTGATTCAGGACAAATGGTGTTACTATTCAACTCCTGATTGAAATTGTTTCCAGGGAAATTGAGATCTAAGTAGTCTGGACCATTTAAGATGGCTAGGATGACCCCGTACGGGGTGGTTGAATTGTGGCAGGAAGATAAAAGTGCCACATTCTTGGTTAATGGTCAAAGGTGTAAGCATTACTGGGGTGAGGGCGTTAATCTAGAGAAGACGTCGATCACCTTATCTGATAACTGAATATGAGCTAGGTCGTGCCGCGATGGCAAATCAGGTGCTGCATGGGAGGCAACCCATGAATATAATGTAATAGTTAGGATCTATGTTTTTATAAAAAAAAGTCATGCCACGATTGAAACTACGGTGTTGGGTGGGAGGCAACCCACCATTGTCTAACTTATTGATGTTTTTGGATGATTTGCAGGATGATAAAGAGCTACAACATGATTTATGGGATAAACACATTACAGGAGTAAAAACTATGGTCGGATGTGTAAAGGTAAGTGATAGGGAAAATTAGGCTCAAATAGTGAGCCTGCGCGTTGGGTCCGTGTCACGGAGCTGAAGCTCCATGATAGCCTTCATGCCACGGAGAGGTGTTAAAAACCTGGCACCAGAAACCAGTACGCTTGCACGTGGCTCCATTGCACTGAGCTGAAGCTCCACGATAGCCTCCGTGCCACGCTGAGGTATAAATCGCGAGGGTCACACCTAAAATACCGGGTTGACCCATCGGAATCTCTTCCTTTTTAGTCCCATTTCAGCATTTCAACCCCATTTTCTTCATTCTCTCCACGACAAAACCCCCATTCCCCCTTCCCTCTTGAATGTGCCACGGCTAAGGCTTCAGGACTTCGCCCCCTCTTCTCAAAATCAATGTTTCACAGGTATGTCTTGGTTTTCCCCATCCTTTTTCCTATAAATTCTTGGAATGGGTATGGGGGGAAATCAAGGTGAACCCTCATTCATGTAAAGTTGGTAGAAACAAGTTTTTTGTGGTAATTGTGCTACTATTTGATTAAATTTGATTATTGACATTGATAATGACATGGTTTCTTGCATTTGGCATCAAAATTAAGTGTGGGGTGTCTGAAGGGTTGAGGGAAGATGAAGGAGGGGAAGTAAAAAACAACAAGTAGGGAATTCATGCCTGTATTTTTTAATTAGTTGTGCAAGATGCTACATACCACACTTTGCCTAAGCTTTGTTGTGAAAAATGCTATCCTCTGTAAATGCGGGCATGTAAAAGCAAAGTGTAAGTGTTCCTGATTGTATGTTTCCAATTGCTTGAAGTCTGAGTAAAGCAGTATTAACTTCATGTAAATGCTTGTGTCATGAGCCTGAGTTAATTGAGTGTGCGAAGTCTGAGTATCATACAATAATTTCCAAGTGTGATATCTCAATGTAAAGTGCCTTTAGTGAAAATTCTGTATAATGTTGTGTTTGCTTAATCTTGACAAAGTGTTGATCATGCTGAATTGTGGGAGAAACTAATCATTGAAGTGTATAAAAGGGATGTCTGAGTACCCGAATGACAATAACTAGTGAATCCATGCTAGCAACTAAGTGTGCGGTAATCACCCAAAGCCCTGACTTAGTGTTGGCTAGCCATGTTAAATACTAACTAATATGATCTCTGTTATTTGGGTTGAACAGGAACAATGTCTGCCAGACAAGACAAAGGAAAAGGTGTCTCGTCCTTCGACACAGGCCGAAAAAGGCTCAGACTGGGCGCAGCTGTGCCAGCAGCCCCACCAGTTCCCAGGGGCCAGAAAAGGCGGTTCGGTACCAGATGGGTGGTGGATGAAGGAAAAAATGGTATGCAATACATAAGGAATCAAAATACTTCCTGGAGAAGCAAATTGATCAGGAGTGTTTGGCATAGGAGTTCCCCCGGATACTGCAAAGTATACACACCTTGGGCATGGACTTCATTTTCAATGAACCAAAGAAGTGTAATTTACACATGGTGCGGGAATTCTACTCGAATTGGGACCCCACTCTTCGTAGCTACACAGTTAAGATTTGGGGTCAGGTCATTCCATTTGAGGCACATCACTTGAATGCAATCCTAGGGACACCTGACACAGACCCACACCCACTCCGCTAGCTTAACATCACCCCGCCTTATGCTGACATCTGGAACACATTATGCAGGCAGTGATCAACATCCAGATGGATTCACCACAAGGAAAAAGGGTACCATCAGACATTGCCCTATTCCTAGATGAACAGAGAGGCACGAGTTTGGCTGAAGATTGTCTGCACCTGCCTCATTCCTGGGGTGAATATGAATGATGTCACCAGGGACAGGGTCTTCTTGGTATACGCCTTGATGAGAAATGTGGAGATCAATGTTGGGGCTGTGATCAAACCGGCCATGAAAAAGGCGAGGCTGCACCAAGAGCACAGGTATGGTTTTGGCGGCTAACTCACCACCTATCTCAGGAGCCAGGATATTGAAGAGGAGGGTCTAGACTATAGAAAAAGGTTGGAACGGAGCCCTGTGGATGTGACCAAGATTAAGGCACCAGACACCACCTATGGGCCAGTTCTCACATTAGCTGAGCGGCACGCTCGAGATGATAGCTATGCAGCCAGGATGTATGGACTGCATATGTTGCAGTTGCGTATTGGTGGATGGCCCGCTATAGAGGATGAGTTGTGGTAGGTTGATAGGGACTACCCAATGAATGAGCATGCCAGAGCCATGTGCAGAATTGGCCCAGCATTTGTAGAGCCGGTGGATGATGATGTACCAACCGATGAGGAGAGGCGCCAGGAGGACTCAGACATTGATTAGATGAAGATGCGGGAGATGAATCTAAGCTCGGTAAGGAGGCCTTTGCACTCAATGATGAAACTAAACCAATTGTTTGATCAGGGAGTCTTCACCATCCTAACTCTATTTTTACATTGATCTTTTGCAAGCTCTGAGGATAGTTCTCAATTTAAGTGTGGGGTGGCTATTTTGTGTTTGTTTATTTATATGATTCTCTGACTATGGAATGTATAACTTGTTAACAACTAAATTCTGTGGAATGTAATTTGTGGCTAGGAACAAGATGTGGTAATTGGTCTGTAACAGCTAGTAAGTTTATTTGTTTCTGTTCCTATGCTGTCTTTTTTTCTTGTAATTATATTCATTTGTTTCCTTTTCTTGGGTTTCTTGGCTTTTGTTTTTGGTGCTTTTCCCGAGAATAGTCCCTTTGCACTGAATAAGATTTTGTTTTGTTAGTTATAGGTAGAGACTGTTCCTTATGATGGATGGATGATGACCGTCTTAAGGGAATTTAGTCATATTTAGGGAAATAGGGAATAAAACCATCACCAATGGGCTATGGTACTTCACTTGGTCCAATGCTACACTTCATGGAATATACATATGAACAAGCTAATAGTGAGGAGAAAATGGTAGGACCACATAGGCAATGGTGTTTAACTCTAAATAGAAAATTTGTAGGCTTAATTGTGCTTGTCACTCAATATGGATGAAATCATAAAAGGGGTCTAAGCTAACCAAGGGTGAATCGTTGTGCCATGGGAGATGAGAACTAGTTATATTTCTTGCTAACTAACATCTAGAATTCGCCTTGCGTGTACGAAAAGCTGAAAGTGGCATTAAACTTAGCGGATATGATTAAGGCACTTCTTTGTGAACCAAGATAGTTGACATGTCTCATTCATTGTCCCTCACCTTGATTTCATCCCCAGTGAGCCCCGTTTGAGCCTTCAAGCCTAATTTTTTTGGGATAGCCTCACTGAGTAGCCTTACCCTTTTGTTCGAATGGCCTTAACGTTACTTTGATCCAAATATGTCCTAGTGCACTTTATTAAGACACTTTTTCAAAGGAGATGATCAAGGGAACGGGTGAAAAGTAATGGAAGGAAGAAGTGGCGTGTGTACTCCATTCG
>JACEIK010000697.1:332476-350891 GCA_018107945.1 Datura stramonium
CCCAAGTACTTTCATCTTCTTCATTCCTCCGAAGCTCAACACACACAGTCCATTGGAGGTAAGACTTCTCATGCTTTATGGTTCCTAACAACATTGGTGACACTTTTCTCTTGTCGTGTTCATCATATTTTGTTTTTCTTCTCTTTCATATGTGGGAGAATTTGGTTTTGTTGTGGTCACTAAGTATCCGGGTATAATTTGAGTATCCAGGTAAATTTCCCAATGATAGATTGATTGACCTTTTCTTAAGGGCAATTTGTCATTTTCGTTGAGACAAGAGTGTGATTGGTTTGCATCTATATGGGGGTGATCAGTGGGTGAATATACTCAGTACGGCTGCTAGCGGATCATCAATGGTGTTCCACTAGCGAAACGCTGATGCACCTGATGCTTCTAACTTATTGTGCCCATCGGTGAGTCATCGACGACTAGATAAAATGCATCTGCCTCTCACCGATAGTTCGCCGTTGGCACCTGAGCATATCAAAGTCCTACCTAATTCCTTATGTTTGCCTTGTTCATGAGTTACAGATAATGGAACACTACTAACCTTCATTTGCAGCATCATCTCTATTTCCCCACACTCTCATACAGGCCAAGCATCAGTGCACACCAATACCATACAGGTTAGGTTCAGGCTGGAAGGAATGGAGGAGTATTATAGTGTTTTTAAGGAGAAGCATATCATCCATGCATAAGCCTAGTTTGATGCGGAATCTTTCAAGATGGCATGCCCAAATATCTATTACCAGATTGGGACACGCGATTAGGGCCCATTCACTATACTAGTTGACCTATATTTTCCAGAACTAGTGTGGGAATTCTATGCATCATATAGAGCAATGCAACAGCTGCTGAAGCATAAGGGATGCACTGAAGCATTCCCGTCCCTAACATTGGTATGGGTTCGAGGGCAAGAGGTGCTTGTAACTCCAGAAGTAATCAATTTGTTTTATTGGGACATGCCGATCCCATCACACCCAATATTCCACAAGAAAGTGGAATAAAAAGCAAAACAATTCCAATGGGTAGCCAACTTGATTGCAAAAGGTCGACCACAATGGCCTACCAACTTGATTGCAAAAGGTCGACCACAATGGGCTATCTCCAGGCGCCTCATTCATCGGCGTGATTTAAAATTCAAAGCCCGCATATGGTTATATTTGGTTTGCTCGAGGTTGATACCCTTTTGGAATATATTGGAAGTTCTAATTGAAGTTGCAATTCTCCTTGCTTGCATAAGGGATTATGTACACATCAATGTGGGGGAGATTATTGTCGATCAATTCAAACGAAGCGCCAAGTAACAAGCCACAACATTTCCATTCCTTAACCATGTGAGTATGTTATGTATGCGGGCTGTTTGTCCTTTGTTTAGACCAATGGATAGACTGTGCAGGCCAACAGTGTGATTACATTGGCCACCAAAACATACAAAGAGGCTCCAGTTATAAAGCAGGCAAAGTATACAGGGAACATGTCTCTGCCACCACCTTTAGCATCCACTCACACAGCAGCTGCCCCGCTCCATACAGACAAGTACCACAGTTCTGCGCCTCCTGATTTGCTCAACATTATACAAAGGGACAAAATGCATGAGAGCTAGCTTGTGCGGTTAGCCAAGGCTATTCCATCCTTGATACAGATTGCCATCAAGAGAGCATTGCAACCTGCTAAAGACAAGTTGGCTAGCCTATGCTCTACAGTTGACATCCTTGAAAGCGAAGTGGGTACTTTGAGACAAGAGGTGGTTGCACTCACTGCACCCCCATCCACCAGCCAACAACCCCTTGTGAACTTGAGGCGATGCCCCTGCAGCCCGTAGCACCCAGAAGTTCGCTGGATGATTGGTGGGTGGGATATGAAAGCGATTTAGAAATGGTGTCCAATGAGAAAACCTCCTCCACCTCCACTGCCTTTGAACCGCGTAAAATTTTTGTNATTGGTGGGTGGGATATGAAAGCGATTTAGAAATGGTGTCCAATGAGAAAACCTCCTCCACCTCCACTGCGCTTAGTGTATGAGGCCGATCCTTCGTGGACACCAGGTGGAGTGGCACTGACGTCTTACTATGAGCTTCACACTTTGTCGGATAATTGGGTGGTGCCAGGCCCGGACAATCTATAGCACTCCCACCTGACCCACAATAACCTACGGCTTAAGAGACAGCTTCTTAGCATTTTGATGCTGCCACATATACTTGGAAACCGCGACCCAGTCACTAACTCAATCAGGAAGCCTCTTTCACTTTCTTGTCGTTTTTTTAGATACATTAGGGGCAATGTCTGATTTAAGTTTGGGGGTGGGATGATTCTTAATCTTGGGATATTGAAATTTTTGGGGTGCTGAAAATGCTCTTAAGGGTTGATGGTCAATGACTAAATAGGGTCTTTGATTTGAATTGCGAAATTTTGCATGAAATGACCCAAAAATCTTGTTTCTTTGTCTCCTTTGTAATAGTAATAGAGTAACCAAAACTCCGAGGGTTTTCTTTAGACCACGGTTTTTTCTCGAGAAGCATTTTTTTTACTTTATTTTCTTTGTCGAACTGGGTTGGCATTTTCCGATGATAGATTGAGTGGCGACATTCTTACGGGAAAATGCCAGGTTGTTTTGAGTCTCATACAACGTTGTTTTGAGAGGCACCACTGAAAAAATTGTCGAAATGGAATTTTGAAATGAGGGCATGAAAATGAAGATAATGAGCAATTGTTGACACAATACCATAGCATTCTTTATCATACGTTGTAAATTCTTTGCTTGACTTATGATGTTTGCCTGCTTTGATGTCCTAACTTGAAATCTGGTGTTGAGAATGACTCTTGTGGACCCTTTAAGGGTGATGCCTTGTGTAGTGAGGAATTGTTGATGAATCTCATGCATGACATCTTGTCTAGAACTTGCCCCAAATGTGATTCAAGGAGAAATCCTAGATGTAGTTGCACCGAGAATATGGGTTTAGGCTTTCCTTTATCTAGTCACTTCACCCATATACCCTCCTTGAGCATTGATCCTTGTCAGCCAATGTTGAGCCTTAGACCCTTTCTTTGGCAACCACATTACAAGCCTTAAGACCGTTTTTAATACCTCTCTTTGGCATCCATTCTCCCTAAATGCTAGTGACAAGATAGTGATGAAATGAGGCGTTAAGCCTAAGAAAAAAGGAGTAATAAAAAATGAGAAATGAGGTAAAAGCCTATGTTTGGGGGTGTGCAAAAGGGAAAAATAAGAATTTTAGGTTGAGGTAGCACCATGTTATGCCAAAATGCACAAAAGGATAAATCAAAAACAGAAAAATAATTTGTGTGAACTGGTGCTTCCTCTTGAGGTGATAAGGTTAGTTGTGAAAGCCAAAGGGGTTATAAGGAGGGTTATTAAAGAAGTAAAAATCAAAAACAATGAAAGAAGTAAAACAAAGTGAAGTGAGTGGAAGGAGTTGATGTGAGGCATGAAGGGAAAGCCTATGGGTCAAGTGTGTGCATGAAGATTTTTTTTGGGAGAGTGAGTGTGATGTCTCTTCCAAATAATCCGTTGTGTGCATTCAAATTATCACATGAAAAGACAGTAGGGATTCTTATTTCGGTGAGTGGCATCATTCCTTTTTGAGGACACAAGGGAATTCAGAATTAATATGGGAATAGAGCATGAGGAGTGTAAACCCTAAGGCAAGCTTGGAATATGCATTGATCAAAACTTGAGATGCTATGTACGTTTCATGGTTGAGCAATGCCCTCGCTTTACTAAATGAATCCCTTCATGAACGTTGTTGGGGGGAAAGTGGTAACCTATTTGAAACATCTTCATTGTTTTGGTCTTTTGGGGCATTTACTTCTCTTTTTCGGTGAGCTTAGTGAGCATATTTTTTGGGTTTTCATAGTTCAGGTGATTAGTCATGTTTAATTTTGTATAGAGGTGGCATATTTTTCAATAAATGAGTATTACATCACTTTAGGACAAGCAATGTTTCAAGTTTGGGGGTTTGATAACTTGGTAATTTACCAACTCATTAGTCTCTTAAACTTGAGTTTTTGCTTAGTTTTTGAGTTGATTATATGGATTTTATGCCCTTGTTGCTTTTGTTGTATCCATATGCCTAAATGTGTAGAAAAGAGAAAAATTGGAGCAAAAAGAGGAAGTGAGAGCAAATCAATGGTCCACCGATGCAAACCATCAAAACACCGACCAAAGGCCGATTATCACTGCCTCTGAGAAAAATGCCACCGGCGAATCGCGAGTTACCAACGGCGACGCCAATCTAGTCGCCGAAAGACACCCAATTTTCTAGAAAGAAGCATAAAAATCCGGCGGTTCACATATTGGTATTGGCTAAACGTCGGATGAACTGCCGATGCTCACTAGAGTTGAGCGATGGCTCAAATAAGGCACCCGGAAGTTCACGAATTGGGACCGGTGACTCAACGATGTCTCCACCGATTCCAGAACGGTGCTCAGGGGTATAATTGTCCAACACGGGAAAAGAGATAAAAGATGCCGTACTTTCCAGCATATAAATATCAGATAAAGTACTTTGTACTGGCATATAGTGAGACAGAGAGAGATAGAGTAGAGCATATCACATCATTGTTTCCCTTTTCATCTTTAGAACATTCTCTTAGCAAAGATAGGGAGATTTTGATTGGTAAACTTGGAAAAAGTACTCTTCTCCATTTCTTCTTTTCAATAGTAAGTTACAGTCATTACTGGAGACTATTTTGTGAATTTTATGTTACTACTCTTGCTATTAAATTCAATGAAGTTATTGATGAATGTGCTTTTGAATTTCTTAATCATAAGTAGATAAATCATTAACTAGAGGCGTGTAATGATCAATACTTAATTAAAGTGGGTATTGCTAGAGGCATCTTCATATTATTTAAATAAGTGTAAATCTATTAGATTTTCTTCAATCTACAAAGGAAGATCCATTGATTATGATATGGGCCTATGTATTCTTGCTTGATTGTTGTTTGTAAAAAAATAATTAGTTATTGGAAAAGAATTTAATAGTGGGTATGGATGAGAGATTGTGAAATTAGGTAGGAAATAGCTAAAATTGCAGTCTCATTCCTCCTTAGTAGCTAATAGCTAGAAATTAGTGTAGTTGTTGATCGAAATCTAAGCGGGCCGAGCTAAATCGTGGCTAGAGGTTTGAGAAAACTCTAGTAAGAGGAAATTATAAGGCTGAAAAGCTGTAATTACCCACTTCCCAAGATTACTTACACTTATTGAACTTATAAGATGACCTAGCACGTCCCGATCTAGTTAGTGTATAATCTACACTACACCTCTAGTCTTTCACAATCATGTTGACAACTTTGCTGATTCTTGCTATTTTATTCCACTAAATTACACAGTACAATTCACTAAAATTTCACTCCCCCCAATTTATTTGTTTTTATGTTAACTCTACGTGGTGCAAAATAACTTCAATTTCTCAACCGACACTTGTAACTATCATTCACTAGTACTTGTGGGATTCTACCCCGACACTCGTCAGGTTACTTGTTTTGATAATTCGTCCGTGTATATTCTTTGCATGAAGAATATATTTTGGACGTTACCACTCATCAGTTAGTAGTTGGCTTTCAGAAACAGTGATGCAATATTGTTTCTTTTGATGTATTGACTCTTGTCATACCAGCATTTCTTGAATGATTGTATTTTTAAAGCTTCCACTTATGTTTACTCAGTTTACCAGTGTAATGATAGACCATCTGTTACCTTAGGGTCACTTGTGGCACCAATTACTGTGTCTCGTTTTCATGACCTGAACGTAGACCCGAATCATAATACGGGACAAGAAATCCTGAGAGGCCCCAAGTCGACCCATGGCCTAAGCTAACATCTAACTTCATCATTATAATCGGAAGATTAATCACAAGGAATAGCGGAAACATAAGCATAATCATGACATATAATAAAAAATGGAATCATTTAGACATACACAAGCTAAGTAATACACACTATCTGAAAGCCTCTACTACATACGATGGCTTGATGGGACAACACCCCCAACTAACCCGGACAAGTACTAAAACATAAAATAGCATGAATGTCTGTCAAACGGCCCTCAAAACATGAGGACTCACCAATAAGCTGAAAGTACACTCTGAGATGATCTAGATATGAGGATGAGCCTGAGAGCCGAAACTTGTATCATAAGGCGATACATCATACGTAAGTTATGTATGCGGTCAGTACGTGGAATGTACCGAATATTCATGGTAAGTAAAACGGACATTTAAAATATGTAAAATCTCATAAAACATAATAAGAGTAGGACCTCAAGCTTATGTTATAAATATCGTAACATAACATATCGAAAGGGCTCAAGGTTTTCAAAGAATCCGTAATACAATCGTATTCATGATCATAGTAGAAAAGCCAAAATGAACAATTCTTGAGCCAACATATGTACTCATAAGTATTCACAAGTCATGAAGAACGGTAGAAGATTCTCTTAACCGACATACCTCATATGAGCACACATGAAGCTCAACTTGTGACCCCAGTCGGGAGGGTGTTCATATCTTTCCAAGGGTTAGAACCATTAAAGTGTCATATCATGAAAAAGGTCCATTTGGGACAGGGATAGTCACAAAGGAGGACCCAACATACCTTTGGTGGCACGTAGTTTATGAGATCCGGGACAGAACCTAGGCCCCGAACTTACTCGGTGTTAGGTACTACTCCCAAAGCGTATATAGTGCTCATAGTATAACATGAATGAATTCATGGGCTAGTTAAATCATGATAATCATAAAGATAATTGTACGTACGTGAACTAGCCATGACATAAGGCCCGTGAGTAGGCCAAAACATAATTCATGAATCATAGATTTCATGCATACTTAAAGATCATACATATAACTTGTAAATCATCAAATCATGATGGGTAATTGAATAACTCTATATTTTAAATCATAATTCATGTTGGGCTTGTAAATATCATCAATTGAACCAAAAATCATAAATCGATTTATCATAGATCATGCTTAGATAGGCTTAATTTAATAGAATTCGAAATCAACAATTATATAATCAAATAGTTATGAAATATGATCAAAATTCATAAAATATAATGTATATCACAATTTAGAACAACCCATTTGTAAAACATAAGATTTTCATAGAGATGGAATTAAAACCCCTAATAGATTTTTGGTAGATTTCAATAAATTACTAGAGAATGAGCATGGGTGTGAACGGAAACACCCATTTGTAACCCTACATACCTGGGTAAGATCAGATTCTAATGTTCTTGAATGCACAAGGATGAATTGATAGGGAAAAGCTTGATCTCTCCAAAGTTTCTCCTAATATGCATGCATGAGAATGACCTATGCAATAGGGACTTAACCTACCTTAACATGCCCAGAAAAATACATGAAACAACGTAGTTTATGGCCTTATAGCATAGAAAGGTCAAAAATACCCTTAATGAATTTAGCCTGAAAATCTATACAGGTTAACCAATGGACGTACCAACTAGTCGTTGGAAGCTACCACGACTCGTGGTATGGCTCGTCGTCTGCACTGCCCAGTCCTTGCTTCCAAAATAAAAGCGCGGTTATACAGGACGACTCATCCTTTGATCCAACGGGTTGTTGAGTTGACCGTTGTTTGCCCCTCTGAAATTTCTGAACTTCCTCACAACGAGTCTCACCATGACTCATTGTTTCCTCCAATGGGTCGTGGTGTCCGTCCATTAACTCCACTAGAAATTTGACCATGTAGACAACGACTGCTGATGAGTTGTTGTTACTCATGATGGGTTGTTGGGTGACCCCTTATTTCCCCAAATGTTGAAGTCCATTTCTCACCACGACTACAGACGATGACTCATTGTTTCCCACGATGAGTCATAACATTGGTCGTTGCTTCCACTTCCACCCGAACTCCTGAAACCACTACTGGTAACAACGGCTAGTGGTTTCCAACCACGAGTTGTTACACCTCTTGTTCTGTGATGTTTTTCCCGATTTTAGTAGTTTTCAACTTTTAACTCCCGCAATGATTCTTAGGCATTTCCGGGATATTACAATATATCCCCCTTGGGAACATTCATCCTCAAATGTAGGAAACAAGCAAAAAATAGAAACATGCAATTATCATATTCAAATACTGATCATTTAAACCGAAAATTAACGGAATGAATACCTCCAATTCATATCACATAGATGAACTGATTTCTTGATTCACATACACATGCACATACATAAAATAAACTTGAAAAAACATGATTTGAACATGAAAACTAAATAGAGTTGTAGGGAAAATTGAATTCTGTAATCGCGAATAACACGGGACAAGGAACCCCGAGAGGCCCCAAGTCGACCCATGGCATAAGCTAACACCTGACTTCATTCATTATAAGCAGAAGACTAATCACAAGGCATAGCGAAAACGTAAGCATAATCATGACATATCATAACAAATGGAATCACTTAGACATAAACAACATAAGTAATACACACTGTCTGAAAACCTCTACTACATACGATGGGTTGATGGGCCAACACCCCCAACTAACCCAGACAAGTACTGAAACATAAAATAGCATGAATGTCTGTCAATTGACCCTCGAAACATGAGGACTCACCAATAAGCTGAAAGTACACTCTGAGATGATCTAGATATAAGGATGAGCTTGAGAGCCGAAACTTGTATCATAAGACGATACAACATAGAAAGAATGCAGTCAGTACATGGAATGTACCGAGTATGCAAGGTAACTAAAATAGACATTTAAAATATGTAAAAGCTCATAAAACATCATAAGAGTAGGACCTCATGCTTATTTCATAAATATCATAAAGTAACATATCAAAAGGGCCCAAGGTTTTCAAAGCATCCATAATACAATCGTATTCATGATCATAAGAGAAAAGCCAAAATGAACAATTCTTGAGCCAACTTACGTAATAACAAGCATGCACAAATCATGTGGAACAGTGGGAGATTCTCTTAACTGACATACCCCATATAAGCATACATGAAGCCCGACTTGTGACCCTAGTCGGGAGGATATTCGTACCTTGACAAGGTAGAACAATGAAAGGGTGATATCACCACGTAAAAGGGCAATTTTTGCCGGGGACAGTCACAAAAAAGGTCCCAACATACCTATGGTGGCACGTAGTTTATGAGATCTAGGGCAGAACCTAGGCCTTAGACCTACTCGATGTTCGATACTACTCCCAAAACATAGTATAACATACATGAATTCATGGGCTAGTTAAATCATGTTAATCATAAACATAATTGTACGTACGTGAACTAGCCGTGACATAAGGCCCGTGAGTTGGCCAAAATATAATTCATGAATCATAGGTTTCTTGCATACTTGAAGATCATACATATAACTTGTAAATTATCAAATAATGATGGGTAATTAAATGACTCCATATTTTAAATCATAATTCATGTTGGGCTCGTAAATATTATCAATTGAAGCAAATATCATAAATCGATTTATCATACTTATATAGGCTTAATTTAATAGAATTTGAAATCAACAATTATATAATCAAAATAGTTATAAAATCTGATCAAAATTCATAAAATATAATGTATATCACAATTTAGAACAACCCATTTGTAAATCATAAGATTTTCATAAAAATGGAATTAAAACCCTAATAGATTTTTGGTAGATTTTCATAAATTACTAGAGAATGGGCATGGGTGTGAAGGAAAACACCCATTCATAACCCTACATACTTGGGTAAGATCAAATTCTAAAGTTATTGAATTCCCAAGATGAATTGATGGGGAAAAGCTTGAGGAATAACTTGATCTCTCCAAAATTTCTCCTAATATGCATGCATGGGAATGACCTATGCAATAGGGACTTAACCTACCATAAAATACCCATAAAAATACATGAAATGACGTAGTTTAGGGTCTTATAGTATGAAAAGGTAAAAAATGCCCTTAATGAATTTATCTTGAAAATCTGCGCAGGTTAACCAATGGGCTTACCAACGAGTCGTTGGAAGCTACCACGACTCATGGTATGGCTCGTCGTCTGCACTTCCCAGTGCTTTCTTCCAGAGTTAAAACACGGTTAGATAGGAGGACTCGTCCTTTGGTCCAACAGGTCGTTTAGTCAATCGTTGCTTGCGTCGCTGAAATTTCTGAATTCCTCACAATGACTCTCACCACGACTTGTTGTTTCCTCCAATGGGGCATGGTGTCCTTCCATTAAGTCCACTGAAATTTGACCATATAGATAACGACTGCTGACAATGAGTCGTTGTCACTCATGATGGGTCTTTGGGTGACTCGTTATTTCCCCAAATTCTAAAGTCCATCTCTCACCACAACTACAGATGACGACTCATTGTTTCCTACAACGAGTCATTACATTAAACGTTGCTTCCACTACCACCTGAACTCCTGAAACCACAACTGGTAACAATGGCTTGTGGTTTCCAACCACGAGTCGTTACACCTCTCTTTTTGTGATGTTTTTCCCGGTTTCATCAGTTTTTAACTTTTAACTCCCGGGATGATTCTTAGACGCTTCCGAGGTATTACACTCATATAGGGTATAGAATCGGGTCATGACAATGACACCGTAGGTATATATATATATATTCATGTTCAATCCTTACGGGGATTCATGAGTGATATCACACCTTATCGTTCTTTTCCCTGGCAAGGCTTAGAACGACTCTTCCCACTTGAGCGAGATAGTTGGGGCATCATGTAAGCCCTATCATGATGGTGTATGGTATGATGAAGTATCCCATTGTTCCTCAAGTTTTAAGGTATTCATGTTCATGAACTATGATACTATGTTTTATAGAGTATTTGACCCATTGATTAGTTTATGAGCTTTCACTTATGATTTCAAGTGTAGTACACTATATGATTTATACTTTCAAACCTTGGGTAATTATACTTCAACTTATGATGAATAACTTATGTTTATGGCTATTATATGATTATGATTTTAGCATGTTCCTTATTCTCATGTTTCAGTTTAGCCTTTACTCATGACCTTGTTTTACTATTTTATGAGCATGTTTTACTTTCTCTACATATTTAGTACATTCAAAGTACAGACTGCATACTCTATGCTATATTATCTCATGATATAGGTTCGAGTGATCAGTCCCAACCCTGATGTTAGTTTGGCTCCCGTTTCAGTCCAATACCGTCCCAATTTTGGAGATTCCTCATGATGCAAGGACGGTAGTTTTGGTTCATGTATCTTTCTCTTATGTATTTTAGTTTCAGACTTAGTGAGCTAGTTGGGGGTTGTTGTCTCATCAGCCAATCATATTATTTAGAGGCTTTTCAGATAGCTATGTATAGATGGTCCAGTGTTGTTGACTTCTTGTCTATGCTTATGCTTTATGATATGCATACTAATGCTTACATTGTGTTCATATTTTAATTCTGCTTAGTTATGCTCATAATCATGTTAGTTATCCTCTAGAACCATGAATAGTTCCAAGCTAAGCCATGTTTCATACATAGCATGATAAGAGTTTTACTAAGCAGAAATAAAACATAAACAGGATATAAGGGGAAGTCTGCGTATCATAAGGACAAAAGCGTAAACACGAATCAACAATGTTGAACTGTCTATACATGATTGTATGAAAGCCACTACTACTACGACACCCCCAACTAGCTCACCATGTCTAAAACTAAAAGACAGAATAAAAAACATAAAGCCAACAACGTCCTCGGAGAAGGAGGACTCACCCAAGCGAGTATAGAGTTGGACTGATCGGGAGCAAACAATCAACGAGACTCAGATGGATCACCTGAACATATATCATGAGACTCTATAGCATAGAGTATTCGGTCAATCTTTGAATGTACTGAGGATGCAAGGTAAGTAAAATGTTCTAGTAAAACGTTAGTTGAAATCATGAATATAAATCAAATAGATCATGAGAATAAGGGCCACGTGCTAAAGTCCATATATTTGAGATATACATAATCATAAGATATTCATTATAAGCTAAACATAATGATCCAACGTTTAGAAAAAAAAATCATATAGGGTGTCATAGTTAAAAACATAACTGAAAACTCATAAATGGATCAATGGGTTAAATATGATATAAGACATATCATAAGACCTGAACATGTGTAACTGAAAACATGAGGAACAATGGGAGACACTCCATAACTGAAAACCATCACGTATGAACGCATGATGATACCGCGTCTTGCCCACATGGAGGAGAGCTAGCCTAAGCCTTGCCAGGGCAAAGGAAGAATAATGTTCAAATCACGAGTGTGCCCTCGGGCGAGGGAAACACTCTCTTGAGAGGTCCCAAATAAGAACATATCCTACGTTGGTGCGTAGTTCAGAGACCAAGGTCCTCAAGATTCCTGGCCTACTCGATGTTAGATACTACTCCCAAAACATGCATATTGCTTGTATAATCATATTCTCGAAAAATAGCTTAAATCTAAATATTGGGGAGTCTTGAATTCAAATATCTCTTTAAAACTGATCTCTTAAGCTTTGGCTAAAATCATGATAAACATACTTAACTTTGCATGGGTTTGCCCAACTCATGAAATCATATATACTTGAAATAAGCTTCATAATTCAAAATCATGGAATCATAACTTAAGAATTCATAAATATTCGTGTATACTAGATAATTCATCATATTTGAAATTATAGACTCATAAGCTTGAATCTCATAAATCATGCATAATAGGGAATAATTTCCATAAACCTGAAATCATGAATTAATAAGTAAATTAAGGTTTTAATCTACCCAAATATCATGGAACATCAATCAAAACGTGAAGGTAGAATACCCATAGAGAAAGAATGGAAGATTTCATGAAAATTCGGTAAAAACCCTAGAATTTTCAATACATTTAATTAGAGACTTGAATTCATGAGTTAGACAAGAAATTGAGCGTGAGGGTGTAAGAAATCCCCCATTCATGGCCCTACATACCTTGGTTTGATGAACTTGTAGCCAAATTTGAAGATCCAAAGACAATTTGAAAGAAACTTGATGAAGAATCCTTAGCCTTGATCTTTCACAACCTTGGTGTATGAGAGGAATAAGGAATAAACAAAATAAAACCCACAATTACACCTTTAAGGATCCCTTAAACGACGTCACTTAGGGTGATACACCCTGTAAGTTCCTACTATGTAACCGACACGTGCGTGCATATGTTGAGAGTGTTGGAGTATGATGCATGAGGGAAAAGGCTCGGTGGACGAGTATACGAGCACTGCATCGAGCGAGCGGGAGGCCAGCCCAGTGCCTTGAGCGGCGCGTTGCGCCCGAATCTTGGCCTATGGGCGGCGCGTCGCCCCCCTAGTCCTCTGCCTCAACTATATATAGGGTGCAAGGTTAAGTTTAAGTAAAAAAAATAATTGCCAAGAGCATATTCCACCCCTCCGATATTCTCTCTAAATTTTTCATCTGTTTCTTGCAAAATTACGCTGCTAAATTCTGTCCAAACGCAAATTCATCTTGGATAACGAGTTCTACTTCTACAAGGAACATCTCTGCAGAGTTATTTCTTGAAAATTTGCTTGGAGTACGGAAACACACCGAGTAAAGCTTGTCAGAATTACTTCAAACTGAGTCCTAAGT
The DNA here is from genome assembly GCA_018107945.1 of Datura stramonium. NCBI lineage: Eukaryota > Viridiplantae > Streptophyta > Magnoliopsida > Solanales > Solanaceae > Datura > Datura stramonium. Next base: position 346,078 of record JACEIK010000697.1, read on the forward strand.
TGCTACAAGTGATAGGTAAGCATCTATAACTTCTAAACTCTCGAGAAATTGTTATTTTTCGGCCGAATTAAATGAAGTTGAAGTAAAAGTTAACCTTATTGGAAGATATTGCTAATCGCCAATTCCTACTATTGAAATAACTTTGTTTTCTCAGCGTGGAGGCTATAGTTAAGTGGAATTACTGGCTCCAATTTGAAAACTATTGGGGTGAATGAAAGATGGCATTCGAGGTATGTTAAGGATTATCTCTTCGGCAAGTTATCCTCGTCGTATAGTGATACAACCTATGCCTTTGAAAGTAGAAAATGATCCTGTATATTGTGATTAGCTTCTTCCAGTAAATAATGAGATTATATGTTGTAATTAGCTGCTGCTAGTAGATAAGGATCATGTATGTTGTGATTAGGTGTTGTCAGTAGATTATGCTTATATATGTTGTGTTTAGCTACTAAAAAACAAGTTGAGAGTATAATACAATATCCCTCATCGAAAAGGAGTATGTTAAGTGTGACTGACGGTAGGAGCATCATAGAAACTCCTTTTTTCTTCCGTTCACTATATTAGTAGAATTCTGATGTTTTTCTATCATGTCAAGGACTTAGAAGTTTAAGGTTAGCCGTTGGGCCTGAATTGGGCGCCACCGGGTGATATAACTTTTAGTTTGGCACCTGTATTGTTAGTAAAACTCGCCTAGAGGCTATTGCCATACCTTGATGCCTTCATGGCAAAAATTTGGATAGGATGGTCTTACCCTAGAGTCAGCGGCATCAGGGTTGCCTAGTGAAATGAATGACAACCTGCCATCTAGTTAGCCATTGCTAGTGACTATTAGTTGCAGTCAACTTAGTCCTTGTCATACAGGTCGCCCAGGAAGTCATCCTAGTTATACATGTCAGAAAGACCCGTGGGTACCCTTAAGAGGGAACCTTATTAGTAGTTGAATGTAGGGCCAACAGCCCAGCCTACTCGTACAGATACTAAGGTATAGTTGCCGCAAGTTACCAGGTCTGGATAAAGCTACCTATAAGGCTAAGAATCGCCCAGAGAAGACATATAAAATCTGAAGAGACCAAGTTAAGGTCTAACAGACTAGAACCATGTTAGTACAATATTACCTTCATGCTAAGAATTATAGTAAACTTCCTGGGGAAGGTTAAGGGTTGACTACTCAGGAGCAAATCCAACTAAGTAGTAGCCCTACACTTGTTCTAAGCGACAGAACAAAATAGTTGGTTGTCCGCAACCTTATGATTTGCTTTAAGCTATCACTGTCCTAGCATGACATTCAGAGTATTGTTTAGGCCACTCCAGATCTCGCCCTATCCTGTCTACACGATTAGAGGTTATGATCACTGTCAGGATCCTCTGATCAGATGTAGGCACATAGGCTGTGCTTTTTAGCAACTATACAAACTATTCTAGTGGTGAGTAGAAGTCGCCTTAGGCCTTCAAAGCCAGATACACTTTTTGAGTTATTAGAGTGAGACTTAATTGTAGTATATCGATTGGGATTGACCCCACCTAGGATAGCCTTCCGTTGATCAAATTCAAAGTTGCTAACCGTGTCATCGCCTACGAGGCTAAATGATGTTTCTCAAAGGAGCTATATGATGTAGCTCCAAGGATTTATGTGATGTCCCAAGGGACTAAATTCAGGCCCAAGGGCCATATTACAGTCCATCCATGAATATGCTTATACTTTTATGCCGTATCGGCATCACTGACCTTCCATTGAGCCTTGTGTGCCCAGGGTGCAGTTACATGAGCCCAACGGGCTCAGACACAGTTACAGGAGCTCAGAAGGCTTAGATGCGGACTCAAAAATAAGGTAGGTTGACTATGGAACTAGTAGAATCATAAGAACCTAGATAGGGGTATATAGATTGAATTGTACTTGCAAGGGCTTATGGGGGTCCCGGTAGGTTGTTTCTGTGTTGCTTTTAACTTCTAGGCTTATAGGGGCTATGTTAGGTTCTTGTTTGTAATTTGCCTATTAGCTGTAGCCTATGAATGTATAGTCGTATAGTTTTAGCTCATCCACATGTAGTGTTTTACTAGATGCAGGTTATGGATAAAAAAGATTACAGGTTAACTTCTACCCATTATTTCTTTTCACTTTCAGTTCTTTATAAGATTCTATTCAGTATTATTTACTGCCTCACATATTCGTTACATATTGTATTGACGCCTAATTATGGGGCGCTGCATACTTTCCTGCAGGTTTAGACAGACAAATTGCGGGGTCTCCTAGCAGCTATTCAGAGTCAGTAGACCGGCCAGCTCCTTTCATTCGAACTTGCCAGGTTGTAGAGGTTTATCTGTCTTTTATTTGTATAGCATTTGGGTAGGTCGGGGCCTTGTCCCGACAAATATTTTCACTCCTATAGGCCTGCAGACTACAGTCTTCAATTAGTTGGTTGTTGTTGGCCGTGTGGGGCCTATGTATGTCTTATTTTGCATGTTGGCTGTGTGGGGATTAGTTTAGCAAGTTAGTTAGCAGCCTTGTCGGCTATAGTATGAATATGACTGCCTATTTTCATTCCGTTTTAACTAGACAACATGGCGGTCTTGTTGGCCCGCATAGGATGACTTTAATATTGTGTTGCTGGGTTAGCTGTATTCTGTTACAAGTGTTGCGTGGCCTTGTCTTCCTAAGGCTATGTTTATAGCCAAGATATAGCAGTTTATTTTCTTGGTTTTGAGTCACTAGCAGGCACTAGAGGTGCGTATGCCCAGCCAGGTCAACCCAGATTGAAGTATGGCATTAGGTGCCAGTCATGCCTCCTAAGATGGGGCATAACATAAGGATTAGATGCTTGGGAGATTACAAAATTTCCCCTCAAAATCGGGCTGAATTCGGAAAACTAGACGTCCTGACAGTGCCCGTGATGGGCCGTCAAACACCCAATGGTCCGTCAATCTTGCCGTCAATCCTTAACCCGAGGAGGTTCCTAACTAGCTCTTAACAATGGTAGTCGTGATGGGCCATCACTCCATCGACGGTCCAACATGTCCTCTGTCACTTAGGGACACCGAGGCTAACACGCGATGGTACATGCCATGATTTGTCATATGCCTGACAAGCTATCAACCTCGCTGTCAAACTTCGATGCCACATGCGACGGTCCATCACCCACCTGACGGGCCGTCGGTCCCAATGTCACACCTACACCAAGCCTATAATTTCAATTCTACTTTCTTCAAGAAGCCATTTTGAAGCCCGAGGTGTTACATCAACTATCACTAACTGACATCTAGCATTCACATCTATCAAACAAAGAAAATATAAGGAAATAATACAACAAGTAAATCATTTCACAATTACAGCCTTGCCAAAAATAGTCACGTCCTTACAAGCATCCATAATTACAAGTATGACGTTATTGGAAACAATCACGGCCTTACATGTCTCCATAAGCCTCGGGCTCAATCTAGCCAAAAATCATCACGGTCTTACAAGTTATCATAGAGCCTCCCAAGGCACCATAAAATTCACAAGATCATAACACAACAATAACACACTTAAACAATTCAAACATCCTACAACCGGCTATCAACTTCCACTAACCAACTACCATAATGTAGCACTAACCTCATGTATCTAGCCATCCACCGACGAATTCCATGGTAACTGAAAGATTGTAAATTAACAACTATATCCCAACACATTATTTACAACCGAAAAACCACCCTACATAACACTACCCTTCATTGGAAATAACCAACGCTAAACTCAATTTCACAAAAATCGAACACGACTATCCGAGGACAACTAAAGACACTATGAGCTCACTAACTCGTCCCTAAACTAACCCATCCAACCAGCCACACGTAAAAATTACTAATACATCAAAACATCTCCCAAAATATATCCAAAACAGCCCCTAGCTCAACCCAAAAGGGTCACGAACCATATCACAACACAAGCCAATTTCGATGTATTCTATTGCCTTTCTGTCTCATGATAAACAACCAATATTAGCGCCCAAATACATGGTCTCAATTGATGAGGAAAAGATCACAACCCAAAATCCTAAATAACAAGATTTTAAGTATAAATTTCTACACACAAAATAGCAAGTTCGCACGACAATGCCAAGAGCTCGGATTCAACAAAAATCATGCGGGAAGGAGAGAAAAGAAAACCTTAACATACCTATATTATTCCAATTGAATTTATCCAATAACCCTGCCAATAACACCATGAACTACTCCCCAAAACATTTCATCTCCACCAAAACGCATCTATAAGGATTCCATAAGAAAACATTACGACGAAGCTTAATCGTTAAGATTTCTACAAATTCAACTATAGAATATTTGTAACAACTATCTACCAACATAGACGGATCCAAAATTACCTTAATTAACTAAGAACTACAATAGGGAGAGGTTTATCAAACTACACAACTCCAAACAACCATCAAAACATAAAAAATGTCACTAAAACACGATCTAAATGGAGGATACAACTTTCTTGCCTTTGATTCCGCCTTGGGTTAGGTTTCCTAGTCCCAAAACCATTAAGAACTTGTTGGAACACCTCTAGGGAGATTTATAGTCAACGAAATTTCTATAAATGATAAATTGATGTGAAACTACCGACTAAAGGGACTTATATAGTCCTCAACCGACTTGGCCCTCTTTGACGTGCCTACTTGTGCAGTCTCGCAAAAACACGAATATCTCTCTATTCCAAAGTCCTATTGGTGAACAATATAATGCACTGGAAAATAGACTAAATTTTTTTTAATTAGATAGGTTGTACTTTCCCTAACTCATCATATATACTGGGGAATGCTCTGAAACATTTG
>JACEIK010000697.1:353328-372237 GCA_018107945.1 Datura stramonium
CTTTAAAGCTAAATGAATCAACTATAATATAATATGTTGCTTCAAAAAAAGTGACTATCTGGTTCATTCCTTGAAGGAAGGAAGACCAAAATATAATATAATATCTTCCATATACTTCTATAATAAGTCATTTTGATGTAGTGAAGATCTGATCTATTTCTTTGGAAGATCCCAAGTAAAATAGATATGTCACCTTGATTGAGTTAATGACCCAATATATAATAAGTCAATATGGAGCTCAATCTGTCTCTTTTAGTAGCGGATGACCTAAATATAAATTTTTTTGAAAAAATAGAAAAAGTTATAATGCAGGTTCCTGGCTTGCGCCAGTGAATGGCCTTGTAATCTGTGAAGTTGGTACTATCTCTAGTTGTCGTTAAGGACTTTGTCATTTCTACGCTCACAGAAAATTTCTTAGTTCGACAATAAAGTGATTGACATATATCTAGTCATAAGAATGTCTGATTCTGGACAAATGTGTTGAAAGAGATTCTGACATTAATTGAAGGATTTAATGGTCGGATGAATTAAAACAAAAAATTGTTAATAAAAGATGTCTTTGAATGAAAATTTTTAATTCGTTGAACTGTTTCAAAAATTTCCCTTTTTTCTAGTACAAGGGTACTAAATTAATATAGGTTGCAAAAGAATAAGGATTTAACTAATTAAAAAATGTGCCTCAGTTTCCTTTAAGGGTCTGTAGTTTGGAACAATAGGAAGATCGAACCCTATGCAGGATTGCCTACGTATCTTACTAGAATAAGAATCAGGTCTGACATAGTTCAAAGCTGAAACTAATAGAATTTGAAGAGAATGTAATATCTCAAACTTAGATAACAAAGGATTAGATTCTTCAAAAAAAGAAGGGAAGGTAGGAGTCAATTTGCCGGATTTGATACTTGTCATTAGAAATTTTTCATATTTGTAATAGTATTTTTGAAAAGAGTTACACATGCTCAATGCTTGACGATTCTCTAAGTTGATTCTTCAAACCTTAGGTAAAATCCAATAGCACTTATCTCAATTCCTGTTATGAGAAACATAGTTCACTAGCGTTACCTGCAAAGTTCAAGTGCAATTGTTAATAACAAAATAAAGTTATTGTGATAACCAAAGAATAATAGAGGACAAAGTTGAAGATGAAGTTGTTTGTCTATTGATGATTTGAATATAGTGGTCTAGATGCCATCTCTTAATCTTATTCATTATGTTTGACAATTTTATCTGAAAAATTCAGAGGAAGCATGAAAGATGATCAAAATAAAGTTAAAAAAATGTAGTAGAGATAGAGTGAGACTAGAAGTCATCTGGGTTATTATGACGAGGCCACAACGGATCTAAAAACTCCTTTTTCATGCTTCGTAGCCTGAGCCTTGTCAATTTTGTGACTTCATTTTTCCTACATTCAAAGAAAATTTCGTCATTTGAGGGATTGATTTTTGTTGGCTTTGCCTTGTTGTCCTGATGCTCTATCCTGCGTTTGATTTGCAAGCTCGTCCAACATTGAAGTGCATCTTTTCTAGAATTTTTTGAGAATCCTTCTTATAAATTTTGCCCCAGTTTAGAACATAGAAGGACTCTTGAACTTCCTCATATCTTGTGACATCTCTTAGTATGGAACTTTTTAGATCTAAAAAATTATGCCCCTGTTTCAGCTTCAACAAACTTTGGTATTAAATCTTGTACCAAATTTCATCTTCTGTGGAATTTTTATGTTATTCTCAAAAATTCAATCCCTGTTATGTCATAAGGGATAATAGAAATTCTCAAAGATATGACCAAGAAAATGAAGCACCTACATAAAACCCGAAATTAGGTCATTACGTAGTTGAAGATACAAAGAAAGATTAAGATTTTTCTAATAATAGGACTGAAGCCGATATGGCCACCTATATATCCTTTTCAGAAAAATCATGTCGAACGTAGTTCCCAATACAAATAAAAGTGTGATTATAAGGAAAAAACAATGATAAAGTGTGATTACAACGGAAAGATAACCATAAACTGTGATAAGAATAAAGTGCGATTGCAAAGGAAAGAAAGTAAATAACTTTAGTTATAGGGTAGAGAAACACAAAAAGTGGAATTTAGAAAAAAACTTCATTCTTCTTCATAACAGATCATGTTCACGGTTACTTCTTGTTATAGGGAAATGAATTGTTTTTCACATTTGGTGGAGCATGTGCAAGTGTTATCATCTTTTTGTCAATCAGGTCTTGAATTCTGTATTTGAGGGTGATATCTTTGTCTGCGTCATGCCCTACTACTCCAGAGTGGTAGGTGCACCATTTTCAGGATCATACCAATTGGCCAAAGCATTCACATGTCTCATTTCTACTGTATGATGTATCACTGCCATTTTCAACCTATCAAAAAGTTGGGTCAGTGACTCCGCCGGTGGCATAAAGACCCTAGGAGGTTTTCTTTACAAGTTAGGATGAGGTTCATTATTTTGAGGATTTTGTGGTTGTCAAGGAGAATGGTTGTAATGCCCTAAAAACCCTAAGATCAGAATCGGGAGTTAAAATGGAAAAAATAGAATTTTCTACACCAGGGCTCAAAACAAGTCATCAAATCACCCGTCATTTACCTAACGAGTAGTTAAGTTACTCGTCGTCTAGCTAACGAGTCAGCAAACCACTCGTCATTTTCCTAACGAATCGTTAAGTGAACCATGGTTTGAGTAGTAGTGGGAAATTCTGGTGTACTTCATGGTTTAAGCAAACGACTCATCATTTGCCTAACGAGTTGGCAAACGACCCGTGATTTGGCTAACGACTCGTCATTTCTGGTAGCATGAGATTTTCTGTCAAACCATTAAAGACATTTTAGTAATTTATAGGCTCTAAAGTCCTATACTGCGTCGTTTTAAGCTCAGTTAGTAGGATTTTAAGAGTGTTAAACCTATTCTAAGCCTTACCATCCCATGCATGCAAATTAGAGCTCTTCCATGGAGGTCAGGCTTGGAGAATTTCTCCAATTCACTTTGGGCTATCAAGGAAGTGTGAGAATTAGATTCCTTCAGGTATGTAGGGTTATGAATGAGTGAATTTGTTCACACCCATACCCAATCTCTCTCTAATTAATGAAATTCTATTGATAATTCTATGGGGTTTTATCCCAATTCATACGAAATTCTTATGATCTATCTATGGGTTAAATCCTCTCATGTATAAATTCACGTTTTACAAATCATGGGAAGATTTTACAACTATTTTAACTAGAAACTTATGGATCTAAATCTCTACAAAACTATGTCCAATTATGCATGTTTTATGGATGTTCAAGTTACGATTCTACTTTGATGTTGATGTTCATCAACCCATTATAATTTATGACTTATGATATGATTTATCTCAAATTCTCAATATGAATTTATGAATATCAAGTATATACATGTTTTATAAGTATGAATGAACCTCATGATTTATGATTTATGACTCTAGCTGATTCACGGGTCTTATTTCATGGTTAGCTCATGTATTTTCAAGCATGCTTATGATCATCATGATTTAACTAGTCCATAAATTTCATGTATATTATCCTATGAGCACTATATATATTCTGGGAGTAGTATTTAACACTGTGTAGGTTGGGGGCCCAGATTTTGCCCCGGGTCTCAGAACTACGCGCCACCATAGGTCACGATAGGACTTCCCTTAAGACTATACCCTTTGCCCAAATGGGCCTTTCATGAGTTATATCACACCGTTTTCATGGTTCTACCCTTGGTAAGGTACGAACACCCTCCCGACTAGGGGTTTATAGGTCGGGCTCCATGTGTGCTCATATTAAGTATGTCGGTTATAAGAATCTCCCATTGTTCCTCATAATTTATGCATGGTTATGTTCATATTACTTTGGATGAAGTCATGTTTAAAGAAGCTTTTCTTCTATTATTATGATTATGACTGATTTGTGAATGTTTTGAAAACCTTGAGCCTTATGTTCGTTATGATATTTATGCTACGAGCATGTTTTCCAACTCTTATGAACTTTTATGTATTTTAAATGTCCATTTTATTTACCTTGCATACTCGGTACATTCCACGTACTGATCGATTTTCATCCTCAGCCCACCATTAGATGATTCTAGAGTTAGCATCCATTCCAGTGATGAGTCCTCATCTCCCAAGGACCGTTTGCTATCAGTTATCTTTGCACTTTCAATTTTCAGACTTTTTTAGTTGGGGGTGTTGTCCCATCAACCCATCAGTTATGTAGAGGCTTTCAAACTATATGTAGTAATCAGCTCGTCATGTATCATGTGATTTCTGACATCGATTTTACGTTATGAGGAGATTTATATTATGTTTATTATTTCAAGTCTTCCTCTTTCTTGATTGAGTTAGATGTATGTTCATGCCATGGGTCGACTTGAAGTCTTTTGGGCCTCCTTGTCCCTTTCACGATTAGGGCCTATGTCCGGGTTGTGAAAAACTTGGTATCAGAATGATAGGTTTTGAAGTGTCCTAAGGTGTCTAAAAGCCGCATTAAGTAGAGTCTTTTTCATGGGTGTGAAGCACTCCACACGTATGATGAAGAGGCTATGATACATTAGGAAATGTTCCCTTCTTTCATGGTCTCATGTCGTACGATGAAATGTCTAACTATCCTTATAACTCGTGCTATACACTTTTGCAGAATCATACCTCCACAATGAGTGAACAGAAGGAGAAATGGAAAAGGCCACGAGAATGGCAATGGAGAGGGGCACCATTAGGCCCCACTAGACCATGGGGGGCATGCACCAGAGCCGGCTACCCATGTAGAATTCAAGGCAGCCAAACAGATGCTCGCTTAGGACTTGAAGCCCAAGTCAATCAACAAGCGGTAGCGCATCTTCCTCAGAACGGGAATGGGTGGCAGCTCAAGTTAGAGATTTTCTGAGGATGAACCCACTAGAGTTCCTTGGATCTAAAGTAGACGAGGACCCACATGAGTTCGTTGATGAGATTCTGAAGATCACTCAGGTCATGGGGGTGAAAAATGGGGAGTGCGTCGACTTGGCCTCTTATCAGCTGAAAGGGTTTGTGCATATCTGGTTCAAACAGTGGAAAGATAGTAGGGTAGTGGGAGCAGGCCCTATCGTTTGTGATGAGCTTCATACAGCTTTTCTAGATCTATTCTTCCCTCGTGAGATGAGGGAACTGAAAGCGGTTGAGTTTGTGAATTTGAAGCAGGTAACATGTCAGTTCAGGAGTACGCTGTGGAGTTCACCTATTTATCCAAGTATGTGTCAGAGTTAGTGGTAGATCAGAGGGCTCGAGTAAGCAGATTTGTACATGGAGTGGAAAACTACCTGGATAAGGATTGTAGGACTTCCATGTTGTATCAGGACATGGATTTTCCCTACATAGTTTTACACACCCAGTAGATGGTGGCGTTGTATCAGAGGGAGAGAGAGGCCAAGAGGGACAGGACAAACAGTTATGGGACGTCTCAACCAGATCGGGGGGCGAGCATCGCCAGCAGTCTCATCACATGACTTTTGCTTCAGCACCATCATCAGCTAGTACAAGGTGATCGGAAGAGTAGGGCCTCAGATTCGAGGGGCTAGGGTAGCATACAGATAGAGCGAACCTTTCCAGCCTATGCATAGTGTGGCAAGAATCACCTAGGGAGGTGTTTGGTTGGCTTAGATGCTTGTTTCGGGTGTGGCAAACCCGGACACAGACTCAGGGATTGCCCTTCAATCAGACTAGGGAATGCTGGAGCCCATATGCCAGCCGCTAGTTCAGCAACTCCAGCAGCACGTCCCTCCCAGCAAGGTGCTTCAATTAGCTCAGCTAGCGGTCGGCGTCAAAATAGGTTTTATGCCCTTGCATCTCGGCAGGAGTAGGAGACTTCCCCAGACGTGGTTACTGGTATGTTATGAGTTTTCCACCTTGATGTTTATGCTTTGTTAGATCCAAGGCTGCCTTGTAATTTGTAACACCTTATGTGGCTAGTAGTTTCAAAGTCAGTCACGAGTCTTATTAGAACCCTTCTTAGTCTTTACTCAAGTTGGTGATTTAGTTATAGCTTGGTGGAAATTTCCTAGTGTCAGTCCTTTAGAAAATCACCTCAGTAGATCTAGTAAAGTTAGCTATGACCAATTTTGATATTATCCTCGACATGGATTGGCTATTTGCATGTTATGTCTCCGCTAATTGTAGAACCCGTGCGGTAGAGTTCATATTTTCGGGTGAGCCAGTCTTAGAAAGGAAGGGTAGTTCAGTTTTTCCTGTAGGTCGTTTCATTTCCTATCTTAAAGCCAGAAGGATGATTTCTAAAGGTTGTGTGTACCTTCTAGTTAGGGTTAAGGATTCTACATCCAATACCCCAACTATCCAGTCAGTTTTAGTGGTATCTGAGTATCCAGAAGTGTTCCCAGATGATCAACCGGACATTCCTCCCCAGAGGGAAATTGATTTGGTATGAGGAGGTAGCCTATATCTATTCCTCCCTACATAAAGGCCCTAGTCAAGCTAAAGGATTTGAAAGATTAGTTGAAGGACCTTCTAGACAAGGGTTCATCAGACCCAGCAAGTCTCCATGGGGTGCACCAATTCTACATGTCAAAAACAAGGATGGTTCCCTTCGAATGTGCATTGACTATTGGCAATTGAACAAAGTCACCATCAAGAACAGGTATCCTCGGCCCAAGATTGATGACTTGTTTGACAAGCTTCAGTGTGCTAAGTGTTTTTCAAAGATAGAACTTAGATCCAGGTACCATTAGCTCAGGGTTCTGGAGAGTAACATTCAAAAAATAGCCTTTAGAACTCGGTACGATCACTATGAGTTTGTAGTAATGTCTTTTGGAGTAACGAATGCTCGTGCAGCTTTTATGGACTTGGCGAACCGGGTGTTCAAGCCATATATAAACATGTTCGTGATCATGTTCATTGATGACATCCTTATATACTCTCGAAGTGAAGAGGAGCATGCCGCTCATTTGAGGGTAGTGTTGCAGACATTGAAGGATTGTCAATTATATGCAAAATTCAGCAAATGTGAGCATTGGTTAAATTCCATGGTGTTCTTGGTTCATGTGGTTTTATAACTAGGGAGCTCAAAGATCGGACCCGGGAGTTGAAACAAGGAAAAAATGGGATATTTTGTTGTAGCCTCAGAATGAGTCATCTCATGACTCGTGAGGACAGCCAACGAGTCGTCAAGTGACTCGTGGGGGAAGAAAGTATAGTTGGGAAATTGGATTGGCAATGTACCCGATGGAAGATGACCACGACTCATCGGAGGAAGTAACGAGTCATTGTGAGAGTCGTGGGAAGAGGTGAGTGAAAAATGAAGAGGTAAGGCGGTGTACTCAACGACTGGTGACAACAAGTCTTGGTCACCCTTGATAAGTCATGAAGTAACCCATTACGAGCCCAGGAGAATAGACAAGGTAGTGTACTTGACAAGCAGGGTGACGAGTCATTTCCCTGGACCACGAGTCGTCATGTCATCCATTAGGACCACCTGGCAGTAATTTCCTGCGAATTTAGTATGTTCCTTTTCATAATTCCTAAGTTCCTAAATCCTAAACTACATCGTTTAAGGCTCGTTTTAGTGGGTTTTAGGAGGGGAAAACCTATTCTAAGTTATTTCCTTCCATGCATGCAAACTTGAGAGGTTGAGGAGGTTGATCTAGAGCAGGTCTTCAAGGTTTTCATTCAAATCCTTCTTGGGCAATCAGAGAAGTGGTAGAATCAATCCCTTCGAAGTATGTAAGGTTATGAGTGGGTGCTTTCTTCCACACCCATGACCAATTTCTATCTAAGTATGAGAAATTCCTATGATCAAGTTATGAGATTCTTACCCAAATGCATGAATCTTCATTTTCCTTACATGAGTATGAATTGATTATCATTTTATTATAAAATTGTGATGCATGGGCTAATTATATGATGATTTTAATTAAATGTTATGTCTCTAGCCTCATGAATGTTGAAGCCCATTTATGATATGATCATGAAAAGTGAGATTTGTGAGGTAAATGTGATAATGATAAGATATTATGACGAAAAGCACGATTTGAAGCGACCCATGTTTATAATTGTTTTCAATGAGAATTAGGTATTTCTAAGTATGATAAAGCCTTGGGAAATTCCCACATGTTAGGTTTAAATGAGGATTTCCCAAACTAAGCTTACCACATTGTTTTGGAGCAAAGACTCCCAAATTTTTTATATTCTAGCTTGTGGTGTGTTTTGAGTTATGTCTTCCTACGCAAAGCTTACCACATGGTTTTGGAGCAAAGGCTCCCAAGTATGTTTCAACTTGTGGTATATTTTGAACTAAAGCTTCTCATATGCATGGTTTCGTATTTGGGATTTATTTGATAATTGAGCTTCGACAATAGACGATGTTGAGCTTTGTTATATATGATGTAGAGCATTTGAATGTTTTTGGGAGAAAATTCTAGCATCTAGCGGGCTAAGGGTCAATCACCCTATGCCCCAGAACTACGCGCCAACGTAGGATGATACTATTATAGTATTGGGACCTCCCTTTTAAGTTATCAGCGGCTCTAATGGCCCATGAGATTGATATCAATATCATGGTAGTGTCCTTAGCCCTGGCAAGGTTTTGGACGACTTTGCCAACTTGAGTATAATAGTTGGAACCACGTAAGCTCTATCGTGTTATGTCGGTTAAGTGACGAGTCTCCCATCATTCCATATGATGCAGATATGCATATTCATTACTCATGGTTATCATATACGCATGCAGTTTCTAAAAGTAAGGTTTGACTCAATGTTTAGCTTTTCTATATATATTATATTCCAGCTTTTGAGTTATTCGAGTCAGTTTGATGTTATAAAGCTATGTATTGTTATGAAAAGATCATGATTTCAGAAAGAATGCATGAAAGCCTTACTCTTCGTTTACTGATGTTTATGTTTTAATTAATGAATTATGTTTAACCGATTTTACTTACTTTAGCGGTTTTACTTACCTTGCATACTCGGTACATTCCATATATTGACCGCATACTTTCTATGGTGTATTATTTCATGATACAGGACCTGACTCTCAGCTTCAGCCCCTCTCTTAGATAGCTTATTGGAGTTAGCGTCTGCTTATTAGTGAGTCCTCATCTTTCGAGGACCCGACTTTCTATCTTTTCTTTATGTATTTCAGTTTTCAGCTTGTTGAGTTAGTTGGGATCTTGTCCCATCAACTCTTTATGTTTAGAGGCTATTCAGACATATGTATGTATTCAACTTCAAATTTTATATTCTGATGTTATATTCAAGCTAGACTTCTGCTATGATTGTATTGTCGATTATTCAGTCTCTTGGTTGATTTAGATGTATACTTATGACTTGGGGTCTCTTGTGAATTCAGAATCATGGCTCCTCTAAGAGTGAATGGAGGGAGGAATGGAGATGGTGAAAGCCACGAGAATGGCAATTTTCATAGTCATCAGCAAGCCCCACCAGTTCAGGAGCCCCAAGACCGGAGACAGCTACCCCGTGCTGAGTTCTGGGCCGCTATTCAGATGCTTGCACAGGCCTTGACCGATCAGGTCAATCAGTAGGCCGTTGTGCATGTTCCACTTAATGGCAACACAATGGCGGCTCAAGTTAGAGACTTCTTGAGGATGAACCCGCCGGAGTTCCTTGGGTCCAAGGTAGATGAGGACTCACATGAGTTTGTAGATGAGATTGTCAAAATCACCCAAGTCATGGGGGTGAATGGGGTTGAGTGCACCGGTTTGGCCTCTTATCAGCTAAAAGGGGTTACGCATATCTGGTTTCGTCAAGGAAAGGATAGCAAGGTCGCAAGCGCAGGTCCGGTCACATGGGAAGAGTTCCATGTTTCATTTCTAGATCGGTTCTTACCTCGGGAGATAAGGTAGTTGAAAACAACTGAATTCGTGAATTTGAAGCAAGGGAGAATGACTGTACAAGTGTATGCCCTTAAGTTTACTCGCCTACCGAAATATCCCCCAAAGTTGGTAGCCGATTAGAGGATGCGGGTGAGTAGATTTGTCCATGGAGTAGAGGGCTATTTGGACTAGGATTGTAGGACTGCTATGCTCCATCAGGATATGGATTTCCCATGGATAGTGTTGTACGCCCAGTAGATGGGGGTGGCGCATTCGAGGAAGAGGAAGGCAAAGAGGACAAGGACCGAGGACCACAGATTCTCTCTCCAAAGGTCCAATGGCAGGCACCGATAGCAGACTCATGATGTGCGATGATTTTACGACACTTTCAATGCTTAAAACAAAGAAATTATGCATATTCTGGGTATGTTTATATAGGTATGATGTTTTCTGTGTTTAATGTTTTAGGAAAATAGGTTCGTAAGTTAACTGGGCAAATTAATGCTGAAAACAACTGAAAGGGTGACTTCCAGGCACTTCACGAGTCATTGGCAACATGCACGACTTGTTGCTGAAGGTGTGGGCAATTACTGAAGTTTGAAGAAGTAGAAACAGTGTACCTGATGAGTTGAGGGAATGAGTCGTTACATCTGGTAACTAGTCGTGAAGACAGGGAGAGAAATTATTGCCAAAGTGACCAGTGGATATGACGACAGACGTAACGAGTCATTAGTTAACTAAACAACTCATTGGCAGAAGATTGGAACAAACTGTAAGGTGCCTCGGAATTTTGAAAGAGTTAGACCATGAGGGGCCTAACGACTCATGCCCAGGCACAATGATTCGTTAGGTGACCCATTTCCACAACTGGGCACGATGTTGTGGACGACTACTTTTAGCTAGGCATGACTTGTCAGAGGTCCCAACGAATCGTCACCTAGCCCGTGGTTACTGCCGACCTGGTTTCCAGTTTTAGTTAGGAAAAGGTTTTCTTGGAACTATAAATACACTGTTTAGGTTTATTTTTAGAGAGAAGCTGATTATTATTATTTGTCACGTAGGATTTTGGTGTTGTACAATTATTCTTGTGTCAAGAAACAAGGTTTACAATTTTGTTCTTGAATTTGAGGATCAGAAGAAACATTGGAATTTATTCATCAACTTTGGAGTTTTATTCAATTTACTTGGTTTTTCTTCTATGATAATTTGTAAGTTGCAATTATGATTTATTCAATATTTTGTGAGTGTGATTATACAAGCATGAGTAGCTAATCCCATAACTAGGGTTATGGGAACCAAGATGAATTAACACACATAGGTTAAATACTTTGTGATTCTTGAACGAGGTTTAATGCATGTGTTATTTTTCCCTTCGTTTTGATTGATTTTTTATGGATGCAAACGTTAGGACTTTCCTTATTCTTACTTACCGGACCAAGGAGGTAATGAATGGGAAAATAGATTAACAACGGAGATTTGAGGCTATCAACCCAAATCTAATAGCTTGAACTTGTCGGGGGATAGCTAATCCGATATTAAAGGTAAGGGTCAATTAAAAGTACACCCGTATATGGACCAAGTTGCGTGGTGATAATCATCTAGATAGGGGACCAACCATTTAGGTTAACCTAACTTACCGATATTGCATGTTGAACACCAGAATGGATCACTAGTATATAAGCCTTGTGGTTATGAAGACTTGGGGAAAAGAATCCTAGTCAAGTCATTAATTGAATACAAATCGAATTTGATCTAAGCATTCAGTAGTGTTAATTTTGTTTATTATTCTATTTCTTTCCCCCTGTAGGAAATAAGTAACTCAATAGTAGAAACTATTCGCATTAACTTAAGTTCTTTCCATATTCCCTGTAGGATCGACCTCAACATCTAGTTGGGTTCTATATTTCACATCAATCGCTTTATATCTTAATTGCGAGGTGTAATTTGGGCGACATCAAATTTTGGCGCTGTTGCCGGGGAATACGGCTAAGGCTTTTGTAAATTGTGTTTGCTTTACTACCAGTTCTTATTATTTCTTTTTCTTTTGTTGTTTTGGTTGCTTAATAGGTCTTAAGTTTGTGCATGCCCTATACTAGGAGCCAAGGAAATCCCCTGGTTCCAATTGATCACGAACTTGAGCAGACCTGAAGAAACCTAAGAAGAATGGCCAACATCCAAGAGTAGGAAACCGTGGACCAAGCCACATCGAGAATGTTGGATGAAGAGCAAGCTCGGGCTAAAGATATGGAGTAAGCTAGAGTTGCCGAAGAGCAACGTATAGCTGCAAAAGCAGAGCAACCTAGACGACACAAAGGTCCAGAACACCAAAGACATCCGTATTTTGATGAGGAGGATGATGCCGATATAGACGAAGCCGGTGCCATTGGAGCTATAGTCCCTCCTCCTTTTCCTGCTGGGGCAAAGTTTGATATTACCAGTTCAATGATACAACTGCTAAATATGAAGGGAATATCTGCAAGTCGTGCTTCCGATGACGCCGACGCTCACTTGACAAATTTCATGGGTATATGTAAGGCATATAAACAACCGGGAGTGAGCTAGGACGCAATCAAACTGAGGTTATTTCCCTTCTCACTAGGGACTGAGGCAATGATGTGGTTGGATGAGCTGTCGAATGATTCCATCACTACTTGGGGAGAACTTAAGAGAGCTTTTCTTGAAAGGTTCTCCCACCTTCCAAAGCGTTGCAGTTGAAAGACGAAATATATAACTTCAGACAACTAAATGCGGAGGCACATCACGAGACATGGCTGCGTTTCAACAAAAATCTCAAAAGGGTGCCAAATCATAGAATTTCGGATGATACATTATTGGAGATCTTTTATAGGTCTATGAATGCCAACACCAAGGTGGTGGCTTATACCGTCTCCGGAGGAACATTTATGAGCCACACTTATGCAGAGGCTGCGGAGCTACTAGACTGGATCACCAAAACCAACCAAGCTTGGCACACTAGAGAGTCGGAGATTTTGGCTGGTTCTTATGCGGTTGGTATGTCTGCAGAACAGAGGAGAAAAGAAGAGGAGCATGATCAAGATATTGCATAGATAAAGACCACTATGGGGTTTCTTGCCAAGCACTTGATGGGAGTCGAAGCAGAGAAAGTGAATGTTGTGGGTTCTCAGGGCAAGGCCCCGAGAAATGATGGATGTGAATCTGATTCTTAAGAAGAAGCTAATTATTTAAATGATCAGAGGGCGGGTTCCGAACCAACACCCAAGGGTCTAACCAAAGACTCTTGGCATCAAGGTCAAGGGAACCAAGGTCAGAAATTTTACAAGGATAACAATTAAAACCGAGGCCAATAACGAGATAATGGAGACTTGAAAAAGCATAGAGGAGTTCAAAAATGATAGAAGCGGTCTGTATGTTTCCCTAAGAAACCGTGAGCCAGAGTCCTGTGGTTCAAGGGTTGAGGATATGCTATCCAAAGTACTCAAGCAGATGGAGACAACATATGGCCACTGTAAGGAGCTCCGCGCTGATATTTTTGGTTTAAATGAAAAGGTACAGTCACATGTCGTGGAAATCAGGCAAATTGAGCAGCAGATTAGTCAGATGTCTTTTGCAATGTATCAGAGGCAGAAAGGCACACTTCCCAGCAACACAGTGCAAAATTTGAAAAATGACAATCATTGCATGGCGGTCACTAGTAGGTGCGGGAAGGCCACAGTTGATACTCCGAGGCCGGTTGTAATTAAGGAGTCAGAAAAGCCTGTCTTGATGAATGATGATAGTGTAGCGTATTTTGAAGATCCAACTTTGGTTGGAGATTCAGATGTGAAAACTGCTCTAAGTAATGAAATGGAGGAAGGAGCTACCCATGAGAAGGAGAAGGATGCACAAAAAAAATTTACATCGATCCCTAGACCTCCTCTTCCTTATCCACAACATTTGAATAAGAAAATCGAAGATGGGAAGTATCAAAAATTTATCTCTATGCTTCAGCAGTTGTTGGTGAACATCCCATTAGTTGAGGCACTTGAGCAGATCCCCGAATATGCCAAATTCATGAAGGACCTCATCACAAGGAAAAGGACTGTAAGTTTAAAACATGCCGATAATTTGCACCACTATGGTGCCATAACTACACGGGTCCTAGCTCAGAAGAAGGAGACCCAGGTGCATTTACTATACCTTGCACCATTGGGGATGTTGAGTTTGTAAGGGCGCTTTGTGACTTGGGAGCTAGCATAAATTTGATGCCGCTAGCAGTATTCAAAAAGTTAGGTTTGGGAACCCCCACACCGACTACTATGTGGCTACTGATGACTGACAGAACCGTTAAAAAGCCGGTGGGAATTTTATTTGATTTGCTTGTCAAGGTGGACAAATTTATATTCCCAGTAGACTTCGTGATTCTGGACTGCGAAGTGGATTGTGAGGTCCCCATCATTTTGGGGTGACCATTCCTTGCAACGGTAGGGCCCTGGTAGATGTGGAGGCAGGCCAGTTAAAATTCAGGTTAAATAAATAAGAAGTCACCTTCAACATTTGTCGGACCATGAACCATCCAAAGGAATTCAGCATAGTCTCAGCGCTGGAGGACGGAGATGAATTACTTGACGAATTGTGAGTAGTCAAGAGACTTGCGCCGTGCCGCGATGTTAAATCAGGCGCTGCATGGGAGGCATCCCATGGAAGTGTTTTGGTTAAGTCTAAGTAGCCAAAACATCCACGTCATGCCGCGACGTTAATCAAGCGCTTCTTGGGAGGCAACCTAAGTTGTAAATGTAAGAAATATATAGTGTTTATGTTTGTCGATGGGTACAGGTGATTAAGATGGAAAATTTGAAGTTGGAATCAAAATCTGGTGCAAAATGTCACAGAACAAGTCGTTTTCTGACCTGACGACTCGTTCAGTCAAATCATGAAGAGAACTACAAAAAATTGGGGAGCAACGGGTGACATAATGATTCGTTTCTTCAAGCAACGAAGAGTGAGGTCCTCCATCATGTACACTAGATCAAAGGCAGATTCAAAAGGAAAAGGGTGATAATGGCTCACTCAATGAATCGTTGGAAGACCAAACAATTTGTTAAGTGACTCGTTAGGTAGCTATACTAGTCCAAGGACCACGACTCAGGCCACAACTCGTTGGGTGACACCACGAGTCGTTGCTTGACTCATTAGGTCCCATGTAAGTTTGTTGAACTCAAGTCAAAGAACGAAGGGTCAAAACGAGTTGTTTCATCACGTAACGACTCGTTTAGTCAGTCGTCAGGTATTTCAATCGACTGACATTCGACCTGACCTAGGCTGGAATTAGGGTATGATTTAAACTTAATCATACAAACCCGATTCATTTGCTTTTCCAAATTCTCACCACTAAACTTAAACCCAATAACTTCAAATTTCCCTCGTCTTATTCTTCTCTCAAACCCATCGAATAATCTTTGACCTTGCACTCCTAACATTCGCACGCACACACAATTGCACTCCATCTTTGATAAAGCATTTGATGAGTACTTCTTCCCACTAAATTGTAAATATCTTTGCATTTAAACAAGAATTTTGATGACCTATGTTTTGAATGAAATTGAATTTATTTGAAGTAATGTTGTGCTTGTGTCAATCTTTGCCTCATGATGATAATGAACCCTAGGAAGGATAAACAAATGAATTTCGACTGAATTTACATCGGGTTGGTTTGAGAAATTATGCTCTTGCGTCTATGGAGTTGAATAATAGGAAGAAGATGAAGATGAACGTATGGGTGAACGGAAACTCTTGAGCATGAGCTACATCATGAGTCGTTGGATCACCAAATGACTCATTGTGTAGCTCGTCCTGAGTGGGAAAATTAACTCACTAAGCCAGCGTACCTAATGACTGACCTAACGACTCATTGGGACCATTCACCAAGTACACTGGCCCAACATGAAGGAAGACTAGTTTGTGTCAACGAGGGAACTCACGAGTCATTTCCAGTGGCAACGATTCGTTTAGTCACTCATCGGGTCCACTGGGCAGCAGCTCAAAATTTTGTTTCATCTCATCTCATACACTAACAATGTTTCCATAGGTACAATGGCTCCAAGAGGTACACCATGGAAAGGTCAGGCAAAGAAACAAACACCTGAGTGCATTCAACCATCATACCGCAGACTTCGAGATGAGCCATTCTCCTTTTAAGAGTCAAGTGGCTCTGAGGAGGAATATGACGTATCAGAGGAGCAGTTAGTGAGGAGGTCAACCAGGGCTAGGGCTCAACAAACTTCAAATCTGACAGCCCTGGTTGATGTTCCCACTCCACTGGCAAGGGATCTGCCCAGCTGCACTGATGATAATGCCAAGGCTGCAGCTGCACTTACTCCCGAGGCCTCCACAGTTGGGCAAAACAAAGAGATAACTAAAGATTCATATGCTCAGCAAGGGGACTCTGATGATGAACTGACTGAGACCTCGGACACATCAAACGGGAAACCAAGGAATATGCAGAGATGGTGTGTCCATGGTGTGAGGGCCGTATATAATAGAGATATTGCTCCTAATGAGAAAGGAAATCCGAAGAGGAGCATATATGAGGAACCAAGGTTAAGCACTACAGGGTTGAAAGACCTTCCTGAACTACAAACAATGTTCGATAAGCACAGGTTCGGGTGGTTGAACAAGCCATCAGGTAGCTACAGCCCATGCTTACTTAGAGAGTTCTATGCAGCCTATGCGGCAACATTGCAGTGTTTGGCATTAGGGGGCTAGGAATGGAAAAAGAGGCCCGCCTTAAATCAGGTGTTGGTGCATGAGATTCCAGTGGATATATCTGAGAGGACAATTTCTAGAATGTTATATGGGCCATATTATCATGCTCTGATGATCACGGCTGAGTTCGACCATAGGCTATATCAGTTGAAGAAATTCAAGACCAAAAAGTTGAATAGCCAGGGGCGCATCAGGCAATATACATGGCTATCTCAGATCATTGCTACAAGAGGTCCGCTGGTTGAATGGTTGCACGACACAGAGTCTCAGATAAAGAAGGCCACACTGAACTTTCAGGCTAAATTTTGGTGGTCACTGGTGCGACACAGGCTGGTACATTGCTAACAGAGCAGCATTGGTAGAGTATAATGGAGGGATACGCCATCAATTTCCCACAGTACATTGCTGAGAGGATTAGAGAGCGGGCAATCAATGACGGTACTACAATCCCCTTTCCCTATCTGATTGATAGACTCTGTCAGGAGTCAAAGGTGCCAGAGTTTCCATCAGTTGACAAAAGAATAGTGGTTCAGAAGATAATAGATATCGAGTTGATTCGCGATGAAATGAACCCGATATCGAGAGCAAGGACTCAGGCAGCTGCATCCGCAGGAGTGACCATATTAGCATAGGCATTTGGCAGTGGTATGCAGAACAATTCCACACAGTTCACTGAGTTGGCAGCTGACCCTATTGAGGGAAGAGAGACAGGTAACTAGCCTGAGGCTACGGATGCAGCGGACACCTCCACACCTGCTGATGTCCCCGAGTCATCACCTATAGCAACAGCTCCTAGACCACTAATTGCTCCTTCACGAGCCACCACAGTCGTCCTGGTTACAATTTCGCAGGAGTTTTTAGTTGATATGACTAGGCGGCCAGCTAAGTTTGAAAAGCAACAGGCACACACAACTCTACAGGTTAGAGTTCTGATGGAGAAGGTAAAGTCGTGGGTGTCAAAAGAGTTGGAGGGATTGTCCAGTTCTGTGAACGTCTAATTGGACGCTTTTGAGAAGAAAATGGATGAGCGCCTTGCACAGTTACAAGTGCCTTAGTTTCCAAAATGGTACTCAGAGTTAGGAGCGCTAAGAGCCAAAGTGCGGGACTTGGCCGCACGACAGGTGGCTACAGTACCTCCACCGATACTTCCTGTGATAGATGATGAGTTTGAAGAAGAGTTACCACCAATTTTTGATTTTATCATGGAGAAGCTGGTGACCCGTGAAATGGGAAACAGGCACCGTGAGGAGGCAAGTTTTGAAGATGAAGCTTATCTACTCCGTCAGTAAAAATGAGAGCAGAGTGAGATGGAAAGAGTGCTGCATGTATCGAGAGAGGAGGCTCGACAGAGAGCCGAGACTGAGGCAGCGAGAGCTTGTGGCGAAGGCAGAAGCTCTGTTGGATCTGAAAATGCACCGGGTCAAGCCGGTAATGTTGGAGATAACATTGGAGGCGTATCTACACCCTCCACCAACCACGTAGCTGACACCTAGGCCACACAGGTATGTTCCCTATTTCTCTAGTTTTGTCGGATATATATATATGTGTCGAGGACGAGCATGCTTTTCTTGATAAGGGTGGGGAGGGATACCTGCGCATGCTTTTGCTGAACGTAACCCGAGGGTTTTTCTTGCCGGATATCTTTTCCCTCGGGTGTTCCGTATATAGTAGAACCAACATGTTTAGGGTTTTATGTTTTTGTGTTTTTTATTGTGTCAGTCGGAAGAAAGTGGTGAACTGAAGGCAGTCAAGAGCTTAAATTGTTGATTTTTGTTGATTAATAATTTGATACCCCTCCGAAATTTTTTTATATGTGTATGTGAAAGTTGACAAGTATGACCTTCGTGAATCTTAGCATGGTATTAAAACTGTGAATATGTTTACCATTGTATTGCTGTACCTGAACTAGCAGTTAGTAGATGTGATGATGTTGACCTGTACTATGTGTGAGTGAGGTTTAATAGCTAAATTCAGTTGTGTGTGTCAATCTAGAACTTGCCTGGTCAGTCGTACCGAGATAGAGGATAGGAAACTAGGAAAGGATCTTAGGCCAGTTTTGATTTATGAGTCCACTTTAGCCTTAAAAGACCTACCAAAAGAGAATAAAAATCCCTTGATCCGAATGTTTGAGCTTAGATCGACCTTTCTTTTTGTTTACACCAATTCACTTTCTTGCTTTTATTAAGAATGAACCTGTTTTGGCCCTGGTCCCTCCTTGGACATTGTGAAGCTCAACTCAGGTAAATCGCCTATCACGCCCCGCCTTGGGGGGTATGACTGGCACCTGGTGCCCTATTAGGACCTGAACTGCTAGACTACTGAGCCTAAGCACATCTGGTGCTTGGCTGGCTCTAACTCAGATT
>JACEIK010000698.1:0-11125 GCA_018107945.1 Datura stramonium
GAACTCTATTAACCCTCACGTGTGAAGTATTTATGGGTGTTGCTTTTGTTGTAAATATACCCACATGAGTTGCAGAAGGCAGTTCTATTGTATAGAGGCTTATACATGTCTTCTCTGGTCTACTTACAGTATATTTTCCCAAATGTCGTCTAGAATTTTCTGTCTTTCCTTTTTGTTTTGACAACTTTGTTTTTTGCCTTTAAAATATGATCTCTTCACATCATTAGGAGTTCAAAGGTTACAGATTGCCCCTCGCGGTATCAATTGTCGTATCGGGACAGTATGAGGACGACCAGGACAACTATGAAGAAGTTGTCTATACTGGTCAAGGTGGAAATGATCTCCTTGGTAACAAGCGCCAAATAAAGGATCAAGTCATGGAACGCGGTAATCTAGGGCTTAAGGTTTGCTTTTCTCTTCTTTCTTTGCAAACTATTTTTTTTAATTATCACCTTCTTTTATTCTGAATTTAATATATTATTTTCTGTTTTGGATGTATGGTAGGTTAGCTAACACTCCCTTTGTCCCAGGTTATGTGATTCTGTTTCCTTTTTGGGGTGATCCAAAATGTCTGATACTCTTCCATTTCTATAGAAATTTCACTACTTTCAAGAATTCAAATAAAATACTGTCCAAGTTCTAAACCTAGATGTGTTGTTGTCTATCTAACTAATTTTGCAAACAACCACTACTATAATTTTTTCTTCTTCCATGTTCATATAAGTCAGCTTTAGCATCTTAATCCATGCTAAGGCAAATGCCTGTTTTTTAAAAATGTAAAAAAGAAAGTAACTCTTATTTGCGCATTCTCTAGCATAAAAATCTTGAGAACCCCTCGGACAAAGGGAGACTTGTAGAGAAATGGGCATGTTGTTCTCTGGTGAATCGAGTCTTCCTACTCTATGTGAGTTCACTGCATGTGTTATTATGGGAAATAAGAAATGTCTCCCGGCTTTTATTTCTTTTGCTTTGGAAACAATGATAGACGCTTGATACAGTTCTATTCTTCTATTAAAAAATCAATTAATATAACTTCATTTTTTTTGAATAAGTCAATTATTAACCGCATGATGCTTTTCTACCTTGTTTGTCGGACAGGATTAATCCATTTCCTATACTGTCAAATTTTTTGTCTAACAACGAAGAATAAGCTAAGCGGGGATGAGTTGAAGAGTGGTAGTTACCTCAATAGGCAGTTAGAAAGATGGTCAATTGGAAATTGTGTATTTTGGAGATTTTTGATTGGGTTGTGTCACTGAGAAATAAAACATAAATTCGAATAAGGGAAGTACATTGTTTGTTGAATATATGTCTTTTGAGCTGAGGGTCTATCGGAGACAACCTCTCTACCCCGCAAAAGTAGGGATAAGGTCTGCGTGCATACTACCTTCCCAGGCCCTACTTGTTGGATTAAATTGGGTATGTTGTTGTTGTAATGACAAGGATAACATATAAGCCAAAGCTAATAACATAAAGCTTTGAAATATTTATGTAATAACACTTGTTGTTCTATCTGTTTATAATGTGAATGCTATGGTGTTTTGTAATAGTACTTTGTTTTTCCGTTTTTAGATGGTATATACCTAACTAAAGTTATTTAGGTTTGGTTTTTCTTGTTCGATTTCGGTTCAGTTTTTGGGTATGACCTTGATATATTAGGCTATTTTTATGCTTAAAAAATGGACTATTTTGTATCTAAACATTGGCTTCACGTAAATGTGCGTCAGATTTTTTGTTGAGAGAGCTACGGAGATTAGCATCTTAATCAAAGGCCGCCTACTTAAGATATTTGTTGAACTGGTAGAAATTGCTTGTTTACCGACTATCTTTCAGTTATCCTTAAATATCTTTAATGTATTAACTACTAAGGAAGGCACACAATATGTATTGCAGTAGTAATTTTCGCAAAGCAGCATCTGTAAGCTTGAAAAACATACTTACTTTGAAAATGAACATTATATATTCCATATATGTATCGGAGGAATAATTTTCAAGACATTCAAAAGCTAAATGTCTCAACAATAGTCTCCTACAACTTTCCTTCCAATACATTCTAACTCGATGACATTACTTTAAGCCCTTTGGACTATAAAACTCAATATACAGCAACTGAAGCAGCAGTTGTAATCACAATAGTTCGGTATTTTGGTTAAACCAGTAACCAATATACCAAGATTTTGTGACCGAAAACTGTACCAAAGACCGGACTTTTCAAAACCAAAACCGAACATTTGAATTAATTCTGCTCGGTCCAGTTTTTTGGTTTTTATGCATACCCTTACTTTTTAGGACTTGATTGGATTTTTTGGCACTTCCCTATGTTTCTTTTTGCTGAAAGCTTCACAATTAATGGTACTTTGTTATGTTAGTTGATTTAACAAAACAAATGGTGTTTAGTTTTTCTTTTTTGACAAATTGTGGTCCTTATTAGTATTTTGAATTCCTTAAGAGTGGTCAAGTTATTGAATCTACATTACCTGCTCTCTGTTTGCAGAACTGTATGGAGCACTCTGTCCCTGTAAGGGTTACACGTGGCCATCGGTGTGAAAATAGTTATGTTGGAAAAGTTTACACCTATGATGGCTTGTATAAGGTAATCTATATTTCTTTTCATCTTTGAATCCGAAAAAAAATCTTTATGAAATATATAGGTGCAGACTGCTTGTAAAAGTTGAGGCATATTTTTGTTTGTTGATTTGAGGTTTGTCACTCAGAGCTTCACCTCTTTGTTCTATTTTTTGGGCTGGTTTTAATGGGTCATTTTTTAGAGTTAGCATGTTCTTAAACAACTGCTGCTAGCAACATGACATGAACCAAAGCAAAAAGAGAAAATGAAAGCAACATTCAATCATCCGACATTGGTGGGAGAATAGATTAGTGGTGTGCTTATATGGACATGAGGAATCCTCCCCCCTTGAGTTTACTTTTATGGTTTGAGTTAGATTCTGGTGTCCTATCTTTAATATGGTATCAGAGCCAAGACCTTTCCTGTTTGGGCATCTGTTTCATGCTCCAATTTGGTCTGTGTGTGAAGGGGGTGGTAGAGTCCTACATTTGTTGGAGAATAGACTTATAGTTTGCTTATATGGACTTTTGCAATCCTCCCCTGTTGAGCTAGCTCTTGAGGTCATGTGAGACCTCGGTGCCATATCATTGCAAATTGACATACGGATGTGTGGGTGATGGCTTTGTGGGGTGATTTACGTGGTTTATATCTGCGTAGTCTCATGATCTTGGACTATTTAGTCGGGTCAGATGTGGATTCTGACTGTGACATGTTTGGTTATGTAGGACTGACCAATCTATCAGATATTTCTCTAAACGGGCTAAATGGCATCAATTTGAAAAGGAAAAGTGCTAAAAAGAACTAAAGGGATAAATAAGTGATGTCACTTTTCAACCTTCTGTTGTTTGGGCCAGTCAATATTTTTTCTTTTTGTAAATTATGACGGTTTGGATTTTTGGTCCTGTTCAAATGTCAAAACATGGATCAATTCCAGTATTACAGTATATCTTTCTTTTGCAGGTTGTAAATTACTGGGCGGAGAAGGGTATTTCTGGATTCACCGTCTTTAAATTCCGGTTAAAGCGTATTGAAGGACAACCTATGTTGACCACCAACCAGGTTTTTTGCGGTGGTATTTAATGGTTTAATTTTAAGTTATTGTTCCTGTGCCTTAATTGTAAATGTCCTTTTTGCACTCTTTGATTGCTTGGAGTTTGGCGGACTGCAAAACCATAAGTCTCTCCTATTTTAAAGATGAAAGTTGAAATTTGTAATTTCATTTATGACCATACCTATATTTCTTGAGTTTGTTATTTGGAAAGTTCTAGCTGTTTATTCTTGTATGTCTTTCTTCTCTAGGTCTTCCACTTATTTTACATTGTCTTTGTGTCATTTCTAAAAGTACAGTTTCCTCTAAATTTGAAGCTTTCTCATGATTTTAAGTTCAGGGTAGGCTTTACACTTGTGATTTTATTTTAGTTAGGGGGAAAAAGAATCAATTTCTCCTACATGTGTGATTTCCAGAAGTCTTTGGCACACTCCTAGACCCAGTTGGTGGGGTTACAAGGTAATATAAATGAGATACTACTACGTCAAATACACTGCGGAGCTATTTGATAAACCCCCCAAGATTTAGTGTCACGAGTCATGAGCTAATAAGAATGGAGTTCAAATAGAGATAATAACTCTAAGCTACCATGAACTATACGACATTTAACACTGGAGCACTGGTCTTCAAAGCTCTCTCATGAACCTGCAACAACTGAAACTCATGCCTGCACCCATGGGTGGATTAAGTGCAGCATGAGTATAAAATCAATGCGTACTCAGTAAGGTGTAGTAGATCATCCCCATCAAAGTACTGATAAGACTTTAATGAATAAGACTCACTGTAAACCTGTGCAGTTATATCTCCAAAAGCAATAATAATGAAGTGTAGAAACAACACAAGTATGCACAACCAAAGTATATAAATATATACACAATAGAACATGTAATATAGTGCACATTGTCTTAACCGTCCAAGTTTGATGGTTGTAGCAAATGCACCCAACAACATATATAATGATATGCATAACCTAACATTTGTATGAAATGTCGAACGGGTCAAAAATGGATATGCATGATAGTCTCAAGCTTTATTCATAACTGGTGCTCCCAGCATAGCTACACACACTACTCTATTGGCCTAGGTGATACAATGTCTCATGTAGGATGGATCCTCATGTTCTATAACATGGTCTGCACAGACAACTTACATGTCTAACAGTCTGACCGGACCGCTCGTGTGTGTAACGGGAGTAGCAAATCACATGTCAAGATGTGAATTGCATGCAAATAGATAGACTTGTGTACATTGCTTGACTAAGCAACTAAACATGTAATGAAAAATGCACATAACTCGTAATATTAAACTAGCATGGATGATGATGCCTATAACATTATACCAGCATGGTAGGATGCTCAAGTTAATCATGCCACATAAATACATAAGACATGTATGTCAACAACATCCTATACCTCTTATAGCATTTATAACCGCAATATTTACTTATAAACTTTGCGCCATGCATAATTTTTCCACCTCAATACTTTACTCGAAATTGCCTTCTATTTTGAGCTAAGTGCTAATGTAGCACTTCAAGAGAAGGGATTTCATTGTCAGGTGCGAACCATGCATAATTACTTCTATTTTGTTTATTAGGATTAATGATGGAATTACCTTCCTACAGAAATAAATTTTGTCAGGTGCGAACCATAAATAACTAAAATGGTTCGTGCATAGATTGAGGACATTTGACGGTGCCCCAGTGAGGAGGTGTGAGAGCTTGACACTTGTGGGATTAAGGAGAGGTTATGTTAGGCCCAAGAAGTATTGGGAGAGGTGATAAGGTATGACATGACACATCTTCAGCTCACCGAGGACCTGACCTTAGATAGGAAGTCATGGAGGACCTGACCTTAGTAGATAGTGGCATGATATCTTGCTTTCATGTGGGTTAGACTTGGTGGTAGTTTGTTTGGTGCCATCATATGTGCTTCTCCTTTCATAACAGTAGTATCAGCAGTATTCCTGTAGTTTACAGTCCCCTGTTTTCTGTTACTGCTTGTTGTTTCTTGTGTTTTGTTTATTGCATTATTTTGCTATTGCTACTGTTCCTTTTCTCTAAATGCTATATAATGCTGTCTCTGCTATTTGCTATGTTTTCATTACTTCTGTCTGTCCTTTTTCATACTTCTCTACCTCCACAGATACCACATGTGGGATGGACTGGGTATGTTGTGGTTGTTGTTGCACCCACAGTCACTTCCTTACCATTGACTGATCAAATTTTAACTTTCCATATCACTTCGCTTCTGTCATATGCAGGTACATTTTACTCGAGGGTGTATTCCCAATTCTGTTTCTGAAATACGAGGGTAAATAAAATAAAACTGATTAATAATCTGAATTGAATTAAAAGAAGGCAAACTCTTACTATTTTTGTGTATAGGTTGGTATGTGAGGACATTTCTGGTGGACTAGAGGATATTCCCATTCCGGCAACCAATTTAGTTGATGATCCACCTGTAGCACCGACAGGCAAGTACCGATGTCTTGATATTATGCTGTTCTGATGGCTTTCTTCATTCTTCCTTCCTCATGTGGAATGACTTTATTGTTAATGTGCGAAATGTTTTTGTGGCTATAGAAAATTTAGACTTGTCTGTACTATTTTTGAAGATTAACTTTTATCTTCCCTTCAATGCCTATCTCATCTCCTCTCCATTCAAGCATTACTTATCTTTCCGGCAATTGTGATGGTGCGACTATCTCTTCAGAGACCACTGTTACTCTTATTTTTGAATTTCCTTTAGAGCCAAGAGTTTGAATTTCTACTCTGAAAGTTTTTTCATCCTGCTCCAAAAATGTGCTTGATTCCCTTCTATGAAATACCCTCCCTACTCTAAAACTTCTTCATCTCATTCTCACATAAAAAGCAATAACAATTTCTTTTTCTTATTCTTATTCTAAAAGAAGATGATTGTTCAAACTAATGGAACTCAAATGCCGCTTTCACCAGATGCGAAAGATCTAACTTCTCATTCTATTACCCATGAAATTTATATGTGACAATCAAGTTGCAATACACATTACCTCGAATCCAGTGTTTCATGAAAGGACAAAGCATAAGAGTTGACTGTCATTTTATTCGACAAAAGATTGAATAGGGGTTCCCTGTGATAGGTTTCTTCAACTGAAATGACCAATTGATAATTGACTCCATGCATTATGTGCACTCCAACTTGTATGTATATGCAATGTTTAGAATCCCTTTAATTGTGTAAATAGGAAGTGAAATTAGTTTCCTTTCTTTTTTAGGATTACTAGCATACTTTCTTTTCCTTTTTGGGATTAAATATAAATATTATGTAAACCTCAACACTTTGGGGGGAAAGAAAAGCAAATCATTCTCAAATATCTTCTTTTTATATCCTAGTTAAGTAAAAGATTCATATATGTGATACCAATTTGTTAGAATTTAACACTGAGTTATTTATTGCTCTTGCATTTCATTCGGTATTTGGCAAGCTTAATTTTAGAGATAAGGTTTCATGAGTTATGTTTCACAGAATGGATATATGGAGGATTTATTTAGATCTCTGCTGCTAGCTTGGGATAGAGGTGTAGTTGATTCATCATTTTATTATTTTAAGGTTCTAACTTCTAAGTATTTTTGACCGTTTAATTGTAATCATAGCAGATTGTTATTATTTGATACTTGAAGGATCCATGTTGCACTTTTTGCCACCAAAATTGTTCAGACACTACTGTGTGGTATAATATTGTATTGTTCTGTCTTCATCTTACCTACTGCATGAATAGTTGAAACTTTATCAATTTCTGCAGTAACTAGTTAAATGTGTTTTTGTGTTCTGATTTTTAGCTTTCCTTGATTCTTGTCAGTGTCATGTGAATGTTTGACATGTGATTTCTAATGGAAGTGGTTGGTTAGTGGAGATTTCAGTAAGTTAGTTAGTCACTTTTGCTGTAGGTCTTTGATTGAGGCTTAATTTTAGGCAATGTCATGCCTGTAAACATCTTGCCTATGTGAATAACTTATATCCATTTGTATCTATCTTTTTGATGTTAAAACTTTATGCAACATTCAGGTTTCACTTATAGCAGGGATATTATATGCGCCAAAGGTATAAAGCTCCCTTCAGCTCCCACAGGATGCAACTGTCGTGGTTCATGTCTTGATCCAAGAGTTTGTTCTTGTGCTAAGCTCAATGGTTCTGATTTTCCGTATGTTCATAAAGATGGTGGAAGGTGAGTGCCGTATTTCAATCTTTTGTCAGAGTATGTCAGTTTATTTATGATATTTACACTTTGATCATCTCTTTCACATATAATGGTGTTCCTTGTTTTCCACTTTTGTCTAGTCTTAATTTTAATGAGAACAAATATTTTCAGCTTTCTTGGGATTTCTGGGGGATTTAGCAATGGTACCTCTTTTAACTGCTTTTCCTATTTGTGTTGAAAGTCCTCAATTGACTAGCTGAGAAGGTGATTTTATCAGGGTATTCATTGTAGCCAATAGAGTAGCGGGAGAAACTTTATAACTCACTGTTCTCGCATGATGCTTTAATTTTTTGTGGGCCTTAGGTTACACAGAACATCTTATGGTTGTATAAGCCTGTTAACTGTTAACTGTTAACTGCTTTGCGGAAGCCTCACTTAGCAGGTGGTGCAGTCACCAAGACTCTAAGACATATTTATCATTGCTAATGGATGTTATCCTGAAGAGCCGTGTCACTAAACAACAAGTATTTCATTTTACTTTAGACTTTTAATAGATTACTTCTGGTTTACAGAACCAAGAAGTGTTTAAGGTCCCTGGCTTATTCTAAAGGTACTTTATGTTTCCTGTTGTTAAATATATTTGATGAATAGAACGAAGAATATTTCAAGATCCCTTTAATATGTATTTCACTTATCTGATACCTGATTGAGCTTTGTCCCTGTTATTAATTCATTGTAGTTATATGAGATAGCATAACAATGGTAGGAGTGTTGTTAAATTTGTTAGGGTTGCTCATTGTGCTTCATCTGATACATTACAGCAAAGTGGAGAGTTTGCAGTTGACTTGCAATAGAATTCTCTTAACTCACCTTTTATTTTCGGTATATTTTTCTTTGTAGACTTATTGAGCCAAAGGCTGTTGTTTTTGAATGTGGTCCAAATTGTGGATGTGGACCTGCCTGTGTCAACCGCACTTCTCAGAAAGGAGTGAGATATCGTCTTGAGGTTCTTTCACTTTTCCATTAACCAGAGTTCAGATTCTTCTGTACAGAAGAGTGCTGCATATTCATATCTGTGGCTGTTTCTTGTTCAATGGGAGCAGGTTTTTCGTACTCCAAACAAGGGCTGGGGTGTGAGGTCATGGGATTATATTCCTTCTGGTGCAACCATTTGTGAATACACTGGTCTTTTAAAGAAGACAGATCAGATTGACCCAGCAGCTGATAACAACTATGTTTTTGACATTGATTGCTTGCAAACAATGAAAGGGCTTGATGGGAGGGAGGCAAGTATTCACATATTTGATTGCTCAGATTTCCTTTTCCAATTCTCTTATGCCATATATGTTTCTTCTAGGGTACTCTTTCCCCATGGACTTAAAATTAAGATTTACCCCTGTACAAATCATCCAGCTTTCGTGCTCTCTGATTTTATTGGCTGTTGCAGTTTTACCTGAGATCAGCATCATGGCAATAGCAGTATTCTCCCATGTGGGATTTGGTCTGTTTGTTTGGTTTTTTTTCTTATTCGCTTCATTTTCTTCTGCAGAGACGGTTGGGTGAGGTATCTTTACCGGGGTACTGGCAGAAGGATGTTGAGAAGACGTCAGACGGAGGGCCAGAGTATTGCATTGATGCAGTCTCTATTGGCAATGTTGCAAGGTTTATTAATCATAGTTGTCAACCTAATTTATTTGTTCAATGTGTGTTAAGCACCCATCATGACATTGGTTTGGCAAGAGTGGTGCTAATGGCAGCTGACAACATACCACCTCTGCAGGTTTCTGCTAAATCTTACTCCTTGTGTGTTCAATGAACTCAATAAAATTTGTTCTGTTTCTTTCTAATTGGATATCAATGGTTAGCTTGGTGTCCATAATGGAAAATGTAAAAGATCGACGAATGGGGTTACATGGGAAAGATTTTTTTTGGAGAGGAAACAGTGAGAAAATGCGCTGCTTTTCTAAAGGTTAAAGTTATACTGCCTAAAGCCCCTCAAAATCTTGCCAAAGACTATTTTAGACAGGTTGAATTACAACCTCTCCAAATTTATGCCATCAGTTTTCACTATCTTGAAGTTGAATAATGTGCACGATCAACTTCCATCAAGTTTGTGCATCAAAACCGGAAGCTGTGGCTTCAAAACTTTTAAACTCCTCACCGATGGCTAACTGTTTAGACCAATCAACAAGCTAGGAAAATCTGCCTGGTTTATGCGGAAGGTGTTTCTCTTTTCTTTTTCTTTTTTTGAGTTGGGATGTGTTTGTCATAAGTATTGGGGCAGCAGTCAGGTTTAATTGTATGGTTCAGATTTAGCCTGACCCTAAATACTTAGAGAGGCCGAGTAACAGAAAGAACACAGCAGGTAATTTTATCCCTTGTTAAGCAATACTATAGGATGAAAGGCTTCCTTGAGCCAAGGATCTGTTGGAAACAACTTCACTACTTTCCAAGGTAGTGTAAAGGTCTGAGTACACTCTACCCTCCTAGACCCCACTTGTGGGACTATATTAGTGGAATTACACTGGGTATGTTGTACTCTAGCAAGAATAGCAGTACGAAGCAGCTTTTATACTATCAATTGCTCATTGATTTGTTTGTGGTTTACCTGTAGGAACTCACATATGATTATGGCTATGTCCTGGATAGTGTTATGGATCGTGATGGCAAGGTTAAACAAATGGCTTGCTACTGTGGAGCTACTGATTGTCGTAAACGCTTGTTTTGATGTTGGATATGTAGCCTTTCTTGTGTTATCTTAATTCTTAGCACACGTTACCTAATTCTTTTGGGTCTCTATATGCTGATTTCTCATCATCTGTACTTCTGCGTACTTGTTACCGAATGTTGGGAAATTGCCTTGGTGTTATATATATTCTATTTCCCAGTAACATGTTGAATTTGTAATTTGTCTTATCCATCACCTAAACTGAAGAGAAGCGATGAAAAGAATGGTAGAGTGTTATCTCATCTAGGTTACTGGAAGGTAATATTCAGTGGTTAACTTAATCAAAATTTCTATATTACCCATTAAATCGGTTAACACAATAAAACATTATTATTATTTTTTTATATATTATTAGTCATTATTTAAGTGAAAATAAGCTTTTGAGAAACTTTAAGGCAGTTTAAAATTCATATATCATATATCAAGGATTTATGATCAAAGGAAAAAGACAAATATAACATTAAACGATAATTGTCAAACTTAAATTTAAACTACTTATAATAACTAAAGGAGATTTTTTTAAATTAATGCGATGTTACTCATAGAAGTAATGTACTTCTATTATTATTAAATTAACTAAATAAACATCCAAAATGCAAGGGAG
>JACEIK010000698.1:13598-56348 GCA_018107945.1 Datura stramonium
CTATCTTATTTCGTCTTTCATTTTGTTTAATTACTTGGATGATGTCTGCTCTTCACAATATTGCAGGTGAACAACTCCAATAGCAGTCGAGATGGTTTGAGAAGTTCACGACGCCATAACAGTGATATAATCTCACTGCACGAACAAGGAAAATCAGCTAGGACCAATGATCCTTCCAGAGGAAGAGACCAGTCTGTCTCCAACAGTCCTCAAGGATTTGCAACCCGCTCAGCTCCAAGAAGAACCCAGATGGTTAGTGGAAACCACCTGCTGAATTTTCACTATGATCCCATTTCTCGTCCACAATCTAGGCTGCCCCCTCCAAGGAGATACGCGAAGAGAAAACCTTACAACAAAGACTTGTTTCTTCAAGCAAATTACAAGTTTGTTCTGTTGGATTCAGGAAATTACACGCCTGAGTCAATGGATCCAGACAAAATGTTACAATGGGAGGATATAGTTTGTGTGAGATACTCCACTCCATTTCATGTGCAATGCCCCATATGCTTAGAGGATCCTCTGTGTCCTCAGATAACTTCATGTGGTCATATCTTTTGTTTTCCCTGTATTATGCAATATTTCATGATCTCCGAAGAAGATGACCACAAAAATGATTTCAAGAAGAAATGTCCCTTGTGCTTTATGATGATATCTTCGAAGGATTTGTACACCATTCAAATTGAGAATGTTAAGCAACATCGTGTCGGTGGTGTCATTGAATTTGTCCTCTTAACCCGTCACAAGGATTCATTTACTTTATCTTTGAAAAATAATGATGGCATTGTTGGTGGAGAGGAGATTCAAAAGTCGTTTTCTAAATTCACATTTACGTCAGATGTTGACCTTTCTGTCCGAGAGGCAATGTCTGATCTTGATAGTTGGTTAGCTAGAGCAGATTCAGGCTTAGTTGATGACATGGAGAAACTTCCCTTTGTCTGTGCTGCAATGGAACAATTGGAGCAGAGGAAGAAGTATTGGAATAGGCAACATATTGCTGTTCAAACCAGCAAATCTAACAAAGATAATTGTTTGGAGAAGTGCTCTTATATTTCTCAGTCCACAGAAAGTGTTCATGCCCATTCTGCTGGTCAATCTACTCCTGAAATATCATCCAGTTATCCAACTGATAAGCCAATATTGCAGGAGAAGTCAACTCTCAATAAAGTAGTGAGGGACTCTCAGCTTATTCAAGCTGCAGATGTTGAATCAACAGAAGATTATATTGGATCTTCATTGTCCTTATATGACAATAACAAGAGCATACAGAAAGACGCTAGTGGCATTATGGACAGAGAAGAGATCAGTTCCTACAGTTTCTACCAGGTGAATTCATATGAAGATGTTTTTTCTATACAAATATCTGTCTATTACATATAGATGCATGTGTACCATTAAGAAAACGGACATTGATTCTAACTCGGCCCAAATGCTAGCTTATGGGTGAGGATTACCCAAAGATATACAAGGAAACAACAACCGATTTCTTCAACAAATGCGAGACACTTAACATCCTCCACTTGTATGTCAAGGATTGGGCATTTGGAGAGTAGAAAACATAACATGGTAGCCTGTACCGAGTAACAAAGAGTAGGGATGAGTCTAGTTCTGATGTCTTTCCCATAAAATGGACATTAAGCTTAAGCTTAAGTTATACTTAGAAGTTAGCTCATGAGGTGATTAGACCTTATAAGAAGACAGTAACCTATTTCTTCAACAAATGTGGAATACTTAACAACAAAAATAACAAGATCACTTGTGCTTGACAAGTACCCAGATGAAATAGCCGAAGTGCACACGAAGCTGGATAGGACACCATCATTATCTAGTGATCTCTTCTGCTCTTTTTTTTTTAACGATAACAAACTGAAGATAAGTGTTTTCTTATAAACGATGGTTCCATGTGCAGCTTGATGTGCACTATTTTACCAGGTTCCTGGCAAGCACATGGACTAGATAACTAAGCCCACCAAGGATGTCCAGCTTGCTGTGCACTATTTTATGGGGTACTTGCCAATCATAAGTACTAGGTAGCAATGCCTAGTGTTTGCAAGCATTCAGTTCGTTGCTGATGGTTGGGATGACTAGGAGTACGTTTCAGGCTTTATTGTCCTTTCGAAGTGTTCTACTTTTATTCTGTTGAATTCACCCTTTCATGAACATGTTCTTCAGTGGGTTAGCTGCTAAGCGAAAACTATTCATTTATATAGATTATTTCCCTTACTTAAATACATCACGTAAAGTGGGGCAAAACCTTTTTCCACAGATTCTTCCATTCTTAGTTTTGTGTGCTATTAGGTTTTTGATATATCGACAGAAGCAACTAACAAAATTTTATATAATAGCAACTAGTGACAGGATTTCATTCAGAGAAAGGGGAAGCCCATGTACGCCAGATGTACCACACAAAGATATTGTTTTCCATGAGGGTCATCTGATCTTTCACAGAAACTTGAATGCCTTGACTGCTTTAAAAATATAGGCTGAAAAGAGCGACAGTCTTTCCATTTATGAATGTGTGTCATTGACACCTTCGAAGGCCTCTCGCGCCTCTCCTTCGTGTCCACTTAATTGTGTGGGGGTCATTTCTCATGCTTTGTTCTGCATCTGTTTGCTTCTCGCCTCGAGCTCCGTGGCAACTCCTTAATGAACATATTAGCATAACAGAGTTTGTCTCAAACCAAGCATAACACTTGGCAGCTTTGCAGCCTCAATTTCTTTTGTCAACTTGAACTAAGCATAGCTTCTAACGACTTTAGTGCCACAATGTCACCCCCCAAACAAAAAGCTTGCACATTTGGCACCCAGTGCCTTCAAATTTCATTGAGCGAACCACCTATCTTAACTATTCCACTCCCATATCAATACATCAAATCAAAGCTTCAATAATATATCACAATAGATCCCATTTACACCCATAGACCTCCCACAACTGTACCTGGAACCCCAAAGGAAATACATGAGAATGATGGCGCAACATAAAGCCCCGACTCATCCAAAAGAAATACTACAATGTCAATGAACCCACAGAAGTAGTAGTGGGGCTCACCAAAAGTAAATTAGAAGATGGAGAAGATGCCTAACACCTACCGCCCGCTCCAGCGTGAGAAGAATCTGAAACAATAAAGCAAGAGGCCACGTAAAGGTGTCGTTGACTTCCTCTATCAAGGTTGAAGCGATACTTTCTGGATACATAAAAATATGCATGATGTGTGATAAGTGAAACACTTTATAAAATCAATTATGATAAACAATGAACATTTAAACATTTCAAAGATTTAAGCAATTTTTATAAAATGTAGTTCTTTCCCTAACTATCATCTTTCTATGAAACTTAAACCTTTTTGTAGGGAGTTCCATACTTTTATAATCAACAATACTGTAGTGATTATCGCCTAGTCACGAGGCTGTCTAACCTATCACCATGGGATTTTGATGATAGTGTTATCACGGTAAAGTGTCTCTATGGACATCAAATGATAAACACACGACACGTGTGATCAATATTTAATATTTACTATGGTCCTCCCAAAACTATAACTTTAAAGCATTTTGACTCGTAAGTCCCGTGGAGATGCATCATTGAAGACAGACCCCTAAGGAAGTGATAACAACAAAATATGGTGAGCTGACACCAAGATGCACAGAAGCAGTCACAACCCATATTGAAGGGGAGTATGGAAAACTATTAGAGCACTATGGAGCCTTATGGAGGAAAATCTATCCATAGAAGTGGGAAATGGCAACATTTTTAAATTCTGGAGAGATGGCTGGATTGACCAGACTCCTCGAAGTGAATCCTTTCCTGACCTCTTCTCCATCTGCACCAACCCTGAAGCTAGATATGTGAGTGTTGGTCCACACAAGGGTGGAACATTTCCTTTAGAAGGCTACTAAATGATTGGAAAATAAAAAGATTGGCCTCTCTGCTGGGAAAACTTGGGAATACTGGAATTGACACATCTGCAACAAATAAAGTAATCTGGAAGCACAACAAGGATGGCAAATTCACAGTCAACAATGCTTACAAGAGAGGGACACAAGGGGGACCTGGAAGGGCTCTATACCCATGGAAAACCATCTAGACAGGACTAACTCCCACAAAAGTGAAATGCTTCACCTGGCTAGTGATTAAAAGAGCTTGTCTGACCCAAGAAATCCTATAGAGAAAAGGAATGCCATTGGTCCCTAGATGTATGCTATGCAAGCTTACAGGGGAAAACATTGTAAATTCACAGCACGTCTATGGGATCTTTTCCTCAACATTAACAGTCTCAGTTGGTCCATGCCTAAACACATAATTGACCTATTCAACTGCTGGAATAGAAGAAAGGGCAACAAGACTCAAAAGAAATGGTGGAAGATGATACCATCATGCATATGGTGGTCTGTGCGGAGAGAAAGAAATGGTAGATGTTTTGAAGATAAATTCAATTCCATTCACAAAGTTAAATGGAATTGTTTAGTATCTTTACTCTTTTGGTGTAAACAATTAGGTATAGAGCATGTAGATCAAATTATTTATTTGATAGGAAACCTGTAATTTTTTGTGTTGAAAGGTGGCCAGCATCTCCTAATGCTGAAGAATACAAACTTACCATTTTCAAAAAAAAAAAAGTCCTGCTCACTTTGTTGTATATCCAGTAAACAATATTTCTTTTGAAGATGATTCCTCAACATGAAAGTCTATTTACAAATGAACTTCAACATTTATTAGGATTGGGCGGTTACCAAGTTTCAAAAATTGTTAGCTTTATTCCACAAGATATGCAAGCCCGTCAACAGAATCGATGCTTTGAGTTGGGAGTTGGAGAATAACAAAGTGTTTTTTGTTAGCTTCTTGTAGAAGGTCTAGTGAGACCTGAGAGTAGTTCTCCACATGATTCGGTTTTGATTTCTAAGGTGTTTGAGGAAGGTGTGCTTCACTTGGTTAGCTACTAGGGGGGTTATTTTTGGCAGCTAAGAACATTAGAAAATGAAAGGTTGTTTACATAAGTTGGTGTTTCCTTTCTAAGGAGGCTGGCGAGGCCGCGAGGACGTGGATCACATTCTGTTTCATTTCAAACTACTCACGACGTTATGGTGGGATAATTTTTTGATGGTTTGTGTTTCTTGGTCTGTGCCAAAATCTATGAAGGAGTTGATATTCAACTGGAAGAGTGGATCTAGAAGAAGAAGACGTAAGACGTGAAATGTTACTCCTTTTGTTGTAATGTGGGTTATTTGGAAATATGAGAGCTTTTGAAGGGGGGTGGAAATGAACTTTGCTCAACTAAGGAGTAGTCTCCGTTCTCTTAGTTTCTTTTGGTGCACCCATGTAGTTCTTGTTCTGTATAGAGGATTGGGTGGCATTTGGGAGAGGATCATATTTTGTAGGTTTCTCTTTTTTTGGTATCCCCATTGTATGCAACCATGTTGGCCTCGTTATAATCAATGAAATCTTTTTCTTAATTAAAAGAACATTGATGAAATAATCATCAACTTAAATCAAGTTGGAAACATGGTAAGAA
The DNA here is from genome assembly GCA_018107945.1 of Datura stramonium. Classification (NCBI taxonomy): domain Eukaryota; kingdom Viridiplantae; phylum Streptophyta; class Magnoliopsida; order Solanales; family Solanaceae; genus Datura; species Datura stramonium. The sequence goes on from JACEIK010000698.1 coordinate 19,106, forward strand.
GTGCTATTAAAGAAGGAACACATGAAGATGCCTAATGACACAATTTATACATAAATGCTACTATATAATAGCACTATACAATGTGTAATGTTAAAACATGGATGGTAGGTTTCGATCGCTCTAACGAACCTAAACCAATATTTAAAGAATTTTAGCAACTCTTTAGAATTTTTGGTTTGTCAAATAATCCTTAAGGGAAGGTATATCTTAACTTACTTTTTTTGTGCTCTTCAAACGATCCAATAATCTTCAACACGTTTGGTTCGATTCAATTCTACATGATAATAACCAATTTCTATCAAATGGAATTCAACGAAACTCGTATAGAGTTCACAAAGTGACAACAAGGCCATCCTCAACCCGAATCCTCCTTTCTTCCATATATTGAGGTTAATAATTCAATACCCACATAATTAAGTTATTGATATCACTAGAAACAATACCCTACTCATACTATTCATCTTCCTCCTCCACAACTCTCTTTATTTGGAAGTACTCAGATATTCGGGTTTGATCAATTCAACAACAACAACAACAACCCAGTGTAATCCCACAAAGTGGGGTCTGGGGAGGGTAGAATGTACGCAGACCTTACCTCTACCTCAGAGGTAGAGAGGCTGTTTTCAGTAGGCCCTTAGCTTTTAGAAACAACAGAATAACAGTAGTACATGAGATATCATTCAATACAAAGCAACAACTAGTAACAACAACAAACTACACAACAATCCACTAATAGAGATACAAGTAACAACAACTAATACCAAAAAACGAAGGACAAGAAACTATACGAGCAATACGAGGCCTACTATTAAGAGTGAAAAAACAGTGCAACACACTGCAACCTACTACCCTGCTACCCTGCTACCCTAATCCTTGTAATTAACTTGATAAAATTATGATTTCCATTCCTAAACTTGCTCCAGATACTAATTTCATCATTGTATATAAAGGAAGAGTTAAGATTCTTACCTTTTGAAGAAACCTTAGGAGTTCCTCCTTAGTGTTCTTGAAAGATTTTCTTGAAATCTTGAGTGGAAACTAAATGCCTCTCCAAAACTCCACCAAGATCTACCAATTATCCTCTTAAACTCCTTATCCTTTCCCTTTTTTCTGTTGCAGCAGAGGTATAGCAGCAGCAAGAGTTGTTGTATTTTCTTTTCTCCAGCAAAATCCTAAGTTTAGGAGTTTATTTACTCCTTATCTAAGCATTTGTTATATCAAGTATGTATCAAAATACCCACTTTGACCTTGGGAATGAGTCTATGGTTGGTCATAGTAACGTGTCATCCCAAAATTGTTTAATTAGTGTAAAACTTGGTCCCACAATATCAAATATAATTGACTCCCTTCGCTTTTTCATTTGTTTCTTCCTACGTAGCAGCAATTATATAGCTAAGTCCTTTTGGCCCTTTGTTCCAGCCTTTAGCTTTCCAATAACTATTTTATAAACTTAATGCTTTCAATTCAATCAAAACTCAGCCCAAGCCATGATATACATCTGCTATTAATTCCCTCATACTCCCATGTCATTCCGTAGCTTCGTTAACATCTCAAATTTATTTTTAAGTACATAGTTAGGATCGTACTTGCCCAAATTAAGTGTTAAAAATATATGAGACTTCACACACAATCTCTTTTGTCAACAATATCACATGTTGGAAACTGTCTTACCGCTGTTTATCCTGTTGCAACTCTATGTGCTTAGTCAATATCCTTTGCTGTTTTCTGTGAGATATGTAATGCACAGCTTTATACATGTTTTATAGTGCCTGGTTATTTCAGGCAGTTGATGGTCAACACCTTATCAGCCATCCCACTGAACATGAAGTGCCTTCTGCATTACTACGGTGGCTATGATGGTCTTCCTAACAGGTTTGAAAGATAATTACATCCTTACAGTAAGTTATGCTATATTTTTTCCAGTGAAAAGTGGCAAAGGGGTCTCTGTTTTGTTGTGCCTAATTTTGTTGGTTTCAGAGAAACTGCACGCCAGAGACCCATTTAACTTAGTGTTGATACATTTAGCTTGTTCTATACTTTAACATTCATCTGTAAGGAGGCAACTATTAGGTGTACAAATGTCTTGTGTGGATTAAATTATTCCTTTGTGCCCAATTGTTTGATAGAAGTTGCGATTTAGCCCTATTCTTCTGTGGTTCTATTCCGTCATGATAGTTGTCTTCTGTTTTAGATGGTCCTTGGTGAGATTAGCTACTAAAATCTAGCTTTATTTTGAGCACATGTGACCTCACTGGACAATGTTTGGAGGTATAATTTGAAAAACCTTCTTTCGCTAGATAGATGGCAAGACGACAAACATATTAAATCCTAACTCGGTTTTCATCAGAGTAAAGCTAGTTCAGAAAAGGGATTCTGAAAGAGTTGCTGTATGAAGGGGGAGGTTTTGATGATCTCGGTAGGCAAAGGAAGGGAGGATATTGTATCTGAATCATAGGGAGAAAAATGGAGCAATAATTCTGGGGAGGACAGAATGGTGAATAGTGACTGGAAAGGAAAGGATATATGCTAAGCAGGGTATAGGAGTTTGCATGGGAGCTGGTGGGCAGGGGTCTCAGAGGGTGCGAGAGTATGAACTACAAGGGGCACTGAGGGGAGAATTTCTGCAACAATGGAGGAATGTTTCCAAAAAGCAGGCGTGAATAGAAGTGGCCGGACTGAGTAGTGTCAACAGTCTGTTGAATGGGGTCCTCTCTTTCTTGGTTCGTTTTTCCTTTCATTTACTGGTTAATTATTTTGCTCTAAACTTTATCCTTAATATTCACCATATCTAGGCTTGTCCAGTTTCATCCTTACTCAAATTTTTGGGTTCATCTAAAGACCAAATCATAAACTGGTTACGAAATTAGCACAACCAGGAAATTGGTGAATCTGTCGCAACTTAGGTCAAACATTGGGAAAAAGATGAATGTTACTGTATGTGCTTCTTGGAGGTAAGAACGAAGGCAGTGGCGTAGCCAGAACTTTTATCAAGGGTGTTCAAGATTTGAAGAAGTAATTTACGGTGTTGCACCCCTTAAGAAAAGTTAGTTAATAATATTAATCGAGTAATTTATTAAATATAACCCTTCTGTTTTTTCCCAAACTTTTCTTAAAACTAGGGATAGTTGAAAAACACTTAGTAAGAAAAGTTAATTTTTGAAAAAGGTATTAATAGCACTCTTTGAACTTTGAAAATTCAGTCATTTTGAAACATAAAAAATATCAAGAAATTCATTTACATTAGACCAAGATTCCTATCCTTGAGAATTATTAGCTGTCCAAGTACATTGTACGACTTCTCCTCAGCTACGGAGAGATCTTGATTCGCTGTCAAACTAAAATAAAACTATGTTATGGTGGTAAATGGACCAGAAAGGGTCGGGGATGGTGATTTCCTTTGGCTTTCAAAGGCCATTGGAAGGATGGATTTGCTATGACGAAGGGGAAGGATGGAATCCAATTAACTTTAGTTTTGTTAGCTCCCCTTTCCTAGCTTAGTCAATATGTTGTGTTGTAGCGAACATTACTTTTACTAATACTTTGTATCTACTGGATGGCTCTGTGATATATCTTACTTCATAAAAGATGAAGCGACGTTGAGATGGTTCAAGTATATGAAGAGGAGATGCACGAGATGCCCCACGGTGAGGAGGTGTGAGGGTTGATTGTGCTTGGTATAATGAGAGATAGAAATGCGAGTCGAATAAGTATTGGGGAGAGGTGATTAGACAACATATGACGCATGCAACTCACCGAGGTAAGGTAAGGTGCATTACACACTACCCTCTCTAGATCCCACTTGTGGGATTTTAGCGGAGTTGTTGATGTCTTACTCCATAAAACAAAGGGAAAGATGGATAGGTGGGAGTTAGAAAAGGCACAAAGTTGCTGCTTGCTGTGACAAGTTTCTATAAGAAAAAGGGAGGTGGGAAACTGTGCCATGAGCTGAGAGAGGGAATGAGTCTACCAGTGAGGAGGGGCAGAACACTAAATGGTGGTAAATACCATGCTTACCTGAAAATAACTTTATACCTGTCTATGTGAATATGTTTGACTTATACGCCTTTTGTTATTACTTCAACAACTTGTAAGAGAAAATCTTTGATACAGACTCAGTGGAAAGATTTTACAAATGGAGTCTGTGACGCAATCGGAGGCCATGAGAAGGCGCTATCGCTTCTTAAGTCATTTTTCTTTGACAACAACGTTTCAGGTACTTGTCGTGATGCTTATTTCTGGAAGTGTGTTGACTTTACTTCATTAATTGTTGGTTTTACTCTAATTATTTTAACTTGTATTTTTCAGCTCTGTGAAATTGATCTCAGCAAGATATTGCCCATGGATGCACTTTCTCCATTTATGGAGGAAATCGAAAGTAAAGGGAAAAACAAGGAAGTGGCTAGCTAGGAAGGTTTGTAGTAGCTTATATTTCTTATCTGAATTGCAGTTGATTTTTCTGTTCTTGTGCAATTCAATGGTGTAGCATCATGCGTTTATGATGTTTAGAAAAGCCCACATGAGAACAACAGAAAGTTTTAAAAGATTCAAGTGCAGGATATAGATAAGACCTGCTGAAGATGAGTGGAGGAACTTTTTAGAGAGAGTGTGGAGGACTCTACTTTATTTATTGATAACCGTAGGGTTCGGTCCAACTTGCACTCACCTCGGCTAACTCCACGGTGCCAGGCAACTTTGTCCATTAAGACTTGGACAATAATGTGAAGAAATCACTACTGTTTTTGTCTTCCGCTGAGAGTATGCTACATTTCCAAGAATTGGAAGTTGGCCTCTGCTCTTCATTCTCTTTATAAAGATTCTGGTACTAAGTAGGATCTCCCCCTTGATCAGTTCTTTATCATCTTTCACTTTTTATCTTGAGCTAGTAAATTGAATTGAATCTCCTATGTGAGTTGGCTAGTGTTTGAAAGTATCTTGTGTTCTTGTCCCCTCCTCTTAACCATAAGCATCTTGATTTTTGTCCCCATGAGGTTTCTTCAGCTTTAGCAATCTCTCCAACTCCATTTTTAGATTCAGGAATCTTGAGTTAGAATCTGTTTTCTTTTGCCTGTTCTAAAGCTGAAAGTTCATCTAGAGCCCTGCTTCTACTTGTTTGTTGCTTGCAATATACTTCCCTGTTCCAGTTGGAGATGTCCTTTTTTCAAGTTCCTCACCTTCTAGAAGTTCCTAACTAAGTACAAAGTCTAGACTGCCACCACCTCTTCACCATATCAATGAGCCTCTTTTGAAGCTACATATTTTCACACATAAAGTAGGATGGTGTTGAATCCCAGTTTCCACCTTCTAGCAGAAGAGGTTTGTGGTCTGAAATGACTCCTGGCAGTGTCAGCACAACATTAACTGAAGCTTTCATTCCTTGGAGAGAGAGCTAAGGAACCTATCAATTCTCGAGGCTTGTAAATGTCTTCTCATCCTTACAAAGTGTATTGTGCCCCTTGCAAAGGCAATCCATTAGCTGAAAGTCCAAAATCATTTCTGAGAAGCTGCTCATAGTTTTGGTCCTTCTGGTACACCTGAGCCTCTCATTCTCATGATACCCGAAGTTGACAATTGCCCTCCAATTTAAAGAAACTTGGTTTGGATGATTCCTTTTATCGAGGAACTCTTAAAGTTGATGTTTTTCTTTTTCCAGGCAGGCGTGAACAAGTTAAAAGCTGAAGCCATTGGCATGCACTTAGAGCCTTTGCCTTTTAACTTTTCAGAGCCTTCTTTCACAGAACAACTACTTTCACTAGTGATGACTTCAAAGGTATGTAAAAGAAAATGCTATTTATGTAACAAGTTACAATATTCTCCATCTTACGTGGTTTGGAAGTGAACCATCCTCGAGTATATCTGCTTACCCCCCACCCCAGCCAACCCACCACACACCGCATACCCACACAGAGTCTTTTATAAGTTATGCCATCACTTGGTTGGTGTAAGATAAGTATATTCCTTTAAGTACATAATCTTCATTTAAGAGAGTTCACAATGCTTAACTTGTGTATATTTGTTGAAGTGTGTGACCATTTCATTTAAAAGCTTAAACTATTATAGAGAGTACGCTTTTATACATTTAATTGTCTCTTCAACACGTGCGAGCCTGATTCAATTTCATTGGCCAAGCATGTGGAATTCATTTTTTATAATAGGTGGTTGTGAGACTTGGAATCAGGATCTCTACGTGCTTTGATATGATGTTTGAAGTCTATGACCATCTCATCTAAAAATTTAAGCTGTTAGAGAGAGTAAATTGTCATTTACTTAATTATGTCTCAACATATACAATCACTTTCATGCTAGTTATTCTGTGACTCAAATTGTTATAGAAAGTTTACGGTAAGAAAGCTAAATTGAGCTTGATAGTGGTGATTTGAGAGAAATGAGTGAAAGCTAATTGTGTGAAAGGTAATTGTCAAGTCTTGAATTAGAAAAAAAGGTTAAAAGTAGATCTGATTAGAATGATTAAAACTTTAAGGTGCAGATTAAGATTTTGAAATTTAAAAAAGACTTCCCTCTACTGTTAAATTTCAAATTTCAAAATTTAAGTTTCCCCTCTCTTCGTTACCTTTTCATCTCACTTTCTTCTTGATTCTCTCTCTCCAGTTTCTCTCTGTCCTCCTTTCCCTTCTTCTTTGTTGTCGCCGCCGCTGCCATTGTGTTCATCTCTTTTATCGCGTTCTTCATCTTCTCCTTTATTTTGCTCTTATTTTACGAACTGTTTTGCTTTCATTGTAGAATTTTAAGAAGAAAATTTTAATTTCTTTTTAAGTGACAAACAAAATTCTGCAGAAAATCAAACAACCACAATAGTAGTTGCGTAATAAAACTTGATCCTTTTAAAATTGTCACACCCCTACTAACTTGTGTCACTTTTTTTTTTGGGTTAGTTTTGCAACTTTCTTTTCACCCTTAATTCAATGAGTTTCAGTGAGCCTAGTGATTTTTCAGATGGAGACTTTTGCTGTGCGTTTTGACCTAAGTGCTCTCGAGGGTGCGGCGCCGACACCAACACAGGTGTGGATCACAAGGTCGGATACTTCATGATCTAAATTGTAAAATTAGGGATATGGATCTAGGTATGGATACAAGTGGAGGAATTCATCAAAAAATAAACTAAAAATCTAAAAATATAGCTATAAAAATAAGCATCATTATGAACTTTAATTTACAATTAAATAATTGTTTATTATTTAAATTATAACTCTAATTTTTATAAATATAAAACTCTTGAAGACATAGAGTATATGTAATGTTTATCCTCATAAACCATCGTGGAAGCATATTAGCAAAGGGGTCAATTCCTCGTTCTCTGGCTCTGAGTCTTCATCTCCTTCCTTCCTTTGTCATCTTTGCGTCTTCTTCCCCAACAAAACCTTTTCCAGGTCTTTGCTTTTTCCCAGTACAACATGACCCATTCAAGCCCTCCCCAACAAGCTTAAGTCCTCCACCTCCTAAAGAAACCCTTGAGCTCTTGATTTCAGAAACCTTCAACAAGATAAAAATGAATTGACCAAGACAAAAGCTTCAAAGGAGACCCAAAGAACTATGAATTTTTACCTAGCTGAAATTATTCCATTTCCCATCTCTTCAAATCTTTACTTTGAGAAATCAAAATCTCAATCTTTTTCCAAAATTGTCCATGAATTTTGGTCAACACGCTGGATCTGGTTTGACCAGATATGACACAGATCCCACACCCTTACCTGTGGTAGTGTCGTGTCGACATGGGTGAAACACTGAAAGTGCCGAGTCTGAAACAGCAGGTTTTGACACTAATGCTATTAACTGTTTAACTCTTGTTCATGATTGCAAAAGCACTTTGTTTTTGAAGTTTTACAATATTGCTTTACGCCTTTCACTAGGTGCTAGCCACCTTCCTGTTGAATTGAAATGATTATTCTTGTGTTTGTATCTGTGATAAGCTTTGGAAGTGCAGTATAACTGTAACATCACCAAGCTCGTCGGTGCCTGGAGGCAGGCAGCTGTTCTCCAATGTTGCAAGGCTTGGTTTTGCTGCTGGATGTGATCCTCCAGCGCTGAGAACGGATGAGTCCGCACGTGATTCTTCTGTTGCGGCTGGTATCTTTTTAAATCTCGTACTTGGCTATTTACATTGAATATCTGCTGTGATCCCAATTCTTCTTTATCATGTTTTCATCACAGTTTTCTGTGAACATGTTACTGTTTCATTTGCCTATATGGGATTGGTGCTCATAGTAGTGGACTTCATTTCTCTCAGGAACAAGGAGTTCTGGAATCCGTCCTTTGCAAATGTAACGTCCAAAGCGAAAACAGTGAAGGTCCCAATGCGTCCAAGTCAAATGATGCAGGGAAGAGGGAAAAGCCAAATCGTATCCTAATGTCAACGTCTGGTGGTAGGCGTTACTGAATTTGGAAGGGACCTGATAACTAAATCTTACTGTATATTAAGAAATGTTTCGTCTTTTATCTGGAATTGAGATTTGTTGGTTGTTACTCACCTAGATTTGAGCATCGGGTTTTGGTAGTGTTGTGAAGTTGTAGGTTCAGACTGTTTTGCATCTTTTAGTTATTACTTTGTTTTTTCCTTTGATGGTTATTGACTTATTTCCAATATTCCATATATGGGAAAACTAAACACGAGAGGAAACAATAACTTCCATAAAATGTCAACTTCAAGATAAAAATATATATAGATACTCACTTTAATTTGGCTAATTAAAAGCTCCAACTTTGAGTATGCACATCTAGGCATGTTAGTGCGTCTTCACTGTGTTAAAGTTACACCAGCATCAGGTAGAGTGTTTTAGAATAACTTCCAACCCCATTAACTTTGCTCTTCAAAAATTAATTTTTCATATTACAACGCTCTTTTATTTTATGATCTAATTTTTATAATACATAAGGGTTTGAAAATTTTTATCTTGTTTTATTTAATAAGACTCTTACCAACTTTATGTGAAATCGTAGTCGGGGTCGTGATCCGAGAAAAATGTAAAATTATGTAGACAAAAGCGGTTGTGATATTGATAACAGCTTGTCTTACCACTTTAATTTGGAGCTATTTATTCTTTTTCAGATCGGCGTTTTGTTAATGAAATATGCACAAATTTTCAATAGCAACTCCAAATCTTGATTTTAAATCTCAATTTTTTTCAAAATGTAGAATATGAAATTCTAGTTTGTGATTTTATATATAAACGTAGCTCATAAGTTTATATTTTACAAGCAATGACCCATAGATTATATATTAATCTATATATATTTATAGAATAGATAATTTAGTGTATAGAATTGAATTATTGATTCTTCTAGATTTAATGTTGATACTCACAATTTTAAATAAAAATTAGATAATCATTAGTGAAGGCATAATTAAGATTTGAAGATGATCCATAAGCAAATGTGTGTTAGTAAGCGATTGTCATATGATACGAAAATCTTATCAAAATTTTTATTAATCACACATAGAACTCATTGTATTTGAATAAATATAAATTAATTAAGAAAATTTAACATAACCCGTTGTGTTGTTTGATGATATTAAACCTCGTTTTAAACATTGAGGTTTCTAGTTTAAAACTCGCTTGCATTTTAGTTATAATATTTTTGAAAAAATAACAATAAGAAACTAGACTAAATTCGAACCTAAGTCACTTAAAGTGTGCAAAGGCACTAACACATGTGTTGGATCCGTGCATAATTGGTTGAAAATGTTCTTAAAGTATGCGAAATTGAATAAATATATCCTTTAGTAATAGTTTAGTCCAAAATATTCTCAATGTCAATGTTTTAATTCAAAAATGTCTCTCTTTTGTTAATAGTTTTGGTAAAAAATATCCTATTGTTTCTTTTGGATAAAAAATGTTATTTTTTCAATAAACATATTATTTTTAATAAATTTATTTTAAAAAACCACTTTCTTATTTTTTTCTTTTAAAATTTCTTTAACGAATAAAAAATTGAATAAAATAAAAATTATATTTTTATTTCTTAATCTTTTGAATTGAAATAGGATAATATTTTTTGATTTTCAGATTTAGAACCTAGAGTTATGCCTTTTGTTTTTTTGTCTTTAATTGAAAATTTTAAAAAATTGTTTAAATTTCTAGCGGTGAAATTAAATCACAGTTTAGAATATCTCAACATACTAATTTTTATTAAATATAAAAAAATAATTAATTTGTGCAAAAACTTTAGAACATTTAAAATTGTATGCCTGCATCCATTTTAATACTAGGTGGAATAGATAGTAAGATTAAAATTTGTAGTAAGTAAGAAATAAGAAAAAAATGAGAAAAATTTGGGAGGTATATGAAAAAGGGGAGATACCAAATTTAGAGAAAAAGAGTGTGATTGTAAGCAGATCTTGGAAGCAAATTCTCAAATCTTGAAAGCAAATGACAAGAGCTGCGAGGTTGAGCAGGAAACCAGCTCTCGTTCGTCTTCTCTGTGTTGCTGCTCTCTTCTCCATTATCATTGTCTCCATTCAGTCCTCTTTCTTCACTGGTATTTTTTCCTTCTTACCTTAACCCTAACAATTTTGAAATGCTCTTCTCTTCTATTTTTATTGTTTTAAGCTAATAATTTTGAATCTCAGGTAGTTGGACTCCCGTAAATATCAGCCAGACAAATTCGGATCTTGTCCCACTTCCAGTCTAATCTTCAGCAATGCGTCGTAATTACCTCCATACTTCTCAACTTTCATGCACTAGCTAGGCTCCATTCCTTTTTCTGAAAAATTGTTTGCTTCTCTTCACCCTGCCTTGTTGGAATCTAACTATTTCCATGGATCTCACCGCACCTCACCTATTATATGCTCCATTTCTCACTTGCAAATTTCAACCTTGTTTCCAATTATATAACCATGGTTTTCTGAATGGATGCAATGGAGTGCATTTTCAGCATATTATAGCATCTATGCTATATATCAGCTCCACATGTTAGTTGTTTACTGTCCAATTTCTGCTTCCAGGCTAACGAGGCTGGGATTGACGGCTCATATAGTTGATCATTGCAATGTGATTCTCAAGTTTCCAGAAGGAACTAATAGCACTTGGGTTTGTCTCCCATCCATCTTCTACGTATTGTTTACCTTGTCAATCATCTACAAAACACTGAAATGTATTTCCTCATCCATTCTATGTTTCACTTGTAGTATAATGAGCAGTTCAAGATTTTTGAACCACTGGAGTACAAGTACGACGTCTGCGGCTGTACTCTGTGAGCAGGTTCCTCATACTTGTTATTCACGTTAGTGATGCTTTTAAACTTGTTTCGGGGCTATCAATAGTAGTACATTAAATAAATTAGGATTATCTGAAATGCAGTATCGTAACATGACAACAGTGTTGACAAGAGAATATTTGGATTCTCGGCCTGATGGATGGTTTGACTATGCAGCAAAAAGGATTGCACAGCTGTAAGTTATTGGCTTCATCTTCCATTATCATCACCATTCATCCTCTTAATCAATTAATAAAAGATTTAATGTGATTAGATCTTCATATTTTATTTCATTATTTCTTTTTTAGTTTCTACTTTGCCTGTTTGCAGAGGAGCAGACAAATGTTACAATCAGACTCTTTGCGAAGAACACCTCAATCTAATTTTACCAGCTAAGCCTCCTTTTCACCCTCGACAATTCAGAAGATGTGCAGTCGTTGGCAATTCTGGAGACCTCTTGAAGGCGCCCAGTTTGGGGAGAAATTGACAGTCATGATGCAGTTATACGAGACAATGAGGCTCCTGTTAATGAGGTAAATTAGCCCTTTGTCCGTTGAAAATAAACATGATTTATGACACGAAGCATTCGCTAGGACACTATCTAATGTCAGAATCCATGTTGAACACGAGGGCCATTGGGCATGAGGAGAAGCATCCTAGACACATGTTTGACTTAGTTTTTTCATCTTCAGCTGTCTGACCAATTTATAATATCCTTCTGTGAATTTCTTAATTTATTTAGTTCTATTTTTTAAAAATTTGGCCATCAGACACTTGTTTTATTCACTAAGGAATTGGCTTTCAGGTCCAATTCGTTCAATGTTAAATAATATGTCTCAAGAAAAATATACACTCTGTTTAAATGAATTGGACCTTAATAGAGTGACGCTACTTGTGTTCTTCACACCTCTTTGAGGGCATATTTTTTTTGAGAAACCAAGATAAGTGTTAAGAACTAAATATGTTGACATGCCCTATGGATGATTGACACTAATGTGTATGTAAGGTACCTATCAATAACTTCTGGGTAGTATCTCCCTATATAGGCTATCAAGGCAAGTCATATTGTCCTTGGATATCCTATACTCATGTGGCACCCACTTAATACCAGATTTCACTGTCAATGCAATACTCCTATTCAATCGACTAATTGCGCTTCAATCTCAGATTAGTTGGGGTTTGTTATATGAGTCCTCATTACACCCTATTCAGGTCCCACTCATTCTTAGATAATTTGTCTTTTAAGGGTGAAGTAGTTATTATCTAAACTAAATTTTCTATCCAATACAACAACACTCTTACTAATGAAAACTAAGTTCTCTGTTTAATTTGTATGTTAAGCTTTCCATTTTGAGGCGACCCAAAATGTTTGCACACCATTCTATTTGTCTACTACTTTCACAACTTTCACGAAATTTTGTTTGGGAAAGGTTGAAGATACAGTTTCAAATTTCAATTATTCAACTGTTAAGCAACTGATATCATGCTTTCTCTATCAAACTAACTTTTCAACCAGTACTTTAATATGTTTCTTCCACTGTCACACTAAGATAATATATAAATTAAAATTAATATCCTAGACCCATGGCTCAACATTGGTGCATATTAAGTGAAACGGAGAACTTAGTAAAGAAAAACATGTAGATACCTGTATGTTTACGGGCACTCGAGTCCTCATTCTGTTGTATCTCACATATTCTTAAAATTCTTATGTCATTATCCACGCTGCTACATGCAATACTGAGTAGCTTTTATGTGTAGTATTATTATTATTTGATCAGTTCTATTTGTCCTGAAAATTACTAGGGTCTGGCCTTGTAGTGGGATCTGAAGTGAAGACTACCAGCACTTATGTAGTCATTAATATGCATAATCCGTTAAAAGTTGTATCAACCCTGCTATAGAACCCTTTTAGATTTCACATCTATGGTGTCAGTTAACCAGAACTTCTTGTGAAAATTACTGCTTATAAACATCTTATGCAGAAATACGCCAAGCATGTTGGCCTGAAGAGAGATTTTCGCTTAGTTGTGCGAGGTGCCGCTAGAAACATGATTAAAATTCTCAACGGTTCTGGTAAATTATCGGAAGGCCTATTTATTTTCTGAACATTTTCTTCTGTGTTTATTTTTTTGATTCAATTTATATCATGCTTCTTCCCATTTTTCCATTTTCCTATGTTGACTTCAAGACAGAATGATATCTACAATTTTTGACGTTATGCACTTAGCTCTAAGGAGTAAGGGGCCATGTTATGAACATCAACCAAACAAGACTTCTTTACTTGATCTCATTGTGCCTAATAAACACTACCATTCAGCAATGGTTTAGGTGGTTTGGGGTTCTGTGAAAAGAAACTCCTAGGTGTCTATGTGTTTTGGGGACAAAGTAATCACTGTATAGGATATGAAAATACAGACTGCCTATGTTTGTTTCTCTTAAGTGCAAATTTCAAGATGTATGATTCACACACAATTTAGACTTCATTAGCTTTGTTTGTGACTGAGCCATAGCAGTTTATCTATTTATTTATTATTTGTTAGACTTCTTTGCTTTTTCTTTTCTTTCCTTTTTCTGGGCGTAGGGGACTACCCACTTTTTTATACTCCAGTCACATCCTCAGTGCCTGTATTTGATCTTTCAATATCACATTTTGGTTTCTGATCAGGAGAAAGAGAAAAGCGAACTGCCATTCAGTGGCAATTATTGGATTTCTATTATGATGGTGTATAATGATAATGTCTGTTTGAGATTTTGGTCTAAATGTGGTTTAGCAAAACTCTAGAATTGTTGTTCTTTTTGTTATTTAACATGTGATTCAGGGTAATTCATGCTTCTTGATATGACTATATAGGTATGTCATATTTATTGTGACAGCGCACTCTGGTGCACTATAAAAAGCCTTATGGTAGACGTAGTTGGGTCTTATACTGCGAATTAGCAGTGTTGTGTACATGAGTTGTGTTATTGAAAGTCAAATGCTAGAAAATAGTTTCTCATGGCTGAAGAATAATCAACTCTTCTTCAATGATCTAATAGTAGAACATTTAATATGTGTCCAAAGCATTGCTATATTCAAGATTACTGGTTTTTGAGCATGATTACTTTTATTAATTAGGATTCAAGTTTTGGGAGCCTTTTAACTTTTCGAGAGTCTCAACATAGCCTTTTAAATATTGTTAGATTCAACAAACATTTTATCTTTGGGTTTTCCCTTCTGTTAAAAAGGCAAATAGACCATAATTGAGGGGAGAAAAAATGACATCTGCAGAATAGTATTGTTTGTTCTCTTTCCCAACAAATGGATAAATAAACGAATCTAAAATTCTACAGTGACATGGAGACTCGATTTCTTGATGCTGTTTTAACTAAGTTGCTGGTGCTTTCTTGTTTTCTGTTTTTACTACTTCTGTCGGATACCTAGGAGATTTTAATCTATACTTGGTTGATTTTTGGAACTTAGGGAAAGAGTGTTGGCTAAGCCAACTCTCTTAACCTGAATGGTTCAGCGAAACCAAAAGTTGCTCATGGGGAGGAAGGAAGATGAGGGGGGAGGAAGGGGTGCAAAATAGTTCTCAAACGCGCATGTCTCTCTCTGTGGCTTCAACTTATTACTATTTTGTTTTAGTTTGAAATTCTCAGACGGTCCCAAAATTAACTTTTGACACTAGTATGTATATCTTCCAAACGAGTGTTGCAGTCGAGTCGGCGTTGGCGTCGAAGGAAAGAGTAAGATAGTTAACTGTTTCACTAAAGGATTCTCCTTTTCAATTTCTCACCTGGTATAAAGAAAACACTGTTTTCTTGCTGTGAGTTCTCCGGAAACAACCTCTCTACCTTCTGAAGGTAGGGGATAAGGTCGTACACTCTACCTTCCCCAAACTCATGTGTGGAATTACACTGCATTTCTTGTTGGCTTCTTTCTGTAATAAAATGAGCCTTACTGTTAGCAATCAGGATAAAGAGATGTGGAGATGTGAGCAAAGAGGAAGATTGAAGGTTCTAACCAGCTTTAGAAAATTAACCATAGTGCCCCTCTTTAATTAGCGCGAGTGTTGTCAAAGCGCTTAGGCGACACTTCCATCACTTAATGTGCTAATGTCATCATCAGGGTTCTAAGGCATACTTATCCTTGCCGATGAGCCTTTTCTTAAGGAATGACATTAAACAATTGATATTTCACTTTATCGTAATTTCTTTGTTCATATATTTGTCATTCATGCTTTTTGTCTTAGACTAAACATATATATTTATATTTTTTCTCCCTTAGCACCTTTTGTCATAAAACCCCACGCTTTATTGTAGCTTAAAATCCCATGAGTCTTAGAGCTTTTGTGGTTTTGCTTTTGATAACACTGATTTAGCATAGGTCGTAGGAACTTGTTTGTCAAGTCTGTTGGCATATCTTAGCAGATAACTCTTTGACAGAGTAAAGATCTATGACAAAATGTTAGCTGAATATAAAAATAGCCGAAGGGCTTGAAAATGACTTTGAATAGCTTGATGGGCTATTAGTTTTTGGTTAATAGGTCTTTGCTATTTCTGTTCATCTTCCAGTTCGTTATTTGTCATTAGATATAGGGTCAGGGTAATTCTTAGCCTCTGTAGCTGTATTGTATGGGTAGTTTTGATATTAGCATTTAATATTGGTAGGTCAGCTACATTTCTTATCCTAATGAAGAGCATCTGAAAATTAGCAGTAAACTGTCTACTGCTCTTTTTATGGTTGTTAGCAATGACTTGGTTGTGATTTGTTATATTAGATGCAATACTCATGAAGCTTTTACTCATTATTTGTTGCTATTCCTTGTTTACTTGCAGACGATGAGGTGCTTATAATTAAAAGTGTCATCCATAGAGACTTCAATGCAATGATAAAGGTAATGTATTATTCAGATGAATGCTAGTATCTTTTTACTTCTAATGTTCAGATGAATGCTCTTACTTGTTTCTCTGTCATATTTTTCTTCTTGAGGTTGTTAATGTTAGTTTTAGTTGTTCTCGATTTGCATATTCAATCAAGTGCTCCCAGTGAATGATCTGAGTAGGACTTTTAGTTGATATCATTTCAGGAATTTGTTGAAGGATTACAAGCTAAGGATACATATCTACTTTTTAAAATGAAACAATAAAAAATGAATGCATATCTACTTTTCAAAAATTGAATACACATCATCCCTCTCCCCCTCCCTGCAAACTGATATGAACGGGACTACGCATAATGGCTGGATCTTTCTTTTCCATGAAGTATGGGACACTTGCTCTATCCCTTGGTATGTACTAATTAAAATGGAATGAAATTTTTGCTTACTCGGTAGCCATCCCTTAATACACGCCAACATTTTATTAATTTTCACCTACTCTGATACTAATCCATCAGAGGCATGTTAAGGAAAGGGATTTTTACACAAGTAGCTGATCAGATTCACTGTTTATTTTGTCTAGCCGGTATATATAGATTATACACTAATTATACATGAATTATACACATATTATACATCTGCTGGCTATTTTTAATTTATGCGGTTGAGTGGGCAGCTATTCGTGTTAATTCTTCTTAGAAAACTCCTAATGGAATTAAGTTGTAGCATTGTAGGTTGTGAAATAGAGATTTCTTTGGGATTCTGAATTTTAATGTTGGTAAAAGATGGTGAGACAATTTTGTTTACCATTCTAAAAAATGATGATAAATAATATTACTTCCTCTGTTTCAATTTGTTTGCCTTACTTCCCTTTTAGTACGCTTTAAAAAGAATGCCTCTTCCCTAAATTGACAACTTTTATTTCGGTCCCACATGGCATGTTTAAGATCACAAGATTAAAGCGTATTTTGATATATTATATCTTTAGTTTAAGACCGCATGTTTCAAAAGTCTTCTTTATTTCTTAGACTTTGTGCCCGGTCAAACTAAGACAAACAAATTGAAACGAGAGTACCTTGAAAAACGAGAAAGAAAAATGATGAGACAATGGATGATGCCTGAAATCAATGAGAAATTTGGTCAAATTTTGAGATCAAGATACATGTGGAGCATATAGTGTCACGACCCAAAAAAATTAGCCGTGATGGCACCTAAACCTAAATCAGTAGGCGAACCCTAATTCTTCTTTTAGTCCATTTTTAGCAATTAAGTGGACAAGATAAAAGAGAAGATACATAATTAAGTTATAATTAGAATGTTAAAATCAAAAAGTGCAAAAAGTATTAAAATACACCCCAAAATTTGATGTCGTAGATACAAGAGCCTCTAAAAGAGAATACAAGTCTGAAATATGCTAATATAGTTGTCCTAAAATAACAAAAACAAAATGAAAATGATAAGAGAGGAAGTCAGGTGCAGATTAGACATCTCACCTAGGAACTTACGCAGAGCGACTACAAAGTCGAACTTCTTCACGTACTCTCTAGTGCTGGATCTGGACGTGCATACAAAAAGGACGTAGTAAACAATATGAGTACAAAAACAACCGTACCCATCAAGTATAATTGGCCAGACAACTGAGAAGTACTAACGGTTTGGTCGTGAAAATAGTTGTGTTAGTATTAACAAGGTATAAACATTATATAGAGAAACAATCAACGGAAATAAATATGAAATAGTTCAGAGACAAACAATATAATTCAACGAGTCAGATAAGAATAAATGCGATGCTGTCCCGGATAAGAATAGATGCAATGTAATGGCCATGTATGTAGCGGTATACACTCGTACTCCAATGAGGGTGTCCAAATGGTGACCCATATGAGACCGCGAGGTCCATATAGCTCGAAGCAATTTCCTAATATTATCATCAATCAGCTTAGAACAAATTTCCATTGGGCTATCATCACTTTGCTCGAATAATTTTCGGCACTCTGATCAATCCAACACAATAATCACCTTAACTCGATTAAGCATGCTTCAAAATTCATATATAATGTCAAATAACTACATAAATCAACTCATAATCGGCTAAGTACTCAAACATGGCACCAGTGCCGCGTAGATACTCGTCACTTCACCTACATATGCCTCTTTACCCATATCTATTACCTTTCATTAAATACAAAAAAATCCCTCAATTGGAGTCTAGAAAGTCTTAACTTACCTTTATCCGATGCATCACAAACTCACAAAATAGCCTTCCCCTTCCTTAGCGCCTCGAGAATGCTCTCGAATCTATTAAAATACGAGTTCTACATGTGTATATGAGACTATTGATACTCATTTTAACATAAAATTAGTGGGGTAAAAAAGTCAACGAAAAGTCACCACGAGGGTCAAAACTAAAAATTTACTCCAAATTTGAATTACCCATATCCTATAGGTTTTAAATATTGAAATTCATCCAATTCTATCCACAAAGTGAGTCCCAAATCACCAATTTTTATCCTTATAAGTTACGGGGCTAATACGATTTCTTCGGTAATTCATAAATAAAACGCTAAATAACGGAAGGAATCATGGAAAATACCAAAATCAAGGTTAGAAAAATCAACCTCTTTCTAAAACGAGATGATTGCCTCGAAAATCGTCAGAATTTGAGACTATGGTTTCCCAAAGTCAAAATATAGAATAGCAAGTCAAATTGGGGATTTAAATATGCAAGGGTCCTTCTTGACCCAGCGAACCGGACCAGTCGGATTGCGGGACTCTTGGATCTTTGTAGCCTTCGCGATCGCGAAACAACACTCGCTTTGGCAATTCAGCGGCCAACTAGCATCTCTTCAGCATTTGCGAGAACACCACTTGGTGGCCAGGAGTAGACGGCCCAGCCCCCTCACTTGTGTTGAGCCCGGCACGCATAATCCTGAGGGCAATGCGACACGGATATTAGGAAAGAGTGTTTGCCTCCCATCGTCTAAGTTAGTGTTTGACCTCACTCAAACCTCTCGGGATGCAAATCAGTATGCAAATCATACTTGATACACGTTACTAGCAAGGTGGAACACTCAAAACATCGCTCTTAATTAAAACATTTAGTGTATTTTTAGTATATACTGATAGTTTATTTGCTTTAGTGGCATTGGTGGTCGGTGGTAGACTAGGGTCATGTCCTCGGTTGGGGTGGGGTGGTAAGTGGATTAGCGAGCTTTCACTTGGCCCGAGTAGGTCTTGGAACATAGAGACATGAAACGGAGAAGTCATAGAGTTATGAAGATTCTCAATGAGGAAAATTTAATATAACTTGTGTGGGATTAGCAAAACGAGTAGGAACTTGGGATGTGGATGGGTTTAAATTATGGTACTCGGGAGGCTCGAAAGCAAAGAACGTCGTAGGCATTTTAGTAGATAGATATATAAAGGAGAAGTGGTTGACGTTAGAGAATTTAACAATAGGATGATAGTAATTAAGCTAGTCGTTGGAGGCTTGCACTTTGAACATTATCGGTGCATACGCACCGCAAGTGGGCTTGGATGAGGAGGTCAAGAAGAGGTTTTGGGAGGATTTGGATTAAGGTTGTGAGAGGTATTCCACACCTGCTTGGTAGTTATTCATAAGAGGAGATTTCAACGGCTATGTGGAACAACCTCGAGGGTTATGACGATGTGCATGGAGTTTTTGATTTTGGGGATAGAAACGAGAAAGGCCTCACTTTTGGATTTTGCAAAAGTTTTTGAGTTGGTGGTAGCTAACTCGAGTTTGCATAGGAGGAACGCCCAGCGACCTTCAGTATGTTGGCTGGGCTCGGATAGATTACTTACCTTTTAGGAAGGGTGATAAAGGTCTTTGTAAGGGCTTTGCAATCCAGTGAGAATCTTACAACCCTATATAATTTCTTGGCTATGGATTTGGAGATTAAGATGAAGAGGAAGAAGTGGGTTGTGTGTAATCGGACAAGGACCAAATTGGGTTGCTTGATGGTGACAGGGGCTAGGGGAATAGTGGGGATGCGAGTAGCGTGTGGGATATGACAGCTAGTTGCATTAGGATAGCAACAAGAGAGGTGTTGGGGGTCTCGATGGGGTTAACATTGGTGGACATTGAAGGATGGTGGTGAAATAAGTCTAAGGGTAAATGGAAGCGAAAAGGTTGCTTATGCAAAGTTGGTGGAAACGAAGATATGAAGGATAGCGGATGTACGGGGAAAGACAAGATGGTGAAGAAGGAGGCAAGTTCGCGTGTGACAGTCGGCTCAAATGTGTGTATGTGGAATTAGGGGACAAAGATGGAGATAAAAAGTTGTATTGACTAGCCAAGACAGGAAACTCCAAGACCGAGCCAAGTGAAATGCATCAAGGAAGAAAGGTAGCATATTAATTGGAAGAGTCACTCATAAGACAGAGATGACATGCATGCTTTCATAAACTCTTGAACGAAGAGAGAAAAACAGCTGTATTGGGTGATTTGGAGCACTTCGAGAGTCGTCGGGATTTTAGGTATTCCGAGGTGTATAAAGGTTGAGGATATTATTCATAGGATATACGGGAGAGGGATCGGGACGGATGAGATCAGACGAATTTGGAAGAGCACACGAGCAAGCGGTTTTGGAGTTGCGGGGGTGTGTCTATCTGGGAATCGGTTCGAATTCATGCTAGGTCAATCTACTACAAAAGTCATTCAATCGTGAGGAGATTGGTGGAGCAATATAGGTAGAGGAAGAGAGATTTACATATGATGTTTATTGACCTAAATAAGGCATGTGAAAAATTTCCGAGGGAAATAGGAGATGCTTGAAGGTTGTAAGGTGTACATGTAGCTTACATTAGGACAATTAAGGATGTGTATCATGGAGTCAAGACTTGGGTAAGCATCGTGGAAGGAGAATCGGAAGCAATTCCCGATTGTGATGAAGGCGCACGAGGGGATCAACTCTTGGTTGTTTCTATTTTCTTGGGTGATGGATGAATTGGCGTGTCATATTCAAAATGAGGTGCCATGGCGTATGTGCGCGAGATGACATAGTATTGATTGATGAGACTCGCAACGAGTTAACGTTAGGTTGGAGATTTGGGAGACGAACCTACGGAGTTTAAAGGGTTCAAGTTGGCCGGGACCAATGCGAATACTTGGAGTGCAAGTTTAGTAATGTGTCAAAGAGGTTGGCGTGGAATGAGGCTTGATATTTAGGTCATTCCAAAGAGGGGAAGTTCCAAGTATCTTGAGTCTTTAATTCAAGGAAATAGGGAGAAAAAAAAGTAAGAATAAAATATATAAAAAATCAATTTCGAGAATAAAAAGATCACGTAACTTCTTTGTCAAATACTAATTGATTTGAATCCATATTCTTTGGAGGTCTAACTTTGGTTGTTCTTTCCTTCGACCAAGATGAGCCACATCAAAAACTAGTTCGAAGCATGATGATGTCACACATCATAGCCAGTGCGGGGGTGACGGCGAAATGGAGATTCGCTTGCGGTTTCTGTGAGTAACAATATATCACCAAACTTAAGGTAAGCTCTGAGTGGTGATTAGGTGAGTATGTGGTATGGAATGCAGTATTGGCCAATTAAGAATTTTTATGTTCAAAAGATGAGAGTTGTGAAAATGAAAGATGTTGAGGTGGATGTGTGGACGTTCTAGGAGAATAAGATTAGGAAGAAGACATCAAGGCAAGATAGGGAGTGACCTTCATGGTGGACAAGATGAGAAAGTGCATTTGCTGAGATGGCTTGTGGGCCGAAGGCATGAAAGGAGATGTGCAATTGGCTCGGTGAAGAGGTGTGAAAAGGTTTGCTATGGTGGGTTTAAGGAGAGGGAGAGGTAGACTAAAAAAGTATTGGGGAGAGGTTATTAGACTAGACATAGCACATCTTTAACTGCAGAGGACATAATCTTAGATAGAGGAGGATATGGAGATTCAGCCTTGATTAAGGTATAAAGATTGTCTCGCTTTCCTGCGGGATAGGCTTGGTGGTAATTTGGTGCTTGTACTTGTTTCTCCGTTCATACCCAGTTAATAGTAACCTTTATTCTCGTAGTTTCTTGTTACACGAGTTCGATTATTACCGATTGTTTCTTGTGCTTTGATTGTGGCATTATTTGGCTATTGTTGTTGTTCCTTGTTTGCTGAATGTTATGTAATGTTTTCTTTATTTGCTATGTCTTTTTCACTTACGTATTTTTCGCTTTCACGGCTTTGATATGTGTTACTTGAGTCTAAAGTCTTTCCAAAATAGATTCTCTACTTTCATGAGGTAGGAGTAAGGTCTGCAGTCGGCTCTATCCTCCACCTATGGGATTACATTGCCTATATTGTTGTTGGTCAATTCTTAATTCTCAATTCAGTAGGAGCAACTCCAGTGTTCGAAACACTCCCAAGCCCCCGGGACCGTTTCAACCCATCCACCTAAGTCTAAATCACATCCGGACCTCTAGGAATTTTCAGACCTAATTCTTAGTTATCCCAAATGTTGACTTTGGTGAACCCGTAACTTTCCGAATTACTAGTTTTTGATTTTCTTCATCGATACGCATCCGATTGCCTCAGGAACTGTTTCAGTCATCTTCGCAAAAATCGCAATTCTGCCTTTTAAGTCAAGGGGAAGGGTCTTTTAGGGGAAAGAGGTTCTAAGAATGTCTGACCAGGTGAGTCGATACAATAACCTTGAACCCCACACCAAAAAGAAAAAAAGAAAAGGAAATCTTAAACAGAGGTATTGTAGGGAAGGTGAGGTCAACAAGGGTGGATGGTTTGTGCGGATGTCAATTGGATGAAAATTGTCGAACATGGTTGCAGGATGGATGACTAAGTAGTTTTCTTCAGAAAACAGAGTAGCTATTTATTATTATTATAATGGGTAGATGTTGGAAATTTAAGGTGGTCTTTTGCTGATGCAATTATTTGTTATATTGCTAATGATTCAAGGTGTTTAAAAGCACAAAGGGATTTGTTTATTTGTCTTCAAATGTTTTGTGGCAGTGCTTTGTTTTACCCTCTTTGGGCCATAAGCTTGCTTATAATATTTCATGACATGGTAGAATATTGAATTTTCATTGCTAAAAATGTATGCTTGATTATAAAGAAGCTATTATTATTTAATGACATGGTGAAATAAGAAGTTTCATAAGGTGGTGGAGAATGTGATGCTTTATGACATCAACTTCATTTTAAGAGAAAATGACAGACCTCCATTATTCATCGCAGAAAATCCGGAATCCGGTTTATCTGTTCCAAGGTATCGTATTACGCAGAGGTGCCAAAGGAACTGGGATGAAATCAATAGAACTAGCACTTTCCATGTGCGACATTGTTGACATTTATGGTTTCACTGTTGATCCTGGTTACACAGAATGGTATGTTACATTATGTCTCATCCTTTTCAGTGTAACTTCAGCTTTACTAGACAACAAAATAAATGCACATTTGAAAAATTTTGGTTTCAAGTTTTTCCGTTGCAACTCTATCCAATGTTGAAATATTACCATCTTATTTGGAATATTCAACACTTCCATAATTCCATCTTCTACTTTACCTTTTCTTAACTTTTGCATGCTATTTCATACATCTAACGACCATTAAACATTCTCTCTATGTGGTTATTGGAAAGCTTTTGTTTCACAGGACTCGTACTTTTCTACACCAAGGAAAGGAGCTGTCCTCCAAGGGAGGGCATATTACCAACTCTTAGAATGCCTTGGAGTAAGGACACCGGATACTGCAGCTAAGTTTATTCTTCAATTCGTTCATCTTTGTTTTATGCTCTCACTAAGAATTTATGTTTTTAGGTCACTCTGAATCCATTCTCCTATGCGAGCAAGAAAGCAAGACTGGTCCGATGTGCCTGAGTCAAATGATAAACAATGCTCACAGAGCTGCATTGCGTCTGAAAAAGAAGCAAGCCGGGCAAGAGGGAGGATTGGGACAATTTGTTAACTGTAAAGTATGGGGCAAATCAGGTCCCTATGGCGCGGGCCTGTATCCGGTTCCGCAGATATGACGGATACCAGGAAGTATTCAAATTACAATCGATGGGAAGTCATGCCTTTTGAGAGCTTGAGGGAGGAAGCACGGAAGCACTATACTCAGATGGAAGGCGTGTCTTTGTACAAGATGGATGGCAATAAACTGGATGATCTAGTCTGCATTGAAACATCCCCTGAAATCTGAGGCATGAAACAATGGTGGATCGATTTGAGCAGACCTAGTATGTTTTTACATGCACAAATACGAGGGAACCAAGTGATTTGTGCTCAACACCTCAAGCAGCTTCTTCTTGGAGTGTAAACTAGCGACTGCCACCACAGGGAGCTGAGATCTTAACTGGGAATGTTTTCAAGCATCATCCATTGGAAGGGCACTGCAAATTTGACTGAAATTATATACTTCCGGAATGAGGAAAAAAAGGGACCATATTGTTGAGCTGTCCTTAACTATACTTATCTGAAATTACTCGTTGATTTTGCAAATCTCATGTTCCATATTTACTTGGTTCTGAAAGGCATAGCTGATTTTGCAGTAAAGAAATATCATGTTCCATATTTACTTGGTTTTGTGATTTTAGAATATCATTTCCCAGTAAAGAAATCTCATGTTCCATATTTACTTGTTTTGTGATTTTAGAATATCATTTCCGATATAAATCTTCTAAGCAAAGTATAAAGGAAGGGAGACAGAAGAAAGATGGAGGGTTTTGGGCATGTTGGGAACAGCTTTCTATCATAACATTACATTAACTGGGAATGGTATCACTGGGCAATTGATCAGCATAACTGAACTAGAAAATAGAAGGAGATCAACAGAAACTTAAAGAGCAAGGAAAACTAGTATTATCCATCTCATTGCAAAAGAATACATCAATAAACTTGTTCTTGTTCTTATTCTTGTTAAGAAGATCGTCAGAAACCACCTTGAGGAGCTTCCTCTGCTTGGATTTGGCAATCTTTTTTAGCGTCTTTGGATTGGTGATCTTCTGAACCTTAGTCCCAGACTTGAGGATGTTTTCCTGCTTCCTCTTCTCTCTTTCCTCCCTCTGCTTGCGCTTGTCCACCTTGTTCTGCCTAATCTCTTCCTTCAGCTCATTGATTCTCTCCTTGTACGCTTTCTTTATCTCCTTCTCTTTCATCCTCTGCTCCAATGACTTCCTTCCCACACTCACCTTCGTCGCCGATGATCTGTGTTTCCGCGGCTGTTTCCAATTCCTTCCAGATACTCTCCCTGCGATCACCCCGTCGTACGTCGGCCTTCCCAGTACCGGCTTGTTTGGGTCCTCCGCAGATGGAACCGCCTGTCTCTTTGATGCAGGAGTTGGAATCTCCTCCTCTACTTCCGCAGCTCTTCTGTAACATTGCCTTGCTCTTTCTCCGAGGCTCTCTTTTCGCTTGTACGTTTCCCTCCGAATCCTTCGTCCAGGCACCGAAAATCCACAGTACGCCATTGCTTTGCTTCTAAGGTCGCTGCTTCCTCTCCATCTCATTTATATCATCACGCAAACCCTAATAACTTTGTAGTATTATTTACTTCCTTTTTCGTATTTTCCATCGTTTCACTTTCTTGGGCCGGGCTAAATCTAACCGTCGTATGGGCCACTCACTGTCATGGGTATTTAACACAGCCCCACTCCTATTTTATTCTCGCTAAAATGGGATCCAATTGGCTAATTCAAGATTTAGCCTTTTGAAGTGCATGAATACATTGGCATTTGCATAAATGTCCTTATTTTGGGGTGGTCTTTAATTTTTATTCTTCTAATTATTTTTGTTCTTCGACACTTTAAGAGAAAAAAGTGATCAAAAATACCCTTAACAGGGAAAAAAAATGCAAGGCAAGACTAAAATTCACAAGGCACAAGTTTTGCCTAAGAATTATGTCTTAGGGCATGAATTCATAAGGTAGAAATTCATAAAGCAAAAGTTCATAAGAAAGAATTTCACGGGCAGAAGTTCATAGGTTGAATTTCAAAGTAGAAAATTCATAGGCGAATTTCAATTGCGTAATTTTCTGCTGACCTGAGAATCACGATAACATGAATTTATGTTTTAGTGAGAAATTCAATAGGTAACTTGTGCCTAGGGCGAGTCTATTGAATTTGTGTGCGGGCGGAAATTCCCGATAGCATGAAATTTGTCTTCTAAGGCTATTTTGCCTAGCGAATTTTTTTTTTTTAAAAATATTAAGATATTTTTATCACTCTTGTTAATACTTAAAATGCAAATGTAAAATTTAAAAAATAAGTAAAACCACCCAAAACGGAAGCAGTCTGCAAAAACTTGGATACATTATATGTGAAGTCTTTTCGTTTCTACAATTTGGATATATCTTTGCATGATATGTTTATAAAAGATCAATTACTAAAATTATAGAAGCCTTGGAGAGAAAATCTAAGATTGTGCAAAAATGTAGTCTAGACTAGAAAATATAAAAAAGGAAAAAAGTTACAAGGATGTTTGTGGGATGTAGTAACGGTTGGGGAGTGGCGGAAAGAATTTTCTGTGCCATATTTGTATGTAAATATAAATAATATATTAAAAAAATCATAAATATAAAATTAATAATTATCTTTTAAGCTGTAACTTACATGAATCGAGTTTCTGCACAATCATTATGCAAAATTCGTGTAGGCCCTTCTTCATGAAATAAGAGCTCTTAACAGCCACATGTTTTAAGACTTTAAAACTCTTTCCCAAACCTGCTAGATTTTTATTTTCCATTAAAATATCAAGTTTTTATTGTTTAATTTTTAATTATTCGTGTAGGCAAATGTAGAAATGGCAAATGTAGAAATTAGTATATAACTCATAATTAATGATATCCATCCCAACGATTTGTAATTTAAATTTTTAACCATGATATATTTTACAGCAGTAACAGCATACCCCCGTGTAATTCTACAAGCGGAGTTTGAAAAAAGTGGTGTATATGTAGTGTTACCCTTATCTAGAGAAGATAGACAGGTTGATTATGATAGACCCTCGACACGAGTAAGTTTATCAAAAATCAAGTATGTAAAGCTAATACAATAACGAAGAACCTATGCTGAAAATAATTAAGAAGAGAACAAATAGCAACAACAAATAATATGATAACTGAAGCAAAGGAAACAACATATACTGATTAGAGAACTAGACAATGCTTGATTACCTACTAACCTTCTATCCTAATCCTCGACCTCCAAATATTCCTATCTAGGGTCATGTCTTTGATAAGCTGCAAGTATGTCACGTCCTGTCTAAACATCTCCCGAAGACTTTTTCGTCCTACCTCTATTTCCCTTGATACTCACTATAGCCAACCCCTCACACCTACTCATTGGGGCATTCATGTATCTTCTCTTCACATGCTGAACCATCTCAATCTCGCCTCCCTCATCTTGTCCCTCATGGAGGTTACATCCATTTTATACCGAATAACTTCATTCTGATCTTATATCTCCTAATTGCCTACACACCCTCATTTTTATTACGCTTATCTTCTAGTCGTGCGAATTTTTGTTAAAATACTTTGCCTCATATAACATAACTGATTGGACCACCACTTTATAAAACTTACCTTAAGGCTTGATGATATATTTTTATCACATAAGACACCAGATGCAAGCTTTCATTTTATCTATCACACTCTAATACAATATGTAAAATTATCGTTAATCTCTTTATTTTCTTAAACAATAGATCTCAGATACTTAGGGATGATTTTTATATCAATCCTTACTTCCACACCTGCCATGTGGATTACATCACTGAACTTTCACTCAAAGTATTTTCTCTTAGTCTCAACCTTAACCCTAAACTCTAGGGTCTGTCTCCAAACCTCCAGTCTAAGTCTGTGCATGTTTCTTCAATCAAAACTATGTCATTGATAAATAACATGTGCCATGGCACTTTCTCTTGAATATACCTCGTCAATACATCCATCACCAAAACAAATAAAAATGGGCTAAGAACTGATCCTGGTGCAACCCCATCACGACTAAAAATTAATCAATTCGAGTCTCCTCCCACTCCTCACTCGAGTCTTATCTCCTTTATAATTGTCCTTGATTTCACTAACTCAAGCCTTAGGTACACCTATAGCTTCCAATCATCGCTATAGAACCCCATTAAGTATTTCACCATAAGCTTTTCTAGGTCATTGAATACCATATATAAGTATCTCTTCCTTAACCTATACTACTCCATCAATCGCCTTACGATATGTATGACTTTTATAGTCGAATGCCCCAACATGAATCCAAATTGGTTCTCATTGATAGATACATTCCTTCTCATCCTCATCTTAACCACCATTTCCCAAACTTTTATAGTATGCCTTAGTATCTTAATACTCTTATAATTATTGCAATTCTAATTATCATTCTTATTTTTATACAACTAGGATCATTGTACTCCGATGCCATTATTTGGGCACTTTAAATGTCTTAAAAATAACGTTAAACAACTTAGTTAGCTACTCCATATTTGTGCTCTTCCAGAAATTCACTAGAATCTCGTTTGGTCTGATCTTCCTTCCCCTTCTCATCCAACGGATAATCTCTTGAATCTCCTCAAACTTGATATCCATGCCATATCCAAAATCACTACGACTCTTAGGATGCTCAAAATACCCTAACGTTATATTTTTGTCCTTCTTTTCATTCGAGAGTTTATGGAAATAGGTATGTCACCTATGTCTAATGTGTGCCTCTTCCACCAATATCTTGCCTTCTTCATCTTTGATGCACTTCACCTGGTTTAGGTCATGGACGCTCCTCTCTCTTGTCTTAGCGAGCCTATACAACTTCTTTTCTTCCCCCGTTTCCTGATGTTCTTTATATAAGTGTTCAAACGCGGTCATCTTAGCCATTGTATCCGCTAGGTTCACTTCCTTCTTCATCACCTTATACATCTATATTTGCCCTTTTTTTCCTCATCTTTTCTCTCCACCAACTCCATATAGGAAACCTTTTTGACTTTCACTTTTACTTTGACTCATTTCACTCCATTACCAATCCCTTCGATGTCTATCAGCGTTACCCCTCGAAACTCCTAATACCTCTCTAGCTACTTTTCTAATACAATTAGCTATCCATCTCACATATTGCTAGCATCTCAACTACTCCTCCAAGCTTCCATCACCGTCAACTTCTCCCTAATCTCTTGAGCTCCCAAAATATTAAATCTACCCCATTTGATCATAGCTAAATTAGAAACAACACTCTTCTTTCTCTTAATCTCTAGGTCCATTGCTAAGAGCTTATGTTGGATTGTAAGATGCTCACTCAGGATAAGCTTGTTGTCCTTATATGTACTTCTATCACACTGTCTAAGGAGTACATAATCTATCTAGGTCTTAGATACCATACTATAAAAGTTCACCAAGTGATCTCATTCTATGAGAAATATGAGTTAGCTATAACTAGATCAAAAGCTTTTGCGACATCCAAAAGCGAAACTCCTCCTTCGTTTTTATCCTCAATACTAGAACCGCCATGAACCTTGTCATAATCGCTTGAAATAGTCCCGATATAACCATTGAAATCTCCTTCTATAAATAGATTTTCAATGCGTGTGATATACCTTACAATTTCGTCCAAATCCTCCCAAAACCGTTGTTTATCCTCCTTGTCCAAATCCTCCCAAGCTCCCTTGTGGTGTGTATTGCACTAATCACGTTCAAGGTAAGTCCTCCAATGATTAGCTTAATCCCCACCATCCTAATCTCCACCACTAGCTTCCTGAGTTCCCCATCTACTAAAATACCTATTCCATTCCTATTCATGGAGTCTCTTGATTACTAAATTTTGAACCTATCTACGTCTTTAGCCTTAATACCCACCTATTTGGTCTCTTGGATACAAGTTATGTTGATCTTCCTCTTCTTGAGAATCTTTACCTAATTCTATTGGCTTCCTCATCAGGGTCTCCATGTTCCAAGACTCAATTCTAGCGGCTCCTTTGCCACCTACCCCTATAACCTCCAGAGGAAACAACCTTATTCTGCCTTCATTCACCAAAAATCATACTAAACTACAAACAAGCAAACAACTCCCAGTAATCAAATGAATCAAAACATTCGACACAATAGCAAAATGGATAACTAGATAGAAATCTGACAAGGATAAAAGAAATCGGATCTGAAAACAAAAAAGAAAAACTGAAAAACAGAGTTCAAATTATAGTGGCGCAAACACAAGTAATCTGACTATGTATAACATAAATCTTTTAATAAAGTACTCCAAGAAACAAATAGATTGTTGACTCAACAGTTCTACACAAGAATCAAATCTGGAAAATAGAGATCCTAAATTTGATGTAATTACAGAGGATAAAAAAGCAGATCAAGGATGCTAAAGTAGCACTTGAAATTTGGTCGGAGATATTAAAGAACGAAGCATTCTCCGATGAGAAGAAGTCCCACAAAAATCGACAAATTTGAGGTCGCCGGAGTAGTGACGATAGTCAACGCGCACAATTATTGATGAGCGGTGACAAGTAATAGCTACGACGGGTTGCGCAATAAATAAAGGTGAACGAAAATGTAACAATGGTCGAAGGAAAAGCCAAAAAGAAAACTGAGAAAAAGGAATTATAGTCATAATAATTATTACAATATGTTATATCTAAATATATAATTAATNCTATGATATGTATGAGATAAAATTAATTGAAATGCATACAAAATCACTATTTATTGGTAACAAAAAGTTATAGGAGTACAATAATTGTTTTGGAAAAAAAAAGCAGCAGATGGAGTAGAAAAGGACTGTGATTTGTGAGAAACGGTAAAAAAAAAAAAAGGTCCATAGTAGGAGGGATGTGATGTGGCCTGTGGAGGCTGAGTACGAAAAGGCTAAATAAAATAGGCGAGTAAATGCTGTGTAATAATAATAATGAATTGACACAAGTAGGCGAAGGTTGCGCGATGAGAATTCTTCCTCGTTGTTGTATTATATGTTCAATAAAATGACGGTAAATAAGAAAGAAAATATATAAACTGCTTCCTCAGATCTCTCTTCCGATATCTGGATTTATTGCTTAATCAGCAGTTATCCCTTTCATAAAGAATCCTTTTGCCAAATTGTTGAACAAAGAAAACTTTAAAAACCCCCCACCACCAAGGCGTCCAATCTCAAATCTGAGGAGAAGAGGAAAAGAAACATCTTTTTTTATATATATAGCTCAAATAGGACTACGATCCGATAGATCCAGATTGTATAACTTTATCATTCATCAATGGGCGCTTCTCAGTCCGTAGAGGTACCCTCTGAAGACGAACAGGAAGACGAAGACCAAGAAGATGCCGAGCACGAGAACGACACCCCAGATGAGAGACGCCGATTAGTTGGCGACGACACTCTGCTCAAGAAGGTTCTCGAACAAGAACCCGAGATGCTACCTTGCCACGCCTCCGCATCGCCTCTCTCTCCTCAGCTCTCCTCTTTCGGAACCCCTCGTTTGGGCCCTTCTATCAAGGTCTGGGACCCTTATAATGTTCTGGCTCCACCCCCTTCACTTCCCCCTCCCCCTCATTTCCACCGCACCTTCTCCTCTGATTCTGTCGATGAGGATAGAACCCTCACCGAACTCTATTTGATTAGTAATGGCGAGTGTCATATGAATTTAAGGCCTGATTTGATTGCCGGCCGCTGCCCCGAGGCTGCACTTACCCCTAATGGCAAGCGCCAAGCAAGAGCTTTGGCTGTTTTTCTCAAGTCTCAAGGGATTCGTTTCAATTCTGTCTATACATCCCCCTTGGATCGGGCACGAGCTACTGCCCTTTCTGTTTGCCAGGTATCCTTCATTACTACGCTCTGTTTCCCAGGTATCCTTCATCCCTGCTACACTACTGCCCCTCTTTAATGTTCATTTGATGTGAACGTTGAACCTTCCCTGTCTAAGCATAATGATTGCTTATTGGTTGTAGGATTTTCTTAGTAGTATTAAGCTCTGGTCTTTTGGAATTTGGTATGAAATGGAGTAGAAAAAAAATCAAATTCCTTTGCTTCCAATATCTATCTTGGTGGCCCAGAAAAATAATGAAGCACTCTGCTGACCAATTGATATACAATCCTATGCATTATCATCTATGTTGCTTGAATCCTTCAAGAATGTAGCTGGGTGTCCGTCAGATCCTTCAAAAGTTATGCTTTTTTAGGATTCAGCATGGATACAACGACATTTATGGGGGACTCTAGCAACATATATTATCAGCTCTGCTGGAGCAAGATTTCTTCATTTCTAGGCAGCTGCATGCTTTCCTTTGTTACTTGTGAGGTTTCCCTCTCAAGTTTTATAGTTCTCTGGTGATTGTCATTAGAGGTATTGTGACTTCTTCCCTGAAAGAAACCATTGGATTTCTTAGCTGCTTTAGGTTCAGGATTTATATGGCTGTCAGAGTAGTTTGGGCTTTACAGTCTTTGGTTGTCTAGCAGCCTATGACAGATGTTGGAATGGAATTTTATAGTACTGGTAGTTCAAATAAAGGTGGGTCCAAACAAATCTTAGAGATAACTTTTGTTTTCAGATGTTCTAGGGTTAACAGTTACTCCCACTTTTGAAGTACTTTGGGAATAAAAGTTGGTTTGGTTCCTGTAGTATAAATTATAAGTTTCTTAGTCAAGGAGAACAGATAATCATTTAGATCAGGAAAGGGAAACTAATTGAATCTTTATGGGATAGGTATTGTATACTAATACGATCATCCTATATTACATTTCCACACGGTGCTCGCAAAATATCATCCTTGTTCTTAATGTATCAATGAAAGGGACAGCAAGATTAGTACTTTTTTGTCTATAATGTAAAGTTTTCAGCAAGATTAGTACTTTTTTGTCTATAATGTAAAGCTTTAGCAAGATTAGTACTGCAGAGAAAAGTTGCATATTCTGCAGTTTAGTAAGGCATAATTGGCTTCTCGGCAGATTTGATGTGTTAAAAGCTTTCTTACTGTCTTGACCACTAGCACATCCAAACACTATGTTACTGTCTTTCGGAGCAGCCGAGACACAGTGTAACATCACATCTCCGAATTATACAAGGAACAAGCAATAAGAGTTTACTTCCTCTTGTCTCTAGTTATGTGTTAAAGACTTGCTTTTTCTTAGCGATGCATACTATGATGTTCTGTACGGGGATGATGCAGTTTTAACTGTGACAAAGTTGCAGGGATTTAGAGTAACATGTTATTTGCATGTCGTGTTAAGGACTTCCGAATTTGGTAATGAATGGATCTCTATTAATTGTGCAGGAAATAAACTTTTCAGAGGAACGTATACAATCCTCTGATGCACTAGTGGAAATGAGTCAGGGGCATTGGGAGGGATGCCACCGCTCAGATATTTTTACACCTGAAACAATTAGCCTAATGGAAAAGTTCCAGCCTGATTTTTCAGCACCATCTGGAGAGTCACTGAGGCAGGTGGAATTTCGGATGGTACAATTCCTAAATGGAACTGTTATGGCATTGCCTGAAAAATTCAGATCTGATTTTTCTCCACCTGATCAGAGTGAGAACCAGGGCTTCTCAAACCGGGGTTCTCATGCACTTATCAATTCAGTTCATGACCGAGATGGGCCGCCTTCTTTCTCGTCACCTAATTGGGATTTGCACCACAGAAACCGACAAGGACTTTCGAGGAAGAAGTCTGGAAAGAGTAGGCTTCAGATCGTGACAACTACTGGGGATCATGAGGCTGATGATGAGATGTCACCTCGAGAACCCATTAATCCAAACTCGATCCGTGATTTAAATGTGCAAATCACTACCAATGTTTCTCAATGCATCGGCATTTTTACGCATTCAATCCCAATTAAGTGTCTTCTTACCGGCCTACTTGGCTGCAGCGCAATGATGTCAAGTAAGATATGCATGGATGATTCTTCGGTAACAGTGCTACAACATTCTTGGAAAATGGGATGGCAGATCAAGAGAATGAACGATACAGCACATCTTAGGCTTCTCTAGTAAATTATTCCATTCGACAGCTGAGATCACTGAGAAAATTTGAAGTATTTTGGCTTAATTAGGGAATTTTTCAAAGCATTCATGGATGTGTATTCTATAATTAGAGTCAGATCACGGTGTGATACTTTTGATGATTCTCAATTTCTTTTGCGAAATTAATTCCCACTTTTACATACATCTGAATTGGAGATGGAGTTGGGACCACGGGCTGTGGATTATTGTTTCAATTTGTAGCATTTTAAATTCTTGATATTGTAGGGCACTTCTGGTATGGGTTTATTTTATCATTATAATAAGCTGTTGAGGAAATTAATCAGGCGTCTTTTGCAGCATTCTTTTCCNCTATTAATGATTTTTACTTACTAGTAAGTTATTGCTTAATGCTTGGGAGATTTCAAATCCCAGTCGCCTCCTACTAATCTGCCAAAATTTTGCTAAAAAAAAACATCACTAGTTGTCGGAACTGGCTAAACAATTTAAATAAGTTCACTGTATGATTGAATGAAGACTAATTTGGGTTCATTCTCCTACTTGTGTCGATGCCACTTCTCTACAAATCCCAACGTTGCCACGTTCTTCAATAGATACTTAGACAAATCCGATGTCTTCTCGTGGAACTCTATCATTGCCGATTTGGCTCGGAGCGGTGACTCCGTTGAAGCCCTTCGAGCTTTCGCTTCTATGCGAAAGCTCTCTCTCGAACCAAACCGTTCCACCTTTCCCTGCGCCATCAAATCCTGTTCCTCCCTTTCCGATCTCACTTCCGGCAATCAGATCCACCAACAAGCTCTCATCTTTGGTTATGACACCGACCTTTTTGTATCCTCCGCCCTCATTGATATGTATTCCAAGTGTGGCCAGCTTGCTGATGCAAGAAAGCTGTTTGATCAAATTCCTCAAAGGAATGTTGTTTCATGGACCTCCATGATAACTGGCTACGTCCAAAATGACCACCCCCATGAAGCAATCTTGCTTTTTAAAGAGCTCTTGGCAGGTCAAGCAGAAGAACTAGTTTTTCTTGACTCTGTTGCCATGGTTTCCGTGCTCTCCGCTTGTTCTCGTGTTTCAGGGAAGACCCTTACCCAAGAGCTCCATGGCTTTGTCACAAAAAGGGGATTCGATGAAGACATGGGAGTTGGGAATACATTGATTGATGCCTATGCTAAGTGTGGTGAGGTGGATTTGTCTAGGAAGATATTCAATGTGATGCCTGAGAAGGACATCATTTCATGGAATTCTATGATTGCAGTCTATGCCCAGCACGGGCTTTCAGCTCAGGCAATGGAAATTTTTCGTTCCCTGGCATGGGATAGAGAGGTTGACTACAATGCTGTCACCTTGTCAGCGGTGCTGTTGGCTTGTGCACATTCAGGAGCTCTTCAGGCTGGCAAGTGCATACATGATCAGGTACTTCCAGGACTAATCACTTTTACAAGTGCTGCAGTCTTTCTGACTCCTAATTTAATACTATATTGATGTTTCCATTTGTCTAATTGACTATGATCTCTTTAGGTTATAAAGATGAACCTAGAGGATAATGTATATGTAGGCACATCCATGATTGACATGTACTGCAAATGTGGGAGATTAAGGATGGCAAGGAATGCCTTCAATAGGATGAAGGAAAAGAATGTGAAATCATGGTCTGCCTTGATTGCAGGTTATGGTATGCACGGAAGAGCCAGGGAAGCCCTTCAAGTGTTTTACGAGATGAACTCAGCTGGGGTAAAACCAAATTACATTACTTTTGTCTCTGTCCTAGCAGCTTGTAGCCATGCTGGGTTGCTGGATGAAGGATGGTATTGGTTTAAGGCCATGGAGCCTAGATTTTGCATACAACCAGGAGTGGAGCATTACGCTTGTATGGTTGATCTTCTTGGACGTGCTGGTTTCCTTGCCAAGGCATATAATTTGCTAAAAGAAATGAAGGTGACGCCTGACTTTGTCATTTGGGGTTCTCTTCTGGCTGCATGCAGGATGCACAAGAATGTCGAGCTTGGGGAGATTTCTGCTAGTAACTTGTTTGAATTAGACCCAACAAACTGTGGGTATTACGTTTTGCTCTCGAACATATATGCTGATGCTGGAAGGTGGGAAGATGTAGAGAAGATGAGGATACTTATGAAAAATCGTGGATTAAGTAAACCTCCTGGGTTCAGCCTGCTTGAACTCAAAGGCAGGGTTCATGTATTTCTGGTTGGTGATAGGGAGCACCCTCAACATGAGAAGATTTATGCTTATTTGGAAGATTTATCTGTAAAGCTGCAGATAGCTGGCTATGTACCCAACACGACATCTGATCTTCATGATGTTGAGGACGAAGAGAAAGGACTGACATTACGAGTTCATAGTGAGAAGCTAGCTGTTGCTTTTGGGGTTATGAATTCTGTCCCTGGTAGTACAATTCAGGTGATTAAGAATCTTAGGATATGTGGAGACTGTCATACAACAGTTAAGCTAATTTCCAAGATTGTTAATAGGGAAATTGTAGTCAGAGATGCAAAGAGATTTCACCATTTTAAGGATGGCTTATGCTCATGTGGGGACTATTGGTGATTCAAGCTTTGAACAAAAAATTGTCTTCACCAACTCAGCAACTTACAGGAGTTGTCATATGATCAGCAATGGTTCATAATCTGATACAGATTCGCATGGGAATTGATCTTCTTCAATTGCGTATCAATCTCAAACTAGGCTATTTTTATGCTGGTCTTATAAAGGATATTGGTACCGAACAATATTCCCCTGTTGTGTGGGATGTGTCAAGATCAAAAGAGAGAAAGCGGATCAATATGCAGAATTTGGAACTTTTCTTTCTGTGAATTCATTGTGTCACTCTATTCTTCATTATTCAACCTCTTTTATCCAGATCCGGCAGAGAACAGTGAATCTTGTTTGTTTGAAACATGTATTGTGTCAATTGGGTTTTGCAGTTTTTTATCGCTATCCTGACAGCAGCAATAGCCATCTTTTTTTCATCTTAAAAACTTTTTAATTCTTTTATTGGTGGGATCAGAGGCGAATCTAGAATTTAAATTATGTGGGTTCAATCTCTTGAGATTTTTAATATTGAACTTGTTATATTTTTAAGTTATGAATTCTCATCTACTACTTAATACAATTTTTATGCATAAATTTATACTACTAGTAATGTCTTAGGCATAAAACGTAAAGTTACGTTTTTATGTTTAACGCCGTCAGCCTCGATTAAATTTTTTTTTTTTTTACCTA
>JACEIK010000698.1:71804-81885 GCA_018107945.1 Datura stramonium
ATCTAGACAATATTACAGGAGATGGGTGGGGAATAGAGTGGTGGAATGGTAGGAATGAAGCCTAGTGATGGATGTGAAAATTGTGTGTGTTGAAGGGAGAGGACACAATTAGAGTTCATTTGGTCATGCGAGATGAAATAATGATATGAAGTCATACGAGGTGAAGTAGGCATTTGGACATGTGATTTAATGTCGCGATTTGAAATTTTGAGATGAAATCAGCATTTGGACATGCAATTTTATACATAATTTCAAATCATGAGATTAAATTTCAAATTATCCAAAAAACTTGATATGAGATTTCAAATCATGATATGAGATTTTTCAAATGCAAAATTTAACCCAAAGATTTATATTTTGTAAAAAAAAATTTTACATTTTATATATACCAACTATATTAAAGAGTATTACACTACAACTCAGGTTAATTTTACTTTTTATTGAACTAAAGTTCGATTCTTAAGTTGTATTTTTTAAAGAATGGCTATGTGATAGTGTATTATATTTTATTATGAACTTTTACTTATTTGGTAAAATTGTATAAAAATTTGGCCAATTTGAATAATTTTTATAATTTATGAGATTCTCATGTTCATGAGGAAAAAATACAACTTAAAAATCTCAAATTACATGTCTAAACAAAACTTCAAACTTCATTTCATATGATTTGTTAAGATGAAGTTAAAAAATTAACTCAAACATATATACTTAAACGCTAGCGCGACCACATTCCTTAGTTTGAATATAATCTAGACAAATAGCACAAAAGGTTAAAGTAAGAGTGTGAGGTGGTGGTAACGGAAATAATGGAGTGAACACAATTAATGTGAAATAATATTTACTTATAAAATTATTTTTTTCCTTTTAAATTTTTATTATTTGTTTAGATAACATAATTTTAAAAAATTTAGAGCAATCAAATAGGATAGGAGGCAAGTGAAAAGTATTTGGGTACCAAAAACACCGGTAATTGAATTGAAATTATTTCCTTCATTTTAGAATATTTACTTTTATAAAAAAGAAAAATCTTCAAAATGAAGCGGAGGGGAGTTCGGATGCAGTGAACACTCTCCGCAAAAACCCTAGAAAACAAAATGGCAGAAGCGGCACAAGACGAAGATGAACACACATTCCCCGTAAAGAGAAAGCCCCAAGATATTCCTGCACAAGAAGCCACTGCCGAATCTCACGAAGATGATGCAAACAAGAAGCAAAAACTCTCTACTACTGATTCCCAGGATAACAAACTCGACGTCGCCGAAGAGGTCGAAGAAGAAGAAGAAGATGAAGATGACTATGAAGGTGAGGATGAAGAAGAAGAAGACGACGACAACGATGAGCAGTCCAACGGAGAGGTGGAAGTCGATCGTAAGGGAAAGGGGATTTTAAGGGATGACAAGGGGAAGGGAAAGTTGATTGAGGACTCTGACGATGATGATTCTAGTGATTTTGGAAGCGAATCTGATGTTGACACTGATAGTGACCTCTCGGACGATCTGTTGGCGGAGGTCGATTTGGGTAACATTATTCCCTCGAGGACTCGACGGCGTACCCATCACTCGGGCCTTAAGATATCTGATGATCCCGTTGAAGGTGATAAACGTGATGGTAGCGATGCTTAATTGAGTTTTTGAGCTTCGAAAAAAAAACTGTTTTTATTTTTAAAACATTCAGTCTTTAGATAAAACAAGTCTTTCAGCTTCTTAGCCTCCTAGTAGCAATGTGGTCGAATAGTTGCATTCCTGTTGTATTTGGACTTGCGTCTTTATTTCTCATGTAGTTGGGGAATTATATTACCCTTAACCAATTCTATTAATCTATCTTACAATTGGTTTCTTGCTCTTGTTTACTTCCCCCGTAGTTTCAAATATTAAATCTGCTTCGCAAATTGCTATCTGTAGTAAGTGCGGCATCTTCTATGCAGGCTTTGAGATAGGCTTATATACACCCGGTGATAGGTTTATCTCTGAAAATGAATGTTTATTTGCCATCAATGTTTCCCGTCTAAGATAGGCACTGAATAGTCTAACAGATGTTCAACATGCCAAGGTTACTCTATGATTATGTAAATGCAGTTTCACTTGGAAAATTTTCTCCAGAAAGCTAATTCGTTTGGATGCAATCATCGAATTTCATGCTAAGATGGGTATTGATTTGTTTAGGAGATGTTTAACATGTGCCTCTCTTTCATATGTTTTTGTATATGCATTTCTACAGGAATAACAGGTCATTGTTTGGCAATCAGGCTGTTCTGTGTTGTAAAAACTAGGCCTTGGGATGAAATATGATTCTTGATGTTTAACAAGTTTGTGTACTGCTTTAACTGCTGATTTTGTCATCTCATTATCAGTTTGTGCTCTTTGCTTGACTGATTATCAGTTTTGGTTCATTAGCAGTAAGTTGAAACTGGCCCTCTGCTAGGGATATGATCATTGTTAGGAAAAAGGAGTCATTTGTCATATGATAGTAAGCATTCAGGTGTCTTGAACTCAGCAGAAATCTACATGACCAGGTTATGACTGCAGGGTTTGCGCCTAATGGCTCTAAGGGGAGGATATTCTCTGTCGGTTAAATCACTTGACAACTTGTTAAGGATCAAAATGATCACTTGACAACTTGGTTTAACATAACTGTCTATGGAACTGATTGGGAAATTGTAAGACTTTCAGCTAATATTTGTTTCGAACAAAATATAACTTCTGTAAAAGCAAAAAGGAATATGGGGAAGCGTGATGGATTATGCTCCATAGGACACTCTGTTTATGCAAAAGATTAGCTTGATCTCGTCTTTCCAGTTGCTCATTTCTTGTGGTGTTGTATTATTACCAGTCAATGTGGCTAGATATTCTTACGACTGAGAGAGTGGTAAACTCTTAAGATCATAATTTATAATTATCGACAGTTGAGCTGTTTTCTTTGACTTGAATTCCTACGTGATGTTGACAGTTGTTGTTGCATTGTCCTCCCTGTATTGTATAACAGATACCTGTAATGAAGTGGAGTAGAGAAAAACCGCAGTTCATATCAGCCTTTTAAATTGTTTTATGGTAGTTTGTGGGAACGTTTGTCTCTGTTTGACTAGAAAAATGTTCTTTGTTTTTAAGTTTTATGTAATGGAGTAGTGGGGGTAAATAGATATGATAACCAAAACGAGGGCGGCGGTCCATTGTCGGGCATTGAGCTTGCAAGACGGAGAATCTTTTAACTTGGTAGTGATGTCGCAGTTAATGTTGCTGGTGCCTTTTAAGTTGTTATTAAGTGGGGAAGACTAGCATTGTTTGCTAGAAGTTGTTCATCTTGTGTTATTTTGAACATGTATATGTGGACGGTTGAGTGTAGGATCTACTTGTTTTAGTTATTAAGATGAAGAAGAGTCTAATAGGCAAAACTTGCTTAAAAATAAAGGAAATGAATTCGTTGCTCGACTGACTGAGGGAGCTTTGCTTTTACCAAATAAAGATGGTTAACCGGACCTACTGCACGATTTGCTCGAAAACTGCACACATCCATTATAGTACTACCATAAAAGCATGGAGTTGAGACATAGGGGTTGGGGTTCCTCTTCATGTTGATTTGACACTTAGTACTCTCTCTATATAATAAAGTTTAATGATGATGTGGCACCTCTCCAATCTTATAAGTTTGTGATTATTTTTATTGGTAACTTCAGCGGGGTAATGCTTTTGTTGTATAATTAAGTTTTGATTTGCTGATTTAAATTTGTCATAAATTTATACGTAATTCATGAGTATTTGTTATTTGTTTTTCTCTAGTTGCAGGATGATTCATAACTTGAGATTACATTAGCACCATTATCAAATGGACTATGTAAGAATTGATTGTAAATGTCTCATTTATTCATTGTATTACTAAGTCTAAAACTTGTGATCCATTCTCCACTTGAATATGTTCCTTGAGATTGTAATATAAGGATAGTGATGATCAAGAATATCTTAGGACAAGAGGGTTCAATAATATCAGATTGATTACAACTATGTTTGAGTTAGGAAATTTGCCCCATTTATTGAGAACTTGTATGAAACATAAGTTCAACAAGTCATAGGTTTAGTTGTAAGGCGATAATGCTACAAAACATTTGTTTTGGTAGAGAAAATTAAGAGGCCAATAATTAAGGTGATATGTTAAACTATAAAAATGGTTTTTAAAGTTTGTTTTCCTGATTATCTCTTATCTTGTCCACTAATTTTTTTCACGAAAAATTAGCCATTTATTTGTTGCGTTCATAATTGGATGATCATCTCTACTTACCACTCATTACCGGTAACTCACACATCTCGCTTTCTAAAGCGAATTAGGGTTTAATCAATTTGCTTATGGCGGCGAACCACTATTACTTCCCGGAGGAAGTGGTGGAGCACATCTTCCACTACTTGACGTCTCACAAGGATCGGAATCCGGTGTCTCTGGTGTGCAAGTCCTGGTATAATATCGACAGATTCAGCAGAGACAAGGTCTTCGTCGGGAATTGCTATGCTATCACTCCTGAGAGGGTCATTTCCAGGTTTCCCAGGCTTAAATCCCTCACCCTGATCAACCGCACTTGCCCCCCTCACTGGGGAGACTCTCTTCGCCCTTGGATTACAACCCTCATCTCCAGCGGAGTTAATTTGGAGGAGCTTCGTTTGAAGAGAATGGTCGTTTCCGATAACTGTCTCCGCCTGCTTTCTCAATCCTTCCCTAATTTCAAGTCTTTGGTTTTGGTCAGCTGTCAGCGTTTCTCCACCGATGGTATTGCCGCCATTGCTTCCAATTGCAGGTAGACTCTAGCCATGATTTTGTTCGATAATTTAATTAGAAAATTTGTTGTTGCCGTGCTTTCTGACTCAGAAGCTGTAGTTTAACCCCAATTTTCTGTAGTTTAATTCCTGCTGATTTTGCAATTCAGTTACTATCTGTCAGCGCTCACACCGCCCGCCATAATCCAGATACATAATTAAGGGAAATTAAATCGGAACATTGTTGTCTTAGGCCAGAACCTCATTTTGCTTTTCAATAGTTTGGTTTATTGATGAAGTTACACTAAAATGCAGGTTTTTAAGAGAGTTGAACTTGCAAGAAAATCAAGTAGATGATGCAAGAGGACAGTGGCTTAGTTGTTTCCCGGACGACTGCACAACCCTTGTCTCATTAAATTTTGCTTGTCTCAGAGGACAAGTTAACTTTGGAGCTCTTGTGAGACTGGTGGCCAGATGTCCAAACCTAACAAGTCTGAGGGTAAATTCTCTCGTGCCTCTTCATGTTCTTCAGAGGATTTTACTTCAAGCTCCTCAATTGGTGGACTTGGGGGTGGGCTCCTTTTCCACTAATCCAGTTTCAGAGACTTACTATAAACTAGAGAATGCTATTCAGAAGTGTACTTCAATTAGGAGCTTGTCTGGATTTTTTAGACTGGTTGATCCTTGCTGCCTCCGTGCTATTTATCCAGTCTGCCAGAGTTTGACATCCTTGAATTTGAGCTGTTCGCCTATCAGTAGTACTAAACTTTGCGAACTGATTCATTATTGCCGGAAGCTAGAGTGCCTATGGGTTAGATATTCTAGCCCCCTTTTATTTAATATCTCGTGTGCTTTCTTTTCTTGACCCCTTTTATTCAATACCTCATCTGCTTTCTTTTCTTGACTATTAAGACATAACAGAAACTCCTTTTTATAGATTCAAGATGTCATTGGAGATAAAGGGCTCGGCATTGTGGCTTCTACTTGTACTGAGTTGCAGGAATTAAGGGTATTCCAGTGTACGACAGAGTGTTCTGGTGTTACTGAAGAAGGC
Source organism: Datura stramonium (assembly GCA_018107945.1). Taxonomy (NCBI): domain Eukaryota; kingdom Viridiplantae; phylum Streptophyta; class Magnoliopsida; order Solanales; family Solanaceae; genus Datura; species Datura stramonium. Next base: position 77,595 of record JACEIK010000698.1, read on the forward strand.
TTGGTTGCTGTATCAGCTGGTTGCCCAAAGCTTAAATCATTGTTGTATACGTGCAGGCAGATGACTAATGCAGCACTGATAACTGTGGCGAAAAATTGCCCCAATTTAGTTTGTTTCATATTGAACACCGCGAACCCAAAACTGACAGATGGTATTACTACGCAGCCACTTGATGAAGGTTTTGGGGCGATTGTACAGTCATGCAAAGGTCTTAAGCAGCTGAGACTCTCTGGTCTTTTAACTGATCAAGTATTCCTTTACATAGGAATGTACGCCGAGCAGCTCAAGACGCTAACCATACACTTTGCAGGAGAAAGTGATGATGGAATGTTATATGTGTTGAATGGGTGCAAAAAACTGAAAAAACTTGATATCAAGAATAGCCCTTTTGGTAATGTGGCACTCCTGGCGAACGTGAGGAAGTATGAAACAATGCAATTCCTTTGTATGTTTTCCTGCCAAGTGACCCTTGGAGCATGCAAGGCACTGGCGCGGAAGATGCCAAGGCTCAATGTGGAGATCATTAGCCCTGATGGTAATAATGATAGGATAGAGGAGATGTACTTGTATCCCTCACTGGTTGGGCCAAGGAGAGATGCACCTAATTTTGTTCAGACGTTGTAGAGAATAACTTGTTATCTGTTGGAACGAGAACAATTTCATCCGTGAGTTCAAGGCAGGTCTGTCAAACTCGACAAACGAATAAGCTTTCCCCTCATATCTTTGATTATATCTACTTTTTTACGTTATTTTGTAACGAGTTTTATATAGCTTTTCCATTTACAAGTGTTATCTTCTCATAAACTTTGGGTCTCTTCCAGTTTTTGTTGCAATATACTCCCTGATAATTAACGAACTAGTATTCTGGATATCTGTAAATGGCCATTCCAGGACGGAAAGATAGGTAGCTGAGTAAAACAGGGGAAGTTTGTTGTTTGTAAGGAGTAATGGATTGGAATAAGAGTGCCGATGAGTAGCAAGACATTTTAACCAGTGGGCTTGAATGAAACGTTGTCTCTTCTCTATAGTCTGGATTTCCTCGATGGAACTTTTTCTTCTTTCAAAAACTTGGCGGCAGAATGGTTTTGTAGAAACATATCCGCATTGCAGTCCATAAGTTGAGTCTCCATAACATATTTTAAGACATTCAAGATAAGGAATTATGCTTTGCAGATGTAAACTAGCCATCAGCATGAATTGAAGACATAATATATCCACAGATGCCCCGTGCACAAGGGTCAAATACTGGTTGACTATAATATTACAAAGCATCCTGAAATGATTAGAACATTACTTAAACCCAGTCGTCATTATCAGATAAACCATTCTAATCGATCCTTCATCCGACCAGCAAAATGTTTTGCACCTCTTAATAATAAAAACGCACAATTTAAAGTGTAAGAAAATGAAATTGTTGATGCTCAATAAGCAAGCCAACCATAAAAAACAAAACCCGGGTATTCAAGGAAGAACCCACTGCAAAATTCTCATAAAAGTGAAAACCTTAGCTTAGAGATATGCCGAAGACTAACATCTCAGTCTAATTACCTGCTTGGATGTTGTTACAAGTGTAAAAGTTAAAACTGCTACATAAACTGTTCGACTAACAAGGACAAACGGGATAAGCCTGAAGGTTCCAAGCATTCTTGCCTGAATAATGACCAAGTTGCAAGCCAGCTAATTTGTATTCAGCGCTTCTTTTTGCTCGCCTTTGCAGCATTGGACTTTGAAGGGGTGGCAATCAGGTAGACAAATAGAACCACAATTGAGATCACAGAAATCAAGGAACCATATTTTGCCATCAACTTCTGTAAACAAGGTGAGATAAAATGAGGCCCTAATTCTCATAATTTTCAAATATTTTCCATGACGTGCCATCATATTCATAGAAAACACATACTGCTGTTTAAAGAAGGCAAGCACATGGGACACGTAAGATGCAGAAATTCTAGATTCAATTTAACATGTCGAACTTAGGTGTGCTCTCAGAGAGAGATTTATAACATAAGTTTTCCATCCATGTAGTCCTCATTCTTTCTCAATTCTATTATCAAATCTAAACACTATTGTAGGAAGATATCATACCTTTGCCTGTGAATATTCACCAAGAGTTTTGGATAGTCCATGCCAAAAAAAAAAAAAAAAAAATCATCTCTTAGCAAACTATAATTAACAAAATGTGTTTTGTAGTTTGTGCAGCTGCAGCTACTAATAATTGAGCTTACCCAGTCAAACTTCTTCTCTGGAGGCCTATCAGCTAGTATGTCAAGAGGGAGGATTGGAGTTGAGAATGCCTCCTAAAACAAGAACATTATTGATCAGACCACCCATATCAAGCATACCAAGTAGAAGCATATAAGCAAGAATGTCAAACCTGTAGAGCCGCCTTAGTGGGAATGCGGAATGTTATGACTGCTGGTGCCCCATAAAACACTGTCTTTTTCTTAGCTTCCAACTCAAAGGAATGGGAGAGAGAAGCCCCACTGACATCAGACAAACAAACCAACATGAAAAAGAGACAAGATAAGGAAATTAAATAGTCAGATGCCACCAATATTAAGAGGACTCACGCATCAAGCCTTTCCCATGACATGGATGTGTTACCAGCGACAATTTCAAATACATCTTGAGACCAGTTGTCATCATATAGACTAACATCATATGCCGTCCTGAACAAAAAGAGCTTATTCATGTCAAAGGCACATCATTGGTAAATGATAATGCATATAGCAACTGGCAGAAATCTCAAGGTAGATCTTCTAGAAAATTCAGAGTGATGTCAGTTGCACAAGAAAAGATAAAAAGAATCCCGCAAGTCATTCTCCAAATTAGCTAATGAAATTCTTAGATCCTAACTTTTCACCACATTGAAGCCAAGGAACTAGTCTATCCCACACATGGTTCATGAACAAACACAAGGTTTGAGTCATTTCGAAATGTACCAAGAGAGAGATTGCTGATGACGTGAAAAGGAAGTAAGAAACACATTATTGTTTAAAAGGAAAATACTGTTTTCACCAAATATCACTAGTGACTTGATAACCAAATTTTATGCCAAGGTAACTGTATTTTCATGTAGAATCTTTCTCATTATGCACAAGGGATCCAAACAGCTGACTTGGAGGGTTTCCAAATCCCCTTTACTTAGCACTTCCTTATTAACCTTTTACCAATCAAGGGAAAAAGTGTCCTTTCCTCTCCGATGACTTTCAGCAATATCATCCATTGCTACCTGAATCCAGAGGGTGATCTGGCGGAGAAAGTCTAAGGGTGCGTAGTGTTATCTGGTGCTGGCTGGAGATTTTGAATACAACATTCCCCTGATATTACAGCCAGAGGAATAGGAGAACTTTTTCTAAACATTGTCTGCACAGGAGTTGTCTTCTCAAAATTTGAAAACAAATAAGATCAAAAAAATTATCGGTCAGACATTGTCTGTAAAGCACCCAAGGATTACTTTTAAAATGATCTTGTCCTTTTTTCTTTTCTTAGATAACCGTGGTGTTCGGGCCAACTTGCGTGCACCTCGACTAATTCCACGGGATACCCGCCACCTTCCACTAGCAACAGGTACCAAGTAACTTTATCTACCGAGGCTAGAACAGATGAAAAGAAATCACGTAGTGTTTTTAGTTTTTGGTGAGAATTGAACCTGAGACCTTATAGTTCTCACCCACTTCATTGACCACTAGGCCGTGATCTTGTCCTTCAGAAACACTGTCTATAAAAACTATATGCATAAACACATTTAGAAGTAGATAAAGATTTTTTTGGTTTTAATACTATTAGTTTCACACATAAAAGCTTCTAAATACATATAAACGGTTTTAGTGATATACCGAAGACCACCTTCAAATAAACATAACCAATTTTACTGAAACTAAATCCGAATATTCACATTTACTTGCTGAAAAGAAAAACCAAAACCAATTTTGCCACAACAAAATCATTTTCTAATACTAAATCCAAGTTTCTTACAAAATAAACAAAGAAGTTAGTTAGATAATGCAGCTTCAAACTTTCCATACTTAAAAAGGTAAAATAAAAAGAGAGAGACACTAGGACAAAACTTAATAATCAAGATGTAACCCCCAAACCCCATATATGCACAATGAACATGGCAAGTCATAGTACCAAACATCATATTGCACCCTTTAAAGATTTAATCTCCCATACTATTTTAGGCAACAGATGAGCACTTGGATTAAAGTCCCTCACAAATAATGTGATCTCGCATAATAAAATTGCCCTCTCATATTGGAGGAACTGGGAAAGAGCTACCACTCAATCA
>JACEIK010000698.1:90189-108273 GCA_018107945.1 Datura stramonium
ATTATTTTAGCTATACATACTAAAAAGGTATCTCATATATTTTTTTCATTATTTTTATTTATAAGATACAAAAAGGGATACATGGCTTTTGTTTCACATTTTGTAAAAATTGAATTTGCAATTATTGTCTTTGAGTTCGTATAAATAATTTAAAGAAATTAAATATTTATAAAAAAATTCAAAAAAAGCTGGCTTTGAATGAAATTGAAAAGGAGAAAATGGAGGAGATATTTAAAAAAAAAATAGATTAAAAGGAGGGTAAAATGAGGTACATATTTTAATGGATAAAGTCATTTGGCTATTTAATGTAAGCTTTTCAATATTGGGTGCAACATGTCAAATTGGACCCTTAGCTAATACACTACTGCTAATTTTTCTAGATTGATACCATCAACAATCTAAGGCCCTGTTGAAAGGCTAGTATGTAATCAGATCGAGATCCTCTCCCTTAACAAAGAATGAAATACTTATACTCAATGATGGTTAAAGAGGATGCCACGACTTGCTGCTCCCAGCCATAACTAGACAGAGATCATATAGAAAACAGCCTGTACCACCCTCCATACTTAACTCACTTAACAACTAACATGTGGCTGAGCAAGTGGGTGGGTCCAGAAGATGTCTGCATATTAGTACTATCCATTATTATTTTTGGTTTTATGATTGTTTATTTATGAACCCAAAAAGTAAAGGAGTAAATGATAGCTTGGTTGGTAAGTGGATAAAAATAATAATCTCAAAATAATGAGGCGCTAAAAAGTGATATAAAATAATTTAAAATATCGTTTGATTACCCCGTCCGCTCGCCAAAGGATCCGTAAAAAGTCGGAAGGAAGATATGACGAGCTCTCCACTTGTTCTTACATAGTGCAAAAGCTGCTTATTGTAGAAAGGCATTTTTATTTTTGTCCATGGCGGCTTTTTCCACTGGCACTTACACGGCGGCCGGCGTTTCGCCGCTGCTCCAATATCGGAACTCATGCCTCCGCTTCACCTCCGCCAGATTCAAAAGTTTGGTGCGTGCATCTGCAACTGCTGGGAGATCAGTCGCCTCCGTCGGCCAACAACCGCCAATACCTTTGCCGCCTGCTCTGTCGAACAACGACGGAAGCTTCACGAACAACTCCATAACTGAGTCCACTGAGCTAGAGGAAACAACAACTTCAATTATGAAAGATTACATGGAATGGAGCAAGGATATGATTGGGTCCGGATCCGATGGTGGGCCACCACGCTGGTTTTCGCCCTTGGACTGCGGTGCTCCAATGAAAGACTCGCCTCTATTGCTCTACTTACCAGGTGATTTAATTGGAACACCGAATCAGCAACTTTACTTATTTTCTATCTTTCTGGTAATAAATTGAGTTTATATCTTGAATGAATGGACAATATATAACAGACAAAGCGCCATCTCCATTAGGACATGTCATTATTATTAGTAAACTGCTAATTAATGAGAGTAGAAAGTTTCGATTAATTGTGTCTTCTACCTACCTAACTATCCACGTTATTCTTGTCATCATCAAACATGGGACGGTATTAATCACTGATAACATATATACCTGCTGCCGATCTTTACTAGCAAAGGCTGCAGTATATCTCTATGTTTTCCTTTTATCATTACTTCCTTGTCATACTCAACTCCTCTGGATTGTGATACAACCGCAGAAAGTTAAGCTACTCCAGTTTGTAGAACACCCTAGTCTTCCACCTTTTCTGAACAAGACATCATATACAAGACAGAACAGTAACAAAAAATGTTTGAACGAGAAAAGTGAGAGCACTAACTATGTGCTGTTTCTGTCGCTAACTTTTACATCATCTTTGCGGTCTTACATTGTTAGATTCCTAGCTCTAAAAGGATTCTCACTCCTTCCCACTTTATGTTACTTATTTAAATAAGTACGACCAAATACGAAAAACTTTTGACATACCATGCTTATCTTGAAAAGCTCACCAAGCAATTCAAGAAATTTAGGATATTAGTTTAACTTCTATATGTAGTTATGAAAGAATAGTAAATAAAAATTTCGTTATTAAAGTTGAAAACTTGTGAAAATTTTATAAAATAATATTGTTTGTAGAATGTTAAGTATGTCTATTAGACATTGTGTAATAATTCTGGGATTATCTTTTGTTGGACTTTGATTATTATCTCAACTTGTTTTTGGTTTTACAAAAGGAATTAAACAAATATAAACTTGTTGGACATAATAATGGGCTCTAACTTACTGATCCTCTTATATAATGACACTAAGATCGTCAACTAGCGGTAATGGCAGAGTTTGTAACTGATTATCGTTCATAACAAAGCCATAGTGCAAATATTGATATGTAGCACACCCTAGACAGATACCCTTCTCTCTATCAATGTTTATGAACTGTTCATTCAGTGATCTAAATAGCTAATCTATAAGTTAACTAAGCTAGGTTTTATTTACTCGGAACATTGCAGGGATTGATGGCATTGGACTTGGCTTAATAAAACATCACAGAAGACTTGGAAAGTAAGTCTGTTAATTGAACTTTTTTGTCACAATGTCGGTATTTAAAATGTTTGATTTTCAGCACTACTATTGTCCTTAAGATTTTTGTGTTGTACTAGACAAAAATATCCTGTTAAGTTATCTTCTTCTTCTTTTTTTCTTTTTGCTTTTGGGGTGGTGCTTTCCATACGTGAAGGATCTTCAATATATGGTGTCTCCATGTTCCAGTTACAGATCGAACATCGTTCTCAGGTCTCTCCTTCCTCATCTCCCTGTTGTGTTCTTAGGCAAAATTGCTTGCTTGGATTTTAATGGATGGAAACCAAACATCTGAATAAGAATATTTAAAGAGTGGAAATGGTAGTAAGTGTTGTCGCCACTAAATTTTGGCTCATTCTATGAATCACATAGAATCACATGGAAATTCAGAAGTTATGATCTGAGGATGTATAACTACAATTATCATATACTGAAGTCAAATTCTCTTTCTTAGTGTTGCATAACAGGTATAGATCTTATGTAATTTGTGAAAAAGATCCCTTTAGATTCAGCTGAATGAGATAGTTATGAATCACCTAAAAAATGGGAAAAGAATGCCAACTCAACGAGCGGTGCATTTGGAAAAGCCAGGCAGTTACTCTTTAAACATTAACATGAAATGTCTGTGCCCTGATATCTTGTGCTTTTTGCTTTTGTTTGCTTTTCTTTGTAATACGTAATGTAACTCGTCCACTTTAAAGTTTGAACAATGTTACTAGACAAATCAGTCCTGTTTCTTCTTAAACTTGTGATTGTGTGCTGGTTTTATCCTTTGCAATGAAAGTAACAGTGGGAAATACTTCCCATTAACTGTCCTTCAGACCTGGTGCACCTGGTTGAAGCAACTGTTAAGTCAGAGAATCACCATGCACCAAGAAGTCCCATCTATCTTCTTGGAGAATCTTTTGGGGGATGCCTAGCTCTTGCTGTTGCTGCTCGTAATCCTCATATTGATCTAGCACTAATTCTGGCAAACCCAGGTTCAAAAACATGTCATAATCATTATGTGAACAAAATTTATATTGCCTGAATCATTTCATAGTTCTTATGGCAAAGATGTGTCTCAGCTACGCGTCTACGTGAATCTCAGCTGCAGAATCTGATAATGTTGTCAGAATTCATTCCTGAGCAACTCCATCCAAGCATGGTTAAAATGCTAAGCGTGACGACAGGTTATTGTTACCTTCATCCTCTGATTTATGAGTGTAATAGTCAAGTAGATGGATTTCTGTCTTGCTAAACTAGCATTATGATAACTGCCAACAACTCTTAGTTGTATATTTTGGTGGCATTTGTTTTGAGTTTTTGTAAAAGCTGTTTGTTTGAATGATTTTTCCAGAGAAGGTTAACTTTTTCTTAAATATTCTCAAACTCAGTTTTCCAGAAATCTACCAAAAAAGAAGTTGCTTCCCCTGCATGTCCTTGATCAGCATGCTAGATGAAATGTGAACTGTTTGGTTTGGTAGATAAATGATCCTAGATTCAGGACCACTATTTCTTCTTGTTTCTTTCTTTTTACTTATTCATATATTTATTTATTTATTTATTTTTTGAGATAGTAACAGTTGTGCATATTTAAAAAAAAGTACATTGGTTGTACTGAGACTATGTTCTCAATAGGACAAAAGGAAGAAAACTGTTCAGTAGTCCTAGCAAAATCCTAGAATTGTATGAGTTGCTTTTTTGGATTGTAGAAGGAACCATGCTAAACATGCTCTATGGTCACTAATTAAGATGTTTGCTTGCCTATCTACTTCACTATATATAACCACACGTCGCTCACTTCACATTGTATCTATCCCAAAAGATGTTGATCTGTTGAGACAATGCATAATTCTTCAAAGTGTGGAGCAACTTATTCTGGTCTTGTTTTTTCCTTACTTGCCCTACAAATTTCCAATATGGCACCTGAGCCTAACTCAATCCCAAAAGCTAGCTCATGAGGGCAGTACTGCCCAAGTCCATACAACCAAACCGCCAATCTATTACCCAACCAATGTGGGACTCTAACCCACTCTAACACCCCCTTCTATGCGTGCCCAGGCCAGCAAGCCCAACCGGAGCGTGGACTGGGAGCCCAAACGGGAATGGACCTGGCTCTGATACCATGTAAAGATATGGCACCTGGGCCTAACTCAACCCCAAAAGCTAGCTCATGAAGGGAGGATTGCCCAAGTCCATATAACCAAACCGCCAGTCCATTACTCCACTCTAATAAACAGTTTAACTGCTCAGGCAGAAAAACCAATAACTTGAAAAACTTAATCTAGATATTTAACAAATCATTCAGATCTTTTTTCTGTATGCATTAATTTTTTAAGAAGCAATAGATTTAGCAAAACACTTCATCTTGTTATTATAACCTGTCTTTTAAACCTCTCTTGATAAAGTATGTATACGTTCATAATGCATCTGATTTGTATACATCATCACCTATTCTTTTAGCGCTTGCACAAATAAATTTGCATCTTGTACTTTTAGTTATCCTGTTGATTGGGTCTAACTCCCTCCTTAATTTTGGACTGTGAAGTGCTCAAAATGGAGTGACATGAAAAATGATGATTCATATAGCCGGTCCAACTTGCTTGGATTGAGGCGTAGTCGTTGATTGAGACTAAATAATTTCAGTGGATACTTTCCCTTTTTCTTGCTTAAATTGGTTAACTGAGTTTAATTTATGGTGAACTTCTTGATGAAAATGACAACTGATTCAAGTACAATGATTAGGTGTTCCTGCAAGGGTGGCAGTGGCAATTCCTGGCAGTGGACACCCGTTGCAACAAGCAGTAGCAGAGTTATTTCGTGGTGATGTAGCATTTTCATCCTACTTATCTGTAAGTCCATAAAGTATTAACTAGTAGATTTAATGCGGAAGTCATCCTTAAAGTTTGGTCACCCTAGAAAAAGATTGTTGCATTTGGACATTTTCATCAATTTATTCTTTGTGGCATCTTCGTAGCATTGATAAGATTCCCTTTCATTCACCATGTATATCCATGTTGGTATCTTCTTTTTCCACTCTTTTCACAGATTTTTAACTTAGACAACCATTATTAGTTGATACGTTCAGTTGGAGTTTGTTCTTGTTGTCAGTTTGAGCAAGAAAATGATGAAAAAGGTCGCAGGTGCTGGCTGATGTTTTACCTGTAGAAACACTTATCTATCGGTTGAAGATTCTCAAATCAGCTGCAGCTTTTGTCAATTCTCGCCTCCATGCTGTCAAAGCTCAGACTCTGGTACTCTCGAGGTAATTCTTCACAGTGTGTGCCACTGGTAAATTTTGATGAAAGAGATTTTTAAAGGCCTCCTCCCTCCCTGGAAATAGTTGATTTTCTCTCTCTGCCATCTTTACAGCAAGTTTATTACTGTAGACTAGAACTGTTGCATTCTTTTCTTTTTCCAGACATTTCGAGCAATACCTAATTCAGGTTAGCTTTCACGACTGTCACTATGTGTGACTAAGAGTTTATTGCTATGCAGTGGGAAGGATCAGTTGATACCCAGCCTCGAGGAATCTGAGAAGCTTCGTCGGATGCTTCCAAACTGTGAGATCCGGAAATTTAATAACAGTGGTCATGTCCTTCTCCTGGTAGGCTGTCCTTTTCCAAACCCTTTCAGACCTGATTCCTCTTTCCAACTTCCACAAATGACTTCTGTTCTGTTCTTTACCATATTGATAACTGCTAATGCAAATGGTAATGGCTCAGGGACTTTCTTTAGAGTAAACACAATTAACGAAACAAACCAGAGAACTTCTTGATTAGACTTTGCATCATAGATAGACTTTCTCAAAAACCCTGGGCCTGAAGTCTTCTTGAGGTTTTATTCAATTTTTTTAAAAAAAAGTAAAAAGGAAAACAGAAAAAACTGTCTTTAGTAAAATGGAGAAAAAAACACGCCCCTTTAGTGAATGAATAGGCTTAGGAATAGGTGAAGTAGGAGATGGGACCTCAAGGATCAGTTATGGTCTGACTGAGGTAAGATGATAGCAAGCCCTCTGTCTTTGGCACTTGCAATTTCGTGGTACTACTGTGCTTTCAAGTTGTTCAGGCAAAATATCTTGTATTGGGATATTCACTGCACTCTTCCAACATGGAATCTTCCATGCAATTTGTATAGCAGCTGAAGTTTGTATATTTTTCTCTCATTTTCTAGTATCTGCCGTAGTTTAGTATATCGGGTATGCTATAGTCCTGATATAGCACTTTTTACTTACTTTTTATCTTCGACGAGCTTGAAGATAAAAAGTGCAAACTTCACCTTGGCCTTCCAACAGAATCTCTATCAATATTTCCATAAAAATGTTATAAAGTGGCATGTTACATGTCTTACTTCCTACTGAAAGAATCAGTACTCATGGCAGTTTATATAGTCATGCAATAGCCTACCTGTAAGCTCTAAGTGCTGCATACATATAACTGGTTACTTTGGGTTCCCTGAAAGATATTATTCCAACTTTTAGAGCATTAATGCTGAATGCAAAAACATCTTTATTGGGTTGGGTCTATGTTAAGTTGAAGTTTTTGTGCAGGAAGCAGACTTTAATTTGGTAACTGCCATAACGGGTGCCAGTTTTTATCGTCGTGGAAGACACCTTGACTTCGTTAAAGATTTTGTGCCACCAAGCACTTCTGAGTTTGACAGGGTGTATCAACCATACAGGTATTTTGTCCTGCTCTATGTTGGAACTGTAGGATGCATAATTTGCTTCCCAGTCACTTACAGTTGTATATTGTGCTCTAAGTGCATAGATAGGATATCTAGTTAAGGAGGTTCCATGCTAACAAAATATTTACTGGCGGTGTTGCTTCTCTATATAAGATGCTACCTTTGGACTACTTAACTAGGGTTAAGCTAATCAGAAGCTCTTATTGGCATAGTGTCTACTCTTCTGCATCTGCTATTTAACGTGTACTTAGTTCATTTGATAAATAACATAAATACTGCAAGTTTATTTAATTGTTAGTACTTGTGTGACTGATTAAACACAGGTGGATGGAAGTTGCCTTCAACCCTGTGATGATATCAACTCTCAAGAATGGCAATGTTGTTCGGGGTCTGACTGGAATTCCTTCGGAAGGCCCAGTCTTACTCGTTGGTTATCACATGATGCTTGGACTTGAACTAGTTCCTTTGGTATCCCGTTTGTGGAATGAACATAAGATTGTCCTACGAGGCATTGCACATCCATTGATGTTTAAGAGACTACGAGAGGGAAATATGCCTGCGTTATCAATGTATGATGATTACCGATTTATGGGTGCAGTTCCCGTGTCGGCAACTAACTTCTATAAACTTTTATCATCAAAATCCCACGTCTTGCTGTATCCTGGGGGCATGCGGGAAGCTCTTCACCGGAAGGTATTATCTAGTTAAAACATCTTGCTAAGAAATGCTCTACTCAAAATAGTTCTATATTACTGACTTCAGAGCCATCAATATATATATACAACAAATGTTACCTTCTCATTTATTCCTTTATTTTATTTTAAGAATCTAAGGGTTGCATTTCTTAAAAGTTTGTGATTAATTCGTGTGATTTTTCTCTGCTTCACTTGAAACATTGTCATGTGAAACAGTTAATGAGTCAATATATATGCATGTTCTGAAGATACCAGTTATGATAGGAAATTGAACAATTCAGTTTGAAATTTGAATCTCTCTTCTGTAAACATTTGATATTATAAGTATATATGTACTAATTTACTTTGTATTTGTATGTCTGGACCCAGTCACTAAATGTAAAATTAAATGGTCGTTTTCATATTGATGAAACAAAATTGAAATTTACAACCTGTTGATTTCTCAAGATGCTATGTATTTTTATGTCTGTGGTTTTAAGGAAAGCTTTATAAGTGTATATCTAATATATAAGGCCAAGGTTTAAGTACCGAATTAAGTTGTTGAAGGATATTTGCTTAAGTAATGGGAATTGACTTGGAACAATAGCAGTAATCCTTGCAGTTTTAGATGTCGAATAAGGTTATTAAATAGCCAATAACCAGAAGATAAAAACAGGCTGCTTTTCTAATAATTTGGTCTAACTTCAGGGGGAGGAGTACAAATTGTTCTGGCCAGAACAGTCTGAATTTGTCAGGATGGCAGCTAGATTTGGAGCGAAAATTGTGCCTTTTGGTACAGTGGGAGAAGATGATATTGGCCAGGTAATACCACGAGTTAACTTTTTTTTTGAAATATTTTTTATCAGAACATGCAACATCTATTCTAGCAGATCTGTTTCACTAGAAAATTGAGTTTGTTTGGTTTGGGATACATAAATATAAATATGAAGAACAATTGCTTAAAGCAATGTTGAATACTTATGCGACAAGATGAAAATCATTGTTGAAGTGTGAATCGGGTGGTGATGGCAGAGAACAGCTTGTTGCTTCAGTTCCCTAACAGTGTTTTAATACTTAAACTGTATCCTTTAGGCTTTTGGCTTTTCCTAGTGCTGAGGTCACCCAATTCAGATGGTTCGAAAGAAAAAAGAAAAAGAGTTTACAAATGGATATATCACAACTTGTCTAGTAACTCCCATAAGAAGATTTTAAGAAAGAAATTTTACAAGCAGAAAATTTAGCCATTATTTGGCTGGTGATGATATTTTGCTCATTGTAAAAAGACTCTCATCTACTAATATGTCCCTCTAAAACACAATGTTGAGCATGGAGAAAAATGTTCTTTTGCTTTTATGTTGAAAGATAAAGAGGAAAATTTGCTTCAAGCACATAGAGAGAGATCTTACTACACCAAAGCTCTTTCCTTAAGAAACAATTAAACAGATAATGCTTTTCTATGACCGGCTGTTATTCTAAACTTGTTGTAATTAACTGTGGGAGGTGACTTAGAACGCTTTTCTGTCGTAAAGGGGTTATACTAGGGATCCGTTCTTAGCATTTTGTATTTGCTTTGGTAATGGAAGTTTTGACACGACATATTCAAGGGGAAATGCCATGGTGCATGCTATTTGTAGATGACATAGTATTGATTAACAAGACGTGAGGCGGAGTTAATGCGAGGTTGGAAGTTTAGAGACAAACCCCAAAGTCAAAAGATTTCAAATTGAGTAGGACCAAAATTGAATATTTAGAGTGCAAGTTCAATGACGTGTCTTATGTAGCGGACGTGGACGTGATACTTGACGCACAAGTCATCCCTAAGAAAGGAAGTTTCAAGTACTCAGGTTAGTTATCGAAGGTAATGGGGAGATAGGCGAGGATGTCACTTATCGTATTGGGGTCAGGTGGATGAAATGAAAGCTCACATCTAGTGTTCCTTGTGATACGAATGTTCCACCTAGTCCGAAAGGTAAGTTCTATAGAGCGGTGGTTGGACCAAACCAACTATGCTTTATGGGCGTAGTGTTGGCCAGTCAAGAACTCTTATCTATTGAAGATGAGAGTGACAGAGATGAGGATACTGAGGTGGATGTGTGGGCATACCAGGAGAGATAAGGTTAGGAATGAAGTTATTTGGGACAAGGTGGGAATGTTCCCCGTGGAGGACAAGATGCGAGAAGTGTAAGCTGAGATGGTTCGTACATATGAAGAGGAGATGTGCAGATGTCCTGGTTAGGAGGTTTGAGATTTTGGGCGTTGTGGGCCTAATGAGGGGCAGAGGTAGACTTAAGAAGTATTGAGGTAAGGTGATTAGGCAGAATATGACGTAACTTCAGCTCACCGAGGACATGCCCTCGATAGGAGGGTGTGGAGGTCAGAAATTAGGTAAAAGATTAGTAGGAAGCTGGACATATTTCTTTCCCATTCTCAAAGTATTAGTATATTCTTCTTGTTTTTCCTTATCTTTAGATTTCTATTACTAGTGGTTATTCTTTAGCCTCGTTATCTTATTTTCTTCTTGTTGTTTCTGCTTGTTACTGTTGCCTCTTTTTCATCGTTCTTTTGGCCGATAATCTATCGAAAACAACCTCTTTACCTTCTCAAGGTAGGAGTAAGGTTTATGTACACTCTACCCTCCCAAAAATCACATGTGGGATTACACTGAGTTTGTTGTTGTTGTTGTTGTGATTCACATTGAGGTAGTTTTCCTTATCGGAGGAAACAACAACTTTTGTATTACAAAATTCTTCCTCTTGTTCACTCACCAATCTTTCAATCAGATACTCCTTGATTACAATGACCTGATGGAAATTCCCTACTTCAAGGCTGGCATAGAGGAGTTAACTAGTCAAGTGGAGAAGTTAAGGTAATTGAGTTTGTTCTTTCCTTGGTTTATCTGACTTAGAGTTTTGGTATGATGAATAAGTCATATTTCATGGTAAATGTTTACTTGAAAAATGTTTTCCAGTGTTTGATTGGCGAGTGGCAAATGTTTTTCAAGATAATAATATATATTTAGATTATAATGATATTAGCATATTGGAGAGTGGTTTGCTGAAATTTTTCAGAACTACAGATTACTTGTAATCTTTATTTGTTCGTTGAAACAAGTAATTAATATGAAGTTTAAAATTTAGATAGCTGTAAGAAATAGTTTCTACCCACAAGTGAAGGAAATCATCCCCCCTCCCCTCTTTTATCAACGTAACACCGAAAATGACTTCTTCCAAGAAAATATTTCACGGAAAATGGGCCCTTAGTCTCTCTGTTGCATCGGCCAGTGAACCTTTCTTTAATACTTGGATGTTTATTTGCTGCATGCAAGGTGGAAATTATCCATGGTTGTCAGTGTCTTCTTGCTAGAAGACTAGAAATGTCCATTACTGTTAAAACCTAACATTTTCCACCTTTCTAGACCAGTCAAAACATAATTCGTGCGATAACATCTACTTAGCATGTCAAAGTATGGCGCTCATAATAGATATCACCTAATTTTGACTATTTAATTTATGAATGAAAATGTTGCATCTTAGCCTAAAACAATAATTTAAAGAAAGGTAGGCTAAGGAAGTCATTTGAGCAAAAAGTTGTGCATAAGGAGGATTACTTACGAGTTGGTCAAAACTCTTAAATTGACAGCCTCGCCAAGATAGAAGTTGATGCTCCTAGTCCTTTATATACAGTTATTCTTTTTTTATTCCTATTTATTTTTGCCCACTTTGCAAACCCCACTTAGTTCAGTGATAGTTAGATTTCATGGATGTCTTGTATGTACATGAACCCCAGAAATGACGCTGAAGGAGAGGTTTCAAACCAAGATGTACATCTTCCAATCATTCTTCCAAAAGTTCCTGGCCGTATTTACTTCTACTTCGGCAAGCCAATTGAAACAGAAGGTAATTCCTGAAGTATTGCAGTGTATTGACTTAACCAGCTGCCGTGGTGGGGAAGCCTGGAGGTAATTGATGTTTGATGATCTTTTACTTGTTGTTGCAGGGAGGAAGGAGGAACTAAAAAGCAGTGAGAAAGCACATGAATTGTACTTGGAAGTGAAGTCTGAGGTTGAGAGATGCATTGATTACCTGAAGGAGAAAAGAGAGAATGATCCGTATAGGAACATAACGGCCCGCCTCCTTTACCAGGCTAGCCATGGCTTTGATTCTGAAGTTCCCACGTTTGATCTATAGTTATTATTTAACATATTTAATTATTTTCTTATCCTGGGATTAAATGTAAACCAAACAGAAAATAAAAATATTGTTAAGAAGCTATGCTTAATTTGATTTATAAAATTCTTTACTCGGGTAAAGCAGATAGCAATTTGCATGTGAAGCGCTCGCTCACTCAAGTCACTCATCGTCATAAAGGCTGATGGCCACTTATTCCCTCATCCGTTACCTGTTTACATTTAGTGTTGTTTGAGTGGGTGGTGGCGTGGAGCTGTTATTATTTTTGTGGGAAGTTTTGAGAAGTGAAAGCCAAAACATATACTATATATAACAAGAATTAAACTTTAATCGTTGCTTTAATAATGCCCAAAAGCACGGAGGGTCTTGGTTTCGTATGCACACCAGGGTTATCAAAAATAGAAGCAGAGATTGTTTGGTCTGTAGAAATAAAAGGAAAAAAAGACCAAAATTGATTAGGCAAAAGACGTTTAGGTGAAAGTGGTCCCTCTTTCGGTCGTCCAAACTATAGTAACGTAATTATGAAGTCTACCAATGTTACAAGTGCCATTAAGAATATTGAAACTAGGTAGCTACTAGTTAACAACGCAAATACTTGTTAGATTTTCCTATTCTGGAAGTTGTTGTTGTGGTGCAGACTAAGGAATTTCAGAACTACAAGTAGCAGTGTATACATTTTAGTAATAAAGGAAATCAGAAGAATGAACAAGTCAGGAATGGTTTTTAATTTTTTGTAAAATAATAAAAAGGGGGAAATGGGGTTGGTTTTGATGCTCAACAGAATGCTCACTTTGTTGGGGCTACACGACAGAGCAGAATAAATATACGTTATCCACTGCACAAAATTCTTGATCATCAAGTAATAAAGACAAGCAACCTGGTTACTTGTTTTACTCACTTCTCTGCTCCATAATTGAAAACATAAGTAGTACTACTTAGTTACTTATATCACCTTCGCATTAATTACTCTGTTCAAGCTCCTAACAAACATTCATCTACGACTACATATGTATATATATTTCCTTTTGAACCATGCATGCATGCAACTATAAATAACTACCCACATTATTAATCCTACTCAAAATTAATTATTAGATCACATTTCTTCATATATATATACTATATACCCTTTTCAAACAAAATAAACTAACCAATTAATTAAATTCAGTTTTAATTAAGTGGGAGCCACCACCACTTTTTTCAACGAAATTAAACCCTGGTTTGTCGCAGGGTCATTCAGGAAAAAATGAAGAGATGGAAGAAATTAGCTTTAATTAATTTTAAAGGATAAATACACATGTAAGACTTAAAACATGAAATGAAAAGAAGCTGATCAAGAGACGAGACCATATGTGTGGAAAGCTACAATATGGAATTAAGACTCTAGTAGCTAGCTAGCTAGATCCGACGCCTGAGTAGTGCTCGCTCCCTATCCTAAGCAAGATTAAACTAATAAGACCAGAAAACACTGAGAGGCAGCAGCCAGTTTCTCCTACAAACGAAGGGTGAGGTCAAGATTCAGTTGGCGTTCATCAATGGTGGATAAATCCTGGGAAGTCGAGAGAGCAGCGTCACCAGAACTACTAGTAAAATATACATGATGATGGCCGCGCGGTCCTAGATTTGGTGGTGGGGGAGGAGGAGGAGGATAAAAACCGTCAGAGAAGGGGTTAAAGTTATTGTTTGAAGGAGGTGGTGGTTGGAGGCAGTAGTAATTACTAGTAGTCATGTAGGGGTAACTATTAATAGGGTTACCATTGTCGTCGATGATGTTTTGTTCAGGCATCAGAGTAGCGGCCGCCGGCTCCTTGTCGTTGTTGTTGTTGTTGTTGTGGACAAAATGGAAGCGGACCATATTATTATTGTTGTTACGGTCGGAGTCGGTGGCGGTGGAGAACATAGTACGGCGTGAAGCGGCTCTTTCACGCTTGTGAGCATTCTGGTGTCCCCCGAGTGCTTGAGAAGTGCAAAACTTGCGAGAACAGTAGAGGCAAGAGAACATTCTAGAAGATGGGACTTTAGGTTTAGGGATAATAGGGGTGGGTGGGCGGTGATGATCCACCATATCTGCGGTGGAATTAGAGGCCGCAGACTGGTTCCAGAAATCGTAAACTAGGCTGGGGTCCGCCATTGATGAGCTCTCTCTCAGGAAAAAAGAGAATGTTTTGTATAGTGATAATGAGAGTAGTTATATATATATATATATATACAGAGAGAGAGAGAGAGAGAGAGAGAGAGAGTACTGGAGAAGTGGGTGCGGAGAAGCACTGAATTAGGCTAGCTAGCGCAGGAATGGTTGCAAATGGTGACAGATTTGGCAGAGCAGAGAGAGAGAGAGAGTGGCTGTTTAATTTGTTTGTATGTAACAGAGTATCAGCTCTCCCCCTTTAGTACGTACTATATACAGTTGTCAAAGTGTACACCTGTACACCTGCGCCCACTTTTCTTTTACTATTTTTTCATCATTAATTTCCAATATCCCCTTGCATGCATGCTTGCTAAATTAATTACTCATCCTATATATAGTACTACTAGATACTCTTTATAATGCATATATATACTAATACCAAACCTTTTTTTGGAGTTTAAGAGTTATACTATACGCTCTCAACCTAACTGAATTATATTTTATGTTGATCTCTGTAGTTAATAAGTCGTGTACTAGTAATTAATTAATACATTTATCACTTTAATTTCCAGGTTCTTATTAATCCACATTAATTTGTTATCTTTAGTAATCTAAATATTATGAAAACTCTTCATTTACATTTTTAGTTTATAAACATTATACGTGTTTTCCTTTTCGGCTACATTTTACAAGATAAAACACTTCCTCTAATCTGGATCTCTACTTCCTCATTTATTAATCAAAGATAGGTTTGAGTTATCCTCTTAGCCTCAAATTAGTTTTCTTATTTTTTTCTTATATGTCTTTTTAAAAAATATTAATTAGGAGAAGTCGTGATTATTTTATCCTTATTTATGTTTAAAAATATATATAGTCTATCTTCTTCTAATATTTAATTTATCTATGTGTCATCTCCCCATAATTGAAGTATTTGCATTTTTTAAGAATAATTACTTATATTGAATTTTATCTAGAATTTTTGAAATGAAAAACAATTTAATTGAAAACCCGCAATGCAAGATATAGATTCAACATTTTAAGCTAGTAGAAATTGTTTAGTTAGTTAATAAATTTAGACATTGACTAATTGATGAATTGCAGAGTTATATATATATGATAGGCATGCATGGGATGGGAGTGGTTTAACAACATTAATCATCATATGTTTGGAAAAAATTGATGGGCAAATATAATTCTGAGTCTGACACACAAAATTAAAAAAGGCAAGTCTAATCACATTCAAATAAAAATGACAGTACCCTACCCTATGGCAATTGGCAGCTAACAACTCCTAAAAATGGACTCTCCTAGTCCTAGCTACCTCTGATTCAGAGGTATGGTGATGGTACTCTACAGTCTACACACCTAAGTTATGTCAACTACATTAACCCCCACTGCAGGTTTTAATGTATGTTTCTTGTTTTCATGTTACCATGAAAGATTGCGTACAAGACGATGATGAAAAAGAAAATCTAGAGTTGTTATATTATTAGAAAAAAAGAGAAAAAAGACACCCACTTACTTGGCAATGTCGTACAGGTAACAACAGTAGACAGACACATGTCTCAGAAATAAGTTAGGAACTGAAGTAACTAGCTAGTAGCTATATAGTGTGGAATCACAATGACCTGAGCCTATGCCAATGGATTTTCCAAAACTGCTATATATAATATTCCCTCTCTCTCACATGTGCCTCTCTACTAATATACATACACCCCAGCTTAACAAGACGTGTGAATATGACATAACTTATGTGTGCTCAACCCCCAATGTACATACTATTAAATAAAGAGCCACCCAAGTCCTACTCCCACACTTTTCCCTTTTATGGAACGTACTAGGATAGCCTTCCATATCCACAACCATCACTTAGTTTCTGCCTGCTCCATATACTACACTAATCAGAGAGGGAATCAATCGAATTTGGACCAGCCTTTTTCTGAAAATGGATTAGGAGGAATGTTTCACCAACCCAGTTCACATCCACTTCTAACACACAAGATTGTACAGGGCCCACCATCTCACGCCACATTCAATTTATTAGCTTTTCATGAAAAATTCGGCCCAGAGTTCAATTCAATCTCTTCTAATTTAAGGGCTTCAAACCATTCTTTTCTGGAATTTGATTCATCCCTTTTTCTACATACTCTTGAAAGAATGTTGCTACTACAAGGCAAAGAAATTAACAAGTGTGAGTTGCATGCTTATGATGAAGTATAACGCCACAAAAAGTCGAATAATATCTCTCAACATTCCTGCTTATAACACACCATCTGAAGGGCGGTAGTATGCATAGTTCAAAAATTGTAGTACCTGTGTCTAGGGGCCCTTCTTTAGATTAGAGAGTTGTATTGAGAAAATAAAACAAAAGGAGAAACAGAAGCAACAAAAAGAAATTGGTCCCATGCTCGTCTGTGCAGTACATGGTTGCTGTATAGAAGTACAACTTGTAATGTCACAACCACGCAGACAGTAGCCGAGGAGGGGCGTCCAATGGAGAGAGATGCCACAGTTGACCGACGCCTCCTTAACCTGCAACTCTGCAGCAATTTTGGTTCCCCGTAATGTTAGATTCACATTCTTCATCCACTCCCTTTTATAATTTTAACAAAACAAACATCAATATATATCTTATGAAAGATCCTCCCTTAATACCCAACATTTGTTTTTTCTGTCACTAAAACAACCTCGCACTAGGATTACCTTTCTATTCCTTCCCTCTTTTTCAATCCAAAAAGTAAAAACATGGATCCACCTTCGCTAGTTGCTACCCATTCTTATATGGTCATTTTAGGATGCCTTTATACTTTTCCTCAGATTACCACGCCGACCATTTTCCCTGCATTCTGATCAACCAATAAAACCAAAAAATCTTATACGGAGACCACTCAGGAAGCTATATGAGTCTAGCTCCCGTTCCTCCCCTCCCAATCACCCGACAAATCTCAGCCTGCACAGAGCAGTACTTCAAGAATCATGCCACTTTTATTGATTTCACAGATAAGTCACAACTCGAGGAGGATTCACCAAGAAATGTACTTCCAGGCACAGACAAGGATAAAAAATCTCCAGGATCATCAAAGAACTAGTATTGATATCAAGTACAGGAAAGGGAACAAATCTGGTGCCGGTCCTATAAGAATCTCCCAATGGCATTTCTTCGTAGAAAAGTACATCTAGGCATGTAGAAGGAAGTAGATACATACATATTCACATTTTACATTTCACTTTAGGAGCATACAAATTTCTGCATAAACTAAAGCAGTATAATTGCAAAAGCATATTTGATGGGCCCAACCATTTAATTTCTTCCCATTGAATCCACAGCACTTTTGAAATCATGGGTTTAAAGATATATATGTGCACAGAAGTACAACATCGACAATACTCACAATATACACGTCAATTAAGAATTACTCTCATTATGCTAGAAGTCATAAACAGCAAGAGCATCAAGTGTTGCCATCATTCTCCAACTTCAGCTCAGCTCTTATGGCTCCAAACAATAAATGTTGATTCTGCAAATAATAACTTCAAAAACTTCCATTAGATCTTCTGATAAAGAACCATCACATTCAGTTATATATCTAAGACTTCTTTTATATGTCAACTGTACATTTAAGACTTGTTCAATATGATTATAATGGTCAACAATATACTTTTTCTAATTCATTCCTGAGTCACCTGCATTTGGTTAACTTGACTTTTAAATGAGTAATTGCAATTAGCAGGAAGTGCCGCTAATTTTTCACTGTTTTCCCCTGAAAAAAAGACATCCCTTTTGGGCGGCTTCACAAAAAAGTACGTCCTTGCAGTCAAAACCTGTTAAGGATTCCCCCAGTTTCTTTCTGCACACCTCCCCGTGGTTGATTGTGGTATTGCTGCATTTTTAGATGATTCTA
>JACEIK010000698.1:108629-120405 GCA_018107945.1 Datura stramonium
CCAAACACCCCTGTGAACAATGTTGATAAGAACTAACCAAAATAATTGGTATTGGTGGTGGATGAAACTAAAATGGCCTGGCAGCTTCTTCCATCAACTTCTTTGCTCTCATCAATCTCTCTAACTCCTTCAGAGTCTAAGATCACAATAAAAGAGAACACTTACATGGTCAATTAGCAAATAAAATAAAATAGATATATCTCCTCTCACTTCATGGAGAATTTTCTTTTACCTCCAAAACCATATCTTCTGTGGTCACCGCATCCAATGTATCATAGCCTAACCGAGAAGCAACCTCTGCAAAGGAAAAATAAGCTATTAAAATACAACAAAAGAGATGTTAGTTCTACTGAGTATGAAGCAAATAGAAAATTACTCTGTAGTGCAATAGTTGTATCAGCTGTAGCATATCCATTACGGCTATCTTCATAAATAGCAGTTAATTGAGTCAACACCTGTTACCATGGTAGGCTAAAAATCAGCATAGCCCAACAGCTGAAGAAATCCACAAACTAGAGGCATTAAGTTAGACAAGGATGATTAACAATAAATATGGGCAAAACATCTCTGTTTTGTCTAGATTTTTGGGTGGAATTCATCAGAAATAGACCTCGGAATATGATCCATTTATTGTTTGAGCAGCAGGAAGTTGAAAATTATCCTCCACAATCTGCTTGGCTACCATATCCAAGGGGACATCGATCCAGATTGATATGCCGTGTCTCATAAGCGCCCTACAAACATCAAATTGCGATCACGAACAAATGATTCTTTCTCTTCTTGTGTTCTCTTCCGGTCTGACAGAGGATAAGAAAATATAATTAGAAGCAGTCATACAGATTAGCTGCACACTGAACTGCACCATTCCCAGCACAAACAACAAGGCGACCCATGGATGACAACTGCTTCAGTACCTCCGTCTGCAGTAGAGAAATTGGTTTTGGTCATAAATCTCAACACAGAAAAGCAGTGGAAGACATGAAAAGACAGCATATGGACATCAGGAACAGGAAGCCACCTCCGAGTCTCGAAAGCCCTTCAAGTCTGTCTTCATAAATGACCTGACAGCATCCTTTCCTCCCAAAGCTTCTTCAACGACACTATCACTGCAATAGATTAAGGTAACAACATGAGTTACAGGTCATGGTTAGCATCTTAGTGCAGGCTTTTACCAAAAAACGTTAACTTATGACCTGTCAAAATAATAATAGCGCAGTGCATCTGCAAGAAGTTGAGCCGAGTTGGATTTGATGGAGCTGTTTAAACCTTTCAATTTAAAGCAAACATAAAATGGATAAGTGTGTTTTGGCAAAGCATAACCAGTCCAAATCCTGAACAAATGAGGAGGGCAGTAGTAGGATGAGAAACAATCTAAAGATAGTCTAACTACGATAACCATGAGGGATTTATATTTATGACCCCAACAAATTCGGTCTGAGACGCAGTTGATTGAAACACAAACTAGACAAAATGAGACATGAAACAAAGAGAAAGCTAGAACGAAGGGAGAAAAGTAGTATTACCCACCAACAAGGAATAAACAAGTTCCTTTCAAGTCTGGGGATATCTCAGCTGCTTTCCTCTGAATCACAAGTAAGGAGCTAGAATGAGTACCTCAGAAAAGAGTTGACATTACTAATAGCATCCAATGTTTGGTTTGTAAAACTCCAGTCTTACCTTCAGGGTTAGCGAAAGATCCAATTGAGTGGCCTGGGTTGTGGAATCTGAAAAGACAGGTTACGTGAGATACTTCCCAAATTGGGATGGTGGGTGAAATCAACAACTGGTGGTGATTTGAACTCGAAGGCTAAATATAATTAAGTTGAAAAAAAATATATCAGAAATGAGATGTACTATAAAACTTAGTTAGTGGAACCATTATCAAGCATTTGGAACGAGAGTAACAGAGAAGGAATAAAGATTGTATAGCTCACCATGGTTGGAAAGTGCTCTGGGCTTGAGAGACGGAAGATGATGGCAAATAGCAGGACGAAGTTGAGAATGGCCGAGGAATGAGGGAGTCAATTGGAGCAGCTCCATTCTCTATTCCCAAATGCTTTTCGCCTCTTTATCCCACTTCTTATCAACTTTCACAATTTTTTTCTTTTTTTTTTTTGGAGCAAGTCCTTTAACTTCAAGGTATTTACTATTACTGTACAAGTGAAAAAAGCACTACTCCAACCATTAAATTGGCAATATATAAAATTTTATTCAAATGACTTCTACTTAATTTTTTCCTATATACTAGGGGTCTGTATTAATCATGTAAATCGAAGTTCAAATTCTGAAATTCACAACTTACAACTTTCGTTTTTGAACATAAAATAAGCATGACAGTGCTTCTTTCGGCAAAAGCACTGTGAATATATCACAATTTTATATTTAATTATTTAATGTGAATATACACGCGTCTGAAAACTAGTAAATAATTAAAGGCGGACTACCTCCGTTCTAATAGGTTAGTCGTTTCTCGACTCTTTGGTGAAAGACATTCTACGACAGATAAATCTTGTCGTTTCATACTCCCAAAAAAGATAAATCCCGCTCCAATAGCTCGTTCAAACACTTGCTGCATAATTTTTTTGTGAGCATCATAGTAAATAATTAAATTATAAATTTTACACCGCCTCGTGCACAATTACCACTTAAACATTGCTGCTTTTTGATGTCAAAACCAACTTGCATACCCTTTGCCTAATCCACCAAATACATGCTACCTTTCACCAGACACAACTGAGAATCATTCTTAATTTGACTTTATCTTGTCAAGCGCTAGAAGGGGTGGAAAACAAAATTGTGGCAGGGAGCTCCCCTTTACATTCGCGTAAGATAATATGGAGAACATTCAAATGAACAAAATAAAACCCTTACATTAATAACATATGTACAAATCCCACTCCCGCAATAATGCTTGTGGATAACAAACTCTACACCCCCAACCCCAACCCCAACCCAAAAGATTAAAGAAAAAACGTCACTGTCTACAAGGCTTACATAAATCAGCTCCTACCTGCATCCACCAAAATTGAGATGTCAAAGATAACGGGAAGGAAATGAGTTTTAGCAATCACACATAAAAAGCAATTCATTCTCCTAACCATTATATATCTACAGCCTCTTTTAGCTATACAAATACTTCAATTACTTGACAACCAACCAACTTGACATAGTTTTCCAGTGAAGATTTGACCAGCTGGAGGCTGGAAGATTAGACAAGATTCAAACACAGCATTTTCCTTGATACTTATAACCCTTCATTTCCCCTTCTAAAACCACTCAGGCAGATCTTGATAATCAGGATTACAGCTATGAAGTTCGCTCTAGAATTTATCACTACCTCTGAAAAAGAAATAAGCTACTTAAATGAAAACAGTATAGTTGCCATGTCACTATTAATCAAGGTATTTTACCTCTGATTTGCCCAGAATTTGAAGCGTTTGAAAGAGAGATAGGTGTTAATGGAGGAGAGCACATCACATCGCCCTTGCCCTTTCTTTGAGGAGATTCTAGCAGCTGGGCTACATGTAGTGCCATTGCTCTCTGATTGTTGGAAGGTATAGAAAAACTTCGAGGAATGGTTAGTGGAGGAAGTGGTAGTGGAGAACCTGTATTTGATGCCAGAACAGGGCTCTGATTTGTTGGCGACGTTTCTTGATTTCTGTTGACTAAGGGTGCAGAATGCCCAAATGCAGCTGAACTTGATGGCTTGGAGGCCAATAAGCCAGGGGGGCGCGGGAGCTCATGAAGCTCACTTATTTTTGGTGAAGAAACAAGGGGAGGTGAAGCACTGTAGGATACATCTAGAGTCGGTGATGGCTGAGTTATTGGTATTCCTGAAGCCAATCCAGGTTCTAGAAGAGGCCGTTCAGCCAAGGCAATAGGTCCACTGGCAGATAACAGCGGCTTGCTGGATGAAGGCTTACTTGCTAATGGACCTGAGAAAGCAAGTCTTCTTATTTTTCTGGCATCAATTCCACTTTGTATATCATTTTGTGGGAGAGAAGTTCCCTCGGCAAGAGGCGGGGGTAGTGGGGTGGAGAGAGTATGATCTTTAATCTCTTGAGCAGTGGATTGGCCTTTTGCAAGAGTGTCTGTTGACAAGTTGTCATCTGCAAATTTAGAGTATTTATCCATATTAAGCGGGGAAGAATGCCATGGATTGTTGCTGCCTCCACTAGTATTTGTGGTACTTGAGTGGAGAAGGGAAACACTTGTCCTTGAACTCAAACTTTTAGCATCAGCTGGAGTCGGTAAGACGTATGTGTGAAATTTCCGGACAGATGTCTGTGCTTGTTTGATTCTATCAGAAATGTCCGATTTCTCTGCAAATATTGGAGCAGAATGACTGACTACACGCGGTTGTCTAGTAAAAACCTGCTCTTGGTTTTTGCCAAAATCCAACTGCAAGAAAAGGTCTTCAAATTAAATAAGAAACATCTCACAAGTTGACAATAAAATCCGAGCATCCAACTGAAATCTCAAGGTAACGTGTGGAGTAGCTCAAAACCTTAATAAACCCCTTTTGAAAGACCTTATACACAAGCCATATGGGAAAAATATATAGCTAATATAATGTTCACTAAATACTAGATACAGCCACAGGGGCAGAAATTTACCTCCACTTCCTCCATCCCAGAGGTTAGGGTACTTGGAGCATCCGCAGGATCAAACTGCCAAACTCAGGCATATTAGACCAAAATCCAACA
Organism: Datura stramonium; assembly: GCA_018107945.1. Classification (NCBI taxonomy): domain Eukaryota; kingdom Viridiplantae; phylum Streptophyta; class Magnoliopsida; order Solanales; family Solanaceae; genus Datura; species Datura stramonium. Next base: position 113,336 of record JACEIK010000698.1, read on the forward strand.
TTTGGCAAATTAAAAAAGTCATCATCTAAAATCAAAGTTTGATAATGCCTATAATATCACTATAGATCTTAATTATCATTCTCTACCCAGGTGTCTCTCTTTCTATATACACATACAAGGACAAATTCAGATGTGCATTGAAAGAGTACAAGAAACTGATCAAGGGAGGAATGTCACTGAAGGACAAATGCAGTAATAAAAAGGCTTATAGCTGGTTTTAGTAGTAATGAGATTGGAATCAGTTTGTGTAGAAATGCGTTGACAGGGATTAGGAAAACCAAAAGACATTTTCTTTTTGCTGATTCAAAACTAGCACCCTATCACTTTATCCAATACGCCAAAAAATTGGATGTAACGCCTGAACTAGAAATGTATAAGTCATCATCACCTAGATTTATTGTGGTTATTACAAGCAAAGGACAGGGAAACAGCATTTAAGAATTGACATGCTACCAAAAGCTGCAACAATCAAGATCTCCAGGATACACCCAAAAGAAGGCAGTAGGCGGTTCACAATCTTCCTTAAAGGGAAAAAGAGGCATGACAGCAATATGGTAACTTACCTCCATTGAATCCCTCAATGGGAAAGAGTCATTTGGTTCCTGCTTATTTTTTCTATAATCAAAACTCAATTCACCATCGTCATTAGCCTCACAGCTCTTGGCTCCATCCTCGCTATCATCCAATTCAACAGGTTGGTAGTCAATGTGTTGGTTTTCAGCAACCATCCTTATTTGTGGTTCAACAGCTTCAAGAGATTTAAGTCCTTTGCGGAAGAAATTCAACTGTTCCAGAAAAATAGAAATTAGGCAGACAAGTAATTACATGATTCAACAAAAAGATTGATAACTGATAATGAAATAAATGGAGCTATAAAAATGCAAAGGACACCTGTGCTCTGTGGTGACGAGCTGCCTGGGTCAAAAGGCTGCGACATTGCCCTTGCTTCAGAGATCGTACACGGAAAATGCAAAGTCTTGCCATTTCCTCGTAGTCCTCCCGAGCTGCCTGTAATTGCTGAGAAGTAAAGTTCTCCCCCTTTCCACCCTTTCCCCTTTTTGCCATATACTCGTACACCTCCCTGCAGATCATGCCTGATGTTAGCAAGACTTGATTGAAATTTTATTTTTCAGAAAGAATTTCTGTACCATGTCAAAAGACACATGAAGAGGGATACCTTTTTTCATCACACTGCAGTTTCATCTCCTGCATCAAGGAAGAGGATACAACTGATTGAGTAACGAGGAAACAATGCAAGAAATTCTTACATATACGTGTTCTATAATCAGCCTCCAAAGGTGCATCAGTTTGGCGGCTGATTCAAATTAATAGATCTGTTTGGTTTGATCAACAAAATTGTTTCTGCTCATCTGATTGAGTGGTTATTTAGGTTAATTCAATTCATCAGTCATAGAAGTAATACTTAGCTATAAAAGTTGATGTTGAATAAGATTGGCAAACACTACTCTGATTAAAGCAACCAAATTATTGAGAAAAAGAAATCAACAAGTTAATTGAAATAATCCAAACCAACCAACCAAACCTCTTATATATAGGGATTGTTGGTGTGAAAATATTGTCAATAATTTAAAGCTCTACCAGATAGCAAAGAGGCCATAGTCATGATGCATCTACTAGAAACTCGAAGCCCACCCAATTAAGACTTTATTACAGACCTTAATGTAGGAGATCTTCAACTAAGGTGGCAAAAGGTAGACACTGAAGATTATCAAGTAACAACTCAGCATAAGCTTAAGTTGTACCTAGGTCAAAGGCACTAAAAGTTCATCAAATTTCCCACAATTTGACAATAACAACAATGAAAAGGAACGAAGCATCGCCATCCAAATAGTACTTTCAAAAGTTTCAACCAGTTAAAGAGCAACAACTATCAGTCAGAACAAAAGAATTAGCATGGCTTGTAATTAAATAGTTTCCAAATTATAGGAGTCAAATGGAACTGGCAATGAAGATCAATAAAGATCAACCTACATCAGTGCCATATAAGCAATCGCCTGAAAGAAATGTAAAACAAGATCAAATGAAAGTTCACGCAGCATGCATAACAAATTCATTCTGGATCTCTCCATCTTCTTGGTACATCGACAACACAGCTACTGAAACAATTTGGCTACCATTAACTTGATGACATCTTATTCATAAGAATATGTTAGGTTGAATCACTATGACAAAATTGCTCGGACTCAACCACTCGAGTTGGTTTGCTAATTGGTTGCAGCACATGACCAGTACAAAAAATGGGAACCTCTAGATGAGACTCCATTTAAAGTGGGGGTTATTGAGGACAAGAAAGAAAAGAAATGGCAATTGTCGCAATCCTTTAATATTGGAAAGGTGCATGAGCATTTGGTCTTCAAATTATCTGAAGTGTTGATAAGAAAATATAGTGCAGAAATAGCAAGACTAATACAGTTAACAACTATAAAGAAGGGAAAGGATGAAGAAACTAGAACACTATCAAAAAGATCTAGAGGTGAATAACAGAATCGCAAAAAAACAAACCTCCACTTTCCGAAGTTCACTAAGAAGAGATTCAGATGGGTTTGTGATAGTTAAGATGATATGGGAACGCTGCAATACAGAAAGAAAAAGTCATAACCACATTCACTTTAATTTGGCTGAATGATTATTAATGAGCGAAAGAACAGGCACTGACATAGCAGTCTACGAGTTTCTGAAGTTCTAATTGTACTCCTCCAAGCATTGACAATGCTTTGCCTGCATATATATAGTATTTTAGAAAGAAAATAATCACAAAACAGAATGAGGAATGATAGGCAAGTTCACTATTAAACAGTAGATTACATATTTTTAGCAGCAAAAGGCACGTCTCAAAAAATTCTGTCACGGAAAAAAGGAATGAAACTAAGCAAACAGAAAAGGGAACAAAAATCGATAGAGAACAGATGTTGTGTGTGCTCATCAAAAAACAGATGTTATATGTGTGCAATCACATTTTCAAGAAGAGAACGTCAAGAACATATATCATAAATTAACTACATCAGACACTGGAAAATACTAAGCCACAAATGTATGCTTCTGTTTCCATTTGGTACTACTCTATTCTTTTTCATTTCTACATTCGTTACACTGTGGGTGGTCTTCAGAGAACACAACGATCAGTGGGAATTAACACTTTTCACAGCTCCTAATATCATTTGAATTGATGGGGAGATTGTGATCGAGTTGACAAGTTGAGGCACAGTGGCGGAGCTAAGAAAACAATTTTTTTTTTGGTTATATATAATCTGTTGAATCCCCTAGACATAAGAAAAGATTCTAGAGTATTGGTAAAGGGGGTTCAAATATTGCCTTAGAACACAGATTCAAATCCTCGGTATGACATTCTAGTCTTTTTTTGAAGCTCATATGACTTTCTGGCTCTGCCACTGCTGAGACCCAAAGAAAAAGCTCCGAACCAGTGAAAGACAGAGCTTCTGCAAGGCACAGGTAAAACAGCGCGAAAAGTGTAACATTCACTCCAGAAACATAGAGGACAAACCAATATTTCTTTTCTAAGCGAAAAGTTCTAAGGAATTAGCTAAAATTGGTACCTTACCTTTTTCTTTTTCAACTTCTAAAGGAATTAATTAGAAATGGAAACATCTAAGTACACATTACGCAAAGATGTTAATGCTCAAATATGCTTTGCACGGGACCGCTGGTTAAGCTGATAACTTTACTTAAGCTGTAGAAATGATCCCAGACTAATTGTTCAGGCAGAATAATTAAAATCAATATAGCATTGTACAAGGAGGCCTAAACATCAGTTCACTTACCATTTTCTCCATCACCATTCAATGCAATTTTCTCCAATAGGCAGGTTCCCATTTCCATCAAGGATTCTGAAAATTCTGCAAAATGAAACCAGCAAACTGATGATCACTTTGATGAGCTAAATATGGGATTCTTTATGTGAAGTAACTAAAAATGCAATGCATATAAAGGCTTTCAAATATAGACCATCTTCAAAGACTAAAATAAAAGTGGGAAAACGATTTCATTTCTTGATTCTGCTGCACAATGCAAAATTAAGTGATCTTTCCCATGGGGCGCTCGTTTTATCAAACAAATGATAAATCTCTTTTGACAAACAGGGAAGTGAACTATAGATGCTTCCATATAACCCATTACGAAAGTGATGCTACTTATCATATATTTCCTTTATTGATCATATAATCTAACATGTTACTAAAACTAACAGTGAAGATGAATGACATAGCTAATAAATTAATACCATAGGCACTATTAGCCGCTGCTGCTGCTGCAGAAAGTAAGCTGTCATAGCAATCCCTCATGTCTTTCATATCCTGCAAAGAGGAGAAAAGAAAAAGCTTTCTAACACAGGAGTAACAATAACACACAACAAAGTTGGAAAAAAAAAAAGTACCAATAAAAAAGGAAAGGGGGAAAAAGCGTAAATGAGTAGCTGCTAGGGGAGGAGTTGAAATAGTTGACTGCTAAATCAGATTTGTAAGTAGAGCAGAAATGAATCATAGCAGTGCTTTAAGGAGAGAAATTGGGAGCAGCAGGGGGACAAATTTAGAAAACGGATACGGGTCGGGTAAAAAAAGCAAAGAAAGAGAGAGGAATCGAAAACCCTAATTGGGGAAGAAAGGGGGAAGGACCTGTGAAGCCTGAGAGAGGCCATCCAAATGCAACAAAATCTGATGATCCTTCTTCTCCTTGTGCAGTGCAAATTTCTTCAGCTTTCCCAGAGACGACTTCATTTCTAAATCTAATAAGGCAACTGCCCTCCCTTCAGATTTACTATTGATCTCTCTTCTCTCTGTCTCCGTCTCTCTCCTTCTATCTCTATCTCTCTCACCTAATCACACACACACACACACAGTGTCTCTCTCTTTCTCTCTATATAATATCTCTCTGTGTTGTAATTTTGACGGGCTGCAGTATGCCGGAGGCCGGAGAAAAATTTTAGATTTATTAAAATTGACATAAAATAAATAAGTAATAGTTGCAGAGCAGGAAATATTAGTTTTACCAAGAAAATTCTAATGTCATGCGCCCAAGTCAGAAAGCCAACTGCCTCTCTTCGTTAACACGTCTCTACTTTGACCCATTTTCTAATTTTATTACTGCACACTAACATTACCTTCTTTTTTTTCGCAAAGCTTAATTACTTTTCCCTTCTATTTTCAGCTAAGCTACTATCCTATTTTATTAACTCCAAAAAATTATCACTCTTATTAGTTGTTAATCATTCAACTAATTTATTATTTTATATTTATTTTGCCTTTTTTATTAAGTACCTAGTAGTTATTTCCAATTCATTTTCTAAAGAGTTTGATATAACTTATATTAATTTGGGGTGATATAATCAAAATTATCATTTTATTTATTATTTTTTAATGAGTTTGTCAAGTTAAATATGAACAAGAAAAAATAAACGGAGGAAGTACTGTACTATGTTGGGGGACATGTAAGGAAAAACATCTTATGAAGTTTGTACCCTCGGCGAATTTATAGGTGAAATTATCGGACTCGTGGACTTGTGGTCTTTTTATAAAATTAGATATTTTAGATATGTATTTCATAAAATTTATATAATACTATATCTTGGCATCCATGCTACATGAAATTTAAATGATGCAGTGGTTGAAAGTTATGTTAGTGACCTTGAGGATTACGAATTAATTCTCACTTGACAGTGGAATGAAAGTTCACTAAGACTCGTTTGTTTCTTTAAGATTAGGACGTCTAAATCTGAATGTGATTCGCCCACCGATTGTATCCTCCACCTTGACTGTGGAGTGCAAGTTCACTCAAACTTGTTTGTTTTCATTAAGATTAAAACATCTGAATTTCATTGTACGCAGAGGCGGATGTACCATCAATATTATGGGTTAAATTGAACCCATAACTTTTCAAGCGGAGTATAAATTTAAGTGTAAAATTTATCAAAATTTTAATAAATAATATACATGATGTTACACTCCGTAAATTCTTGACATTTAGATGGCCTATTCACATGTTGGTTAAGAGTTTTAGAATGCCATACATGCTAGAAAAAGGCCCGGGGGAAGATCGGACAAGCGCCGCATCGAACCGTCGCAAGAGGAGGCCGGGCAAACCCCCTCTGTGATGGCAACGTTCCACGGAGGTCGTCCCTCCGCGATGGCCAACGTGCCACGGAGGGGCTCTCAAGTATATAAACTCCTCCACTTCGGTTTTATCTCATTTTAACTCTTAATTTCTAGAAAAATAGAGGGCACGAGAGGTTTTGATGAAATTCCTTCTGTTTACGCTATTAAACGCGGTTCAAACTCGAATTAATCTTAGGTAGTGAAGTATTAAGATGTAGGGAGCATTTCTGCGGAGTTAGTTTCGTGAAATTCGGCCGGCGAACCGTCGTCCTACCGAGCTAAGGTAAGTGAAATTACTCCAAATTAGTGTCAATATACTCCTAGCCCTAAAGTGAATATTTCTCCCTTCTGGACTACCGAGAAATAGCGAGTTTTCGGTTGTTTTTCGATTAGTCAAAGTTTGGGCTATATATATATATTCAAAGTAGTATTTTCTTCCGGAATATTGATGAATTTAGTTCTAATTGCTATGAATGTGAATACAGTTAGAAGAAATAGCTGAATATTGGTCGAGTTATGCCAGTTAGCCGGAAAGCCGACAACTGGGTATGTAAAGCTAGTTTCTTCGACAAGTTAGTAATTCTAGTATAGTAAAATAGAATAAGTCCAAGAAAGAAGTTCCAGAAGCCGAGTATTAAGTATGTTTGTATTATTATGTCATATCTAGCATAAAAGTCAGTAAATCAGCATCAGACAGCAAGATCTTATCCCAGACTCAGCTTAACTCAGTATTAGATTCAGTTTAGTTCAGCAAGAGATTCAGAATAGAATATCAGAACATGGATAGTATTTTCAGATTTAATATACACATTATATGTGATTATTGTTGCTTGTTGAGACTTGTCTGTGATATGTGGGCACCCTTAGAGCTTCCTTGCCGCCCCAGGGTTAATAGTTGTGTCGACTCGCCCGCCAGAGGGTGAGGATACGTCACTCCAAGGAGTG
>JACEIK010000698.1:120712-215720 GCA_018107945.1 Datura stramonium
ATATTACTTATTAAGTTGATAAATAGTAGGACGCCGCATCGACATGTATGGTTCTTATCTTGCTTCCAGTACAGTTAAGCTCAGTACAGATTCTGCTATCCCAGATAATTTTAGTTATCCTTTGTCATTTCGGTAACTATCAATATTACTGTTTATCTTCAATTATGTTCAGTTTGCTTTGCATACTCGGTACCAAAGGTACTGACGCCCGTTTGGGGGCGCTGCATTACTTTCCTGTAGGTACTCATAGATGAAGAGCCGATCCCTCATGATTCCAGCCAGCACATAGAGTCATCAGCTCCTGTCATCCGAAGCTAGACAGCTAGAGGTTATTTCTTTTCTTTTATTGTACAGTATGGGTAGGTCGGGGCCCTGTCCCAACCATCTTATCAGTATTCTTAGAGGCTTGCAGATCGTGTATTCCCTATGGTTAGTTGTACCGGTCATGTGAGGTCGTGTGTATGTTTTAGCTTGTTTATAATGGCCGTGTGGGGCCTTACTCAGTTGGTAGTGGTGACCTTGTCGGTCACGTAGTGGTTTAGCACCTGTTTTCTTGATTCAGAAGTAATTAGACAGCATGGTGGCCTTGTCGGCCCACATAAGTTCCTTTATACTACTGTTGTTCTGGTTAGCTATTGTTATCTTACAGGTGGCTATAGGCCTAGTCGGCCAGAGGCTGTATTTACAGCCTTTATATAGCCCGTCATTTTCTTGAATCCAGAGTTAGAGCGGCTGGCACCAGAAGTGCTCGAGGCTCAGCTAGTCAGCCAGTCCAGGTCCTAGTACGGCTTTGGTTCCCGATCCCATGCCTCCCAAGGCGGGCGTGACAATTTGTCTTATAATATTGGTTCGGGAGATTGAGCTCAGCCCGTCATGGGACTCGCTCTTGCTCTAGTTCAGCAGTCTCAACTTTGGAGTGAGTCCTCATAACTTGTAGACATTAGTTTAGCCTCATGTTTTGCTTTTATGTCTTTTAGTTTTGGACTTAGTCGAGCTTGTTTTGGGCTTGTCCCAACAACTCATCATATAATTAGAGGCTTTTCAGATATTTATGTATAGATCCTTAGCGATGTTGACTTATGTTCCCGTTTATGTTACATGATATCTTAGACTTCCATTTATGCTTTGTACTAATATTTATTTCACTTAGTGTATATATATTTATGCATGTATCATGGGTTAGCTTGAAGCCATTCGTGATTCCTGGTCCCATGTCGCTTCCGGAATCTATGCTCGAGGTTGTGACAGTTGAATTTTGTCCAGATCTTTTATATTATAATATGGGTATCATTAGACTCATTTAACCTTGTAGAGTAATATTTTAAATATATTGGACTCATTTCTCATATTACTCAAGCGTGGTATAGATTTTTTAAAAAATAAAGCTTCATGTAGATCGAGATAAGTGAAGAGTTTTTTACTTCCAATTTAGATGATGTTTCCCTAACTAATGATATTACAGGCTAAGAATAAAAGTGGCACTACATATGTGGAGTGACGAGTATATATGCGGGTACCAGGTGCCATATTTGGATATTAGCCAATCATGTGCTAATTTATTGAAACTTTTTTAATAATATCTAGGGATGTTGATTGAGTCAAAGAGGTGAATATCATGTTAATTTATGACGTGTATAATATCCTCCAGATATCTAGTATACTTGTGATAATTTAGTTGCCTAGGTTCAATAATTTAGTTGCCCAAGTTCATTGTTTTCATAGTATATTAGTCTTATGTATGCATCTAGTATTCATGCTTTTATATGATACATCCATACTCTTATTTTGTGATTCTTCATAGGTTATTGCCTGTAGGAGGGTTGATACATGATTAATTGGTGTTTGTGATTTTATATGAGCTTTCATACTTATATCCTGTGATAATTAATATAATTGACAACCCGATTTGATTCGGTTGGATTTGGTTTCTGGTGGGTATATGGACTTTGCGGGTTCCCAATGGAGTCCCTTTGCTCTCAAACACCCCATGAAGATTAGCATGTATACCAGTTGCATATACAGGGCCATTACTTTGTGTCAAACTTCTTTCTTTATCGACTCTTTAAAATTTGATTGAGCATTATATATTTGTGTGATAAGGTGAATTGTGCTTGGTACTTACATATGTTGATTTCAAATATATTACTTGATTTACTTATGTTATTTATCTTATTTATACGATTATTTATTTATAGGTATTTATATATGAATAATGCTAACACAAGTGTTTTCAAAGACCAAGGTAATGCAACTACTCAGATGGTGTTGGTCAACAGTACTTATTGGGTGCTCGTTATTTTTATCTCATATTATACCTGTTTTGCACTTTTTTATGTGTGGAGTTTGGATATGATATTAGCTGGATATCACTCAGGTGATTGGAGTTTTGATATTTTGGTGTTTTTTGGTGAGCTGTTTGGCTAAATTGCAACACTGGGCTGACTATGCCTTGTTTATTCTATCATTACGTTCTATTCTTGAACAATGTGATGTCAACTCTTATCTTACTTTCGTGTAGGTCATGTAGACTCAAATCACTAGGTCTTTAGAATTTATTTTATTGATTTTCTATCTGTTTATTTTATTTGAGACTTATTTTATGACTTATTAATATTTGTGCTTACTTTATGCACGTTAACTAACAAAAATGGGTCATATAAAAATGATTTGCCTACGATTCGGTGTAGGTTCTATCATGGCTTAAGTAATTTTAGATCATGATAGAGCCTCTTATAGAATTTTCTCCAGGCCCTATTGGTAGAAATTCTTGCAAAGTAATATGTGGTTGGGCATTCAAAACATCCTCAGAAGCTTGAGCATTCTTCTCCCAAATCTCTTTTTTCTCCAGCATTGGAAACTACGAAGAGTAACTTGAAGGGTGATTTCATTGTCATCTTGGAGCTTGAGGGCCTCTTTAACCTTAGCAATTCGCCCTTCAAAGCGACATTCTTCATTTCTCTTCGCCCGAGTATAGCTTATCCGAAGGTCTATTGGTGCTTATTCCTGGCGTCTGTTGAGATCCACTAGTTTAGCATGAAGTTGGGCAGCCTGATAGATAAAAACCTTCTTCTCTTGACAAACTTGGTGAGGTATGAATCAAGGTAGAGCACCTTTATTTACAACAAAAACTCCCTCTCTATCTTTCTTTCTCACATCAATATACCTTTAAAAAGGCCTCCGAATTAAGAACATTGCTATGTAAAGGGGGATGAGATGAGAAAGTGGAAAGAACAAACAAACCTACAAAGATTTTTCTGAGGAAACCAAATTTACCATAGCAAATACATGCATTGCCTCATTTAGAAGGCACTTGATTGCAACCACTTGCATCTTTTCCCGGTCCACAGGTCTAGAAAACTCTCTGAGAAAAGTGGAGAGCCCCATCAACTTAGAGGACATTTACCTCGGTTGGAACCTCAATAGTGACAAATTGCTTGGCTAAACTCATTGAGGCTAGCCCAAACAAATGGGATGCTAATGAACCTTGAAGATGTCCCCGAGCGAGATTGAGTAGCATAGGAAGAAAACAAATCATATTCAATGCTCCTAGAGTAATATTCCCAGGAGCAGGATGTATGTTGGGCCATGGACTAGTTAAAAGGTGATTTGTGCCTATGAACCCGACCACCAAAATTAGGGCATCAACCTCATCAAGCTCGACAAAGTAAACCAGAGAACTGCCCTCATGGCCCTTATTTAGAGTCTATTTTCATTGTCCTCCGGGATCACAATCTTATGATCCTCATCTGAAGGCGCGATAAACATGTGTCTCAATAAAGTTGTGCCCACTTTCCCTAGATTGGTCGATTTTCTTCTTCAATCTCCTTTTCTTCTTCTTTGGGATGGGTGGGAGTCTTAGCTATGACAACGGAAGCCCCGAGCCTCTTGAGGGGATATCATCATGTCCATCTCTTTTTCAACCTCTTCAAGGCTGAGAAGTCTAAGTTAGGAATAGGAGCTCGAAGGTTGTTTCATGTAGAACCCTATTAATGAAAAGAGGTCAAGAATAAATAAGTGAGAAATATCATTTATTGTAACTTTTGGGCTTCCATTTGGCGGGGCGGTTTACAGACTTCAGAATCAGGGCGTACTTCACCGAAAGGTCAAAAATTTTTCACATCCAACATTTAAGGTCAGTGACATGGCTTGGGATTTTGCCTCAATGAAAATATTGTAAAATCAATAAAGTGAATTTGATTAGAAAACTTATTATGCTACATAGGTAAGTACTTACGGCTGTCATTCCAAGTCTCCAAGAAAGGCATATCAATCAGAGGAATTATGTTGTTGGTGGCCACTTTAATAAGTCGATCCATTCAACCCCGATCATGGTCATCATGAGTGTTGGAGAGGATGTGTCATGACCCAAACATGGGCCCGGATCGAGACACGGTACAAAAGAACCCGAGAGGCTCCAAAGTCGACCCATGGCATTAACTGTATGATTCGACATAATCAAGTGGAAGTCTTACATATAATATAGGAAGTATGAAATATCATAACATCAGTTACATAACACAAGGCTGAAAGTGAAATACACTATGTCTGAAAAGCCTCTACTATCGATGAGTTAATGGGACAAGACCCCAACTAACTATGATGCAGTGAAAATACTAAATACAACTGATAAAGGGCTCTCAGAAGATGACTATAATACCCTGGAAGTGCCTAGCCTAGACTTGGGATTTGAAAAAGAAGTAGAAAATCTGAGATTTCTTCTCGGAAACGACTCATTGTACGGATCGTTGGTGGGTCTAGCGACCCATTAAATGTGCCCGTGGTGAGAAGATGCAGAATTGGACTTAGGAAGTAACGAGATGGGGAACAACTGTTGTTCGATGTAATAGGTCAGTGTAAGTGGGTCGTTGTGAAGGTGGTTTTGGTCAAGAAAATTTGGCACGAGTGTTAGATGACTCATTGTTCTAAACAACAAGTCGTTGTATTTGTGTGCCCATTGGGAGAAGTTTTCAGGTAGGAGTAGTGGTGACAACAGTTGGCAGCGATGAGTCGTTGGAGCTGGTAACGACTCGTCTTGTCTGGTCGTGGTAGAAGACCTGAGAAAGGAAAAACAAAATGAAACAACGAGTGAAGCAGGTCGTGGGAGCAAGGGACGACTACGTTCTGTTGATCGTTGCTTGAATAGTGGCTAATTTCCTGCAGTTTAGTAGGGAAAATCCGCAACTTCTAAGCCCCTAAGTCTACTACATCGTTTAAAAGCTCGAAGGGGTGTTTTAAGAGGTTAAACTCATTAAAACCCATCCTCTCCCATGCATGCAATCTAGAGGTTTTCTAAGGGTGATCAAGCTTAGGATTCATCAAGTTCTTCCCCAAAATCCATTGGGCTTTCAAGAGGGTTGGTGAAATCAGATTCTTCTAGGTATGTAGGGTTATGAATGGGTATAGCAAAATACCCATGCCCAATCCTCTTCAATTTTTCACATGAAAATATAGTTAATGAATCTATGGGGTTTTAACCCAACATGTGAATTCTCTAATTATCAATCATGGGTATGATCTATGCATGTTTCTAATGTTGAATTATGATTAATGGACATATTTACAATGTTTTTAATTATAAATTATGAAATTCAAGATTTTGCAAATTGCCAATGGATGTTCATGAAAGTTGAGATTTATGATATATGTATTCAAGCAGTGAGATGAAAATATGGTTCAAATTACCCATGTCCATGTTCATGTTTCCAAATGATCAAATCTATGTCAAGCATGTTTATGTATTGGGCAAGTGTCCATAAGATCAAGTATGTTTTCATGATTTATCTAAACTTCATGTGTTAGCTTACCATATGGATTTTGGAGTCTAGACTCCCACTATTTTCCCCAGCTTGTGGTGTGGTTTGAGCCAAGGCTCTTCATGTTATGATTTCAAATTTATGTATATTTGTTGTGAGTCCCAACTTCATCACTAGACGCGGTCAGCTTCGTTGAAAATGATGGAGAGCATATGCATATTTTGGGAGTAGTGTCTAGCACCAGTAGGCTAAGAGAAAGTCAATCAACCTTGTGCCTCAGAATTACGCGCAAACATAGGTTTACACATATGCTGGGACCTTTCTTGTGAGCTTTCCCCTACCCCAAGGTGCCTTGAGCTTGATATCGATATCATGGTAGCGTCCTTAGACTAGCAGGCTTTGGACGACTCTACCCACTTGAGTGTGATAGTCGGGACCCACGTAAGCTCTATCGTGGTAATGTCGAATATATGTGAGTCTACCATTATTCCTCATGATTTCCAGTTATGCATGTTCATCAATCATGTTTTATGTTTTCAGTGAGTTTGACCCAATCTTCAGTTATACTTGTGATTATCGGTTTTTCAACTTTGGGTCATTCGATGCAGTTATGATATTTAGTTAGTTCAGATCATGATTTCAGAAAATAGCATGCAAGCCTTACTATCAGAATCTTATCTTGATTATGTTTTATGATATGCATGATTTATGATTTATTTACTTAGGCATTTTTACTTGCCCATACATTTGACTCGCATCTTGTTGCATACTCTATATTGTATCATACGAGGCTCGGATATTTAGGCTCAGTCCTGCCATTAGCCAGACTCCCAGTATTTGCATCTTCCAGTCTTAGTTGGTGAATCCTCATCTTCCGAGGGCCCTTTATCAGTTGCAGTTAGTATTTTTAGTTTAGACTATAGAGAGTTAGTTGCTGGTCTTGTCCCATCAACTCGTCAATAGTAAGAGGCTTTTCAGACATAGTATGTATTTTAATTTCTGTTATGTAATCCAAATGTTATGATATTTTTCAGAATTTTGCTATATTATATATGTTAGACTTCCACTTGATTATGTTGATTTTAGATGTCATGTTCATTCCATGGGTCGACTTGGAGACTCTCGGGGTTCTTTGTCCATGTCCCGATCCGAGGCCTATGTTGGTCGTGACAAGGACTCACCAACTGAGACTGGGAGATACTAACACTGAGAGAGTAGCTAATGGCGGGATTGAGCCTGAATATCCAAGCCTGTATCATGAAACGATACAGCATAGATTATGGAGTTCACTATGTAGGAATGTACCAATTATGTAAGGTAAGTAAAGCGCTAAATAAGTAAGCATAACGTAAAATTTCATCATAAGAGGTCTGTGACCTTGCATTCTACTATTTGAAAACATGATTCATACATAACTGGGTATCATAACTGAATATCATAACTGAATCGAATGACCCAAAGCTGAAGACTAATAGTAATAAGCAAAGCGAACATTGGGTCAAACCTCTTGAACATAATATCATGAGTGATGAACATGCATAACTAAAATCATGAGGAACAATGGGAGACTCGTCATATAACCAACATTACCACGATAGAGCATACGTGGTCCCAACTATTACACTCAAGTGGGCAGAACCGTCCAGAGCTGCCAGGGCTAAGGACGCTATCATGATATCTATATCAGCTCTGAGCCCCTTGGTGTACGAAGTGCCTAAGGAGTTAGACCCGAGGATTTAAATTGGGAGTTGGAAGCACGAAACTGGAAAAAATGTCACAGGAACAATGACCCAACAGATCGTTGGTCCAACCAATAACGCGTGGGAAGCAGTCGTGGGAAGTGATGACCTGGCAATAGTGGGTAACAACGGGTGAGTAACGACCGCTCGTTTAATACCACGACGTTGTTAAGAGTAAATGATGAGGAATGGGCAATAAGAAATAACAGGTCATCCCATGACCTGTCATAGTAACAGTCGTGGTCACCAGTTGTTGTATGGGATATCAATATTTTCCAGTCTAACTCACGGAAGGCAACCACGACTCGTTGGAGGATCCTAACGACGAGTCGTGGTGAGGCTCGTGGAAGGATGATGCGGGACACGAAGGAATAAAAAAGGATGATGTAATGACCCGTTGTCTGGAAGGACGACTCATCCAGTCAGTCAGTGGTCGAATATGAGATCTGAATTTTGGCAGTGCAGACGACCCCGATACCACTGATCGTGGTATCCTCCAACGACCCATTAGTCGTCGTTAGTTCGCTAGTGCAGATTTTTTCAAGGTTTTCATTAAGGCATATTCATCATTCTAAGTTCTAAGGTCTAAACTACTTCGTTTTGAGCTCGAAAATCAGTGTTTAATGAGGGTAAACCAACCTTAGAAAATTGAGAAGGTGATCAAGCTTGTCTTCATCAATTTCCTTTGGGCTCTCAAAGAGTGGTGAGAATTGATTTTCCCCAGGTATGTAGGGTTATGAATGGGTGATTCCTTTCACACCCATACCCAATCCCGCTCTAAATCATAAATCTCCTATTTCTATACATGTATGATTTAATTATGTTTCTATTTATTGAATTATGAAGCATGGGCAATTTTTTTAATGTTTTCCAAAAAACTC
Source organism: Datura stramonium (assembly GCA_018107945.1). Taxonomy (NCBI): domain Eukaryota; kingdom Viridiplantae; phylum Streptophyta; class Magnoliopsida; order Solanales; family Solanaceae; genus Datura; species Datura stramonium. The sequence goes on from JACEIK010000698.1 coordinate 129,086, forward strand.
ATGTTCCTAGTATTATGAATTAAAAAAGCCCATTGATGAGAAGTTCATGAAATATGAAGTTTGTGATGAATGTATGATTATGATGAGATATTATGATGAAAAGAATGTTTTAAAGCTACCCATGTTTACAATTATATTTTTGGTGTGAATTGAGTATTTTCAAGTATGATAAAGCTTTGGGAAATGCCCACATGTCTAAGTAAAAAGTATGATTTTTTCCGAACTAGCTTACCACATGATTTTGGAGCGAAGACTCCCAATTATATTTTTTAGCTTGTGGTATGTTTTGAGCAAAATCTTCTCATATGCATGATTTCCAATTTGAGATGCGATCACCCTATGCCTCAAAACTACGCCAACGAGTTGATACTATTATATATATATATATATATATATATATATATATATATATATATTACTTCGGTACTTCCCTTGTGAGCTATTCCCGGCCTAAATGGCCTGAGCCATTATGATATCATGGTATCTAGCCTTGGCAAGGCTTTGGACAGCTCTACCCCACTTCAGTGTGATAGTTCGGACCACATAACCTCTATCGTGGTATGTCGGTTAAAAGATGAGTCTCCCATTGTTCCTCATGATTTCAGATATGTATATTCATTACTCATGAGATTCATATATATATATATATATAGGCATGTTCTAAAATGAAGTTTAACTCAATGTTTCAGCTTTAGTTATAAATGAAAGAATTTAGCTTTTGAGTCGATCGATTCAGTTATGATGTTATGAAGTTATGTTATGTTATGTGATCTTGGGCATAATTGCATGCCCAAGTGATACTTTAATACTTCATTTCTACTTGTTTATCCACTTTTATGTGTGCATTCTCATGTGATTTGTATGTAAATATGAATTTATACTAACCAACATGATTAGTATTGTTTTGCAGTCTAGAAGGAATTTTTGGAAGCTAATCTACAAGTTGGTGAAGTGTAGAAATGGACTCGGAAGCAAGAAGCGGAAGTCAACAAGGAAATTGGCCAAGATTGGTGCTTCGCGATGGAGGCCGTGTGACACTACCATCATGAGCATTCTGAAGGATTTTAACTTGATTTCCAGTGGAGGTGCGCGATGGTACCGTGTCTGGAGCCTAAGCAAGCGTTTACCTGCATGCCCTGCGAAGACAATTACACCAGAGAAGCTGAAGTTCCAGTGAGCTCCGCGACAGGGCCGTGGTACCCGACTGGTGTGCTCCGCGATACACTCCGTGCCACGTTTCCAGAGAATTCCGGGAAAAATTTCTCACTTGTATAAATAGCAAGCTTAGATTTTATTTTAAAGTATCGACATTTTGAGCAAGAACGTGGATAGCAAGCGATTGAGAAATTCCTAGGGTTGTTCTCTTCCTTTTCTCTTTAATTTCAATTGCTTCATGATTTCACTTGTTTGAAGATGTTCAATCCTGAAATGAGTGGCTAATTCACCTCTGGCTGAGGTTGAGGATAATTACATAAGAATGTAATTAATGATTATTCAGTTTTTTATCTTCTCTATAATGGTTGTTCTACCAATTCTTGCTTTACTACGTTAATGTTTGGCCAATGTTAATGTATATTCTAGAATTCCAATTTCGATTTCGAGGAGACTAGTTGGATAGATGTTAATTGGTAGGATATGTTCTTTTCTTGGTTGGGAAATTAAGGGGAAGATTTAAGTTCGAGGCAAATATATACGCCAATGTCATATTTGGTCATTTATGGAATTTGTTATGTATAGCTAGAACATGGGGGTTTGCATCATAGAAATGTAATATAAGTGTGATTCTTTATTTGGTGAGGAGTCGAAGATCCAATCCATGGATTATTAATTCCTGACTAACAACCGAAGAGAAAGATTTCACTTGAACTTTAATTAATAAATTACATCCCTTGCATGTTTGCCTTAACCTTAGCTTTTTTCGTGCTATTGTTCAGACTTTAACTTACAATTTTCACTTAGGTTCACGACGCTATTAATCTTGACTCAAGAAGCATTATTTGTTTGGTTGTCTACACATAGCGAAATGGATTTACTAACAATTAGGAAAATTACTGCCATATTACAGTCCCTGTGGGATCGATACTTGGCAGAAATAAAGTCACTTTACTACTTGTACGACCACGTGCACTTGCGTGTAGTTGGGACCGAACAAGTTTTGGCGCCGTTGCGGGGATTGACAATTGGTTATTTAATTCTCTTAGTGTTAATTTTACAAGTTCGATACAAGGGTTGACGACTTGATCTTAGCCTTTCTCTTGCAGATACTAAATTTTTTCTGAACATGGCAAGGGATAAGGAGTTGGTGGATCCATTGTTAGAACCGGAGAGACAATTTCATCTCTGAAAAGGAAGCTCTAGAAAAATTGCAGTTGTGGGAGAGCAACTCTGGAGCAGCAACAGAAACCACCAATAGTAAGGGTAGTTTTAATGCCCGAAGAGATGGTAGCAAGACCGGTCCGCGAGTATGGCAATCCCACACACCCAAATAATGTAACATCCGGCATTCGCGGTTTGAGCGGGGAGGAGATTCGAACTCAAGCAGAATATGGTACAGTTATTGCACACCAGCGGGGCAATTTACAGGTCTCCCTGTGAAGATCCGCAACAACATCTCCAAAACTTTTTGGAGATAAGCGGCCTATATACAGCCGGAGTATCATCCGACTATGTGAGGCTTACATTATTCCCATTTTCACTGTTGAGGGAAAAAAAGAGGTGGGAAGGCTGAACCACCAAATCTATCACTACTTGGGATGACCTCGTAAGAAGTTTTGATACGATTCTTTCCATCATGGAAGCTATAAAGCTTAGGAGTTAGATTAGCTTCCAAACAAAAAAGAGGTTGAGAATTTGTATCAGGCTTGGGAAAGATTTAAGTCTATGCTTAGAGATTGCCCTCATCATCACCAGGCTAATGAGGTGTTGGTGCATACGTTCATTGAGGGTTTGGAACCGCATACTAAGATATTGATGGATTCGGGCGGTGGCGAGGCATTGGAAAAGACCTATGAAGAGCTTTACACTTTATTAAACAGTATTTCACAGGGAAATCTAGAATGGAATGCGGATTCAACTCGAGGAGGAGAAAAGAAAGCCGCAGGGTCTTTGAGGTGGATGGTTTTACAGTATGCGCTGCACAGATAGGCGCTTTGCAAAATCAACTTAACGGTCATTTCGTGGTATGAGTTTGAAACGAGCCTGGGCCCAGTCAATGAAGTTCATTAGGTTTGGTGTGGTTGTGGAACTAGTGAACATTCAACTGAGTATTGTGGTGCAAATACGGATTCGGTAAATTTTGTTAAGAACGCCCAAGAGAGGAACAGTAATCATGAGTATGGCAACAGTTACAACCCAATTTGGAGGAATCATCCGAATTTATTTTTCATGAGGGAGTACTAGTCATCAAGGTCAGGAGACAAATCAAGGCATGCAGAGAAATCAAGGGCATCACAATTTTCAGCCACAATATAGGAAGCAATGCACCTCCTCCATCCAACAACATCAGTATATGTTCCAAAACCATAATAGCTAACCAAGCACGAGATGCGGAGCTGATTATGTAGATGCTTCTGTGACATGAAGAATCAACAATTAGCTACAAAGGCATTGGAGTATCAGTTTGGACAGTTAGCTGGAGCCCAAAACACCAGAGCGAGGGAAGTTACAAAGCGATAAAGACCCAAATCTAAGCAGGTCAATGCAGTTACTACCAGAATTGGAACTCAACTCAAGGAGGTACAACCAGAAAGGCCACCTCGGCAATGCTGAGAAGGCAGAAAGGATGAAGGACATGATGATGTGAGAGGGAAGGAAAAGGCAGCCGAGATAGAAAGACCACCGTCCCCGTTCCTCAAAAATTAAAAAAAAGCACAAGGAGGAAGCTTGCTTCAGAAATTCATGGAAGTGTTAAAACAGTACATATTAATTTGCCTTTAGTTGATGTTTTGCGGGGACTGCCGAAATATACCAAGTACATCAAGGACTTGTAGCAAACAAAAGTAGATTGACGGAGTACGCTACAGTGGCGCTTACTGAGGAGTGCACCTCCCGAATATAGAATAGATTGCCGACAGCTCAAGAGATCTGAGGAGATTCACTATTCGGATACAGTGGCGATCCATTCAAGCTCGCGGATTGTGACGATTTGGAGCAAGCATAAATTTGATGCCAACATCAGTGTTTAATTGGGGCTGGGCAGCCCTAGACCCCTACTGTGATCTTGCAGCTAGCTGATCGTTCATTGGCCAGGCGATGGTATTGTGGAGGATATTGCTGGGTGCAAAGTGGAAGGCTCCTCATTTTTCGGTGGATTTTATAATTCTGGATTTTGAGCCAGATGCGGAAGTCCCATTTATTTTTAGGACGTCCCTTCTCGGCAACGGACGAGCCTTAATCGATGTAGCTGTTGGGCGGCTAACCATGCGAGCACATGACAAAGTAGAGGTTTTGATGTGCAAAGGCCATGAAGCTACCGACCATTTATAAGGAGCTATCAGCAATCAGTGTTTTAAACCAGGAATCGACCCTTCAGATTGTTGACTCACAAGACCCTTTGGAGAGCCTTGGTGAGCTATGATCATTTTGAGGACGGTGCTATATGAAGATGGTGCAGACTTTGAATGAGCCAAAATAGTTCTTCAGGAAGCAGGACTTTGAACCGTTGAAGAGGTCCTTGGAACCCTCGCCAAGGCCATCCATTGAGGAGGCACCAGAGTAGATTTAAAGACATTGCCTCCACATGCGGTATGTATTTTTGGATGAAGATGACACCTTGCCAGGTCATCATTTCCAGCGGGATTGACCAGTCACACAAGTGAAAAGATACATTGGTGGTCCTTAAAGAGGCAGAAAGAGAGCAATGGAGTTGGCATATGTCGGACATCAGGGGATTAGTCAACTTTCTACATGCATAGGATATTTGTGGAAGAAAAGTCCAAGCCAACCGTGCAACATCAACGGAGGTTGAACCCGGTGATTAAAGACGTAGTCAGAAAGGAAGTGATCAAGTGGCTTGATTCAGGTGTGGTATATCCTATCTCAAACAGTGAATGGGTTAGCCCAGTTCGGTGTGTTCCAAAGAAAGGAAGGATGAACGTAGTGCAATTAAAATAATGAGCTATTCCCACACGCAGTCACGGCGACGAATTTACATGGATTAAAGGAAGCTCAATGAGGCCGAGGAAAGATCATTATCCTATTCCATTCATTGATCAGATTTTGGACAGGTTGGCAGGTCAGGAATATTATTGTTTCTGGATGGTTATTCAGCTAATCAAATAGCCATAGCACCGGAGAGATCAGGAAGACCACTTTTACATGTCCTTATGGGACATATGCTTTCAGGCGAATGCCATTTGGTTTATGCAATGCACCAGCCACATTCCAGCGATGCATGATGGCGATCTTCCACGATATGGTGGAAGATTTTGTCGAGATATTTATGGATGACTTTTCCATTTTCAGTAATTTGTTTGCTATGTGTCTGCAGAATCTTGACAGGGTGTTAGCTCGATATGAAGACTCAAACACAATTGCTCAAGCTCCAGGGAAAAGTGTCACTTTTTAGTCAAGGAGGGTGTCGTTCTTGGCCATAAGGTGTCATGCAGGGTTAGAAGTCGATCGTGCAAGGATTGAGGTGATTGAAAAGCTACCACTAGTGTCAGTGAAGGGTGTTCGCAGCTTTCTAGGACATGCTGGGTTTACAGACGGTTCATCCAGAACTTCTCAAAATTTCTAGACCGATACTGGTTGCTAGAAAAAGAAGGGAAGTTCGAATTTGACAAGAATGTGTAGAAGGCATTCGAGGAGCTAAGAAGCTGGTGGAAGCGCCTATTCTCATTTCTCCTGATTGGGAACTTCCTTTTGAGTTGATGTGTGATGCAAGTGACGTGTTGTAGGTTTGTATTGGGGCAGCGTAGGAATAAATTTTCATTTCATTTATTATGCAAGCAAAACGCAGCTGCCCAAGTCAATTATACAGTCACGAAGGAGATCTTTGGCTTTAGGTTTGCATTTGGCAGTTCAGATCTATCTGGTGGGGTCGAAAGTTGAGGTATATGCGGTCATGCAGCAATTCGGTACTTGTTGGCAAGAAGGATGCAAATCCCGGAATGTCAGTGGATATTATTGCTGCAGAGTTTGATGCGGAAGTCCGAGACATAAAGGGAAGTGAGAATCAGGGTGCAGATCACCTATCGCGGTTAAGAGAACCGTTCGCATGTGAAGGAAGGTGATAGCATCAGAGAAAATTCGATGAACAATCTTGGCAATAAAGAGCTGAACTCCATGGTATGAAAGATATTGTGAACTTGTTGGTAAGGTAAGGTATACCCAACTGAGGCAACGGCTCAGCAAGGGAAGAAGGCGAGGCATGATTCCCGGTACTACATAATGGGATGAGTCGTATCTGTTTAAGCAAGGACCGGATCAAGTGAGGCGATGCATTCCAGAAAGTCAGATTGCAGAAGTGCTGAGGTTTTCATTCATCGGCGCTATGGAGGTCATCATGGAGGAGAGCGAACAGCTCACAAAGGTCTTCTTGATCCGGTTTCTTTTGGCCCACACTGTTCAAAGATGCTACAGCTTATGTCAAAATGAAGTAGATGTCAAAGAACAGGAACAATCGGCATAAGACAGGAGATGCCATTGCATCAGATATTAGAAGTTGAGGTTTTCGATGTATGGGGGATAGGTATAGACTTTATGGGCCCGTTTCCACCGATCATTTGGTAATCGTTACATCTTGGTAGCATTGGACTACGTGTCTAAGTGGGTCGAGGCAGTAGCTTGTCCAGGAACGACAACAAGCGGTGATGAAATTTGTGAAAGCAATTTCTGGAGTTCGACGCCCCGAGCTATTATCGGTGATGGAGGGCCACATTTTGTGAATACGGGTTCAGAAACTTGCTAGCTAAGTATGGGGTGCGGCACAAAGTGGCGACAGCGTATCATCCCCAAACTAGCAGGCAAGTAGAGGTGTCAAATGGGGAGATTAAACAAATTACATGAAAACCGTGAATGCACAACGAATTGATTGGGCAAGTAAAGCTTGACGATGCGTTGTGGGCTTACAGAGCGCATAAGACACCCATTGGAACTTCTCCGTACAGATTGGTTTATGGGGAAGGCATATCATCTACCTGTGGGACTGGAACATCGAGCTTATTGGGCCGTAAGAAGCTAAACGTGGATCCTAAGCTAGTAGGAAAGAAGAGATTGATGCAAGCGAGTGAGTTAGACGAGTTTTGATGGCACGCCTATGGAAGTGCTAAATGCTACAATTAGAAAACTAAAGGTGGCACGGCGAACCCAAATGGTGCATCAGATCTTTGAGCTGGGGCAAAAAGTGTTGTTGTTCAACTCGAGGTTGAAACTCTTCCCAAGGAAGTTGCGATCCAAGTGGTCAGGGTCATTTGAAGTTGTGAGAATGACCCCACACGGGGCAGTTGAATTGTGGCAAGAGGATTAATGTGCCACATTTTTGGTGAGCAGACGGAGAGATGTAAGCACTCTTTTGGGGTGAAGGCGTTATTGAAGACATCTACCACTCGTAGATGGTGTTCTTTTTTTTTTTTGTTGTTTTGTGGAATGGCAATCAGTACGACGGTAAACCATACGCTGCACGAGAGAAACCCGTGAATGTAATGTAATAGATTGATTAGAAATTGAGGAAAAAAAAAAGAAAAGGGCTGGCAATAGTTGGGGAGGCAACCCATGATTTCTAACAAATTATTTTCGTTGGATGATTTTCAGGTGAAATGGAGGGCCAAAAATACAAGAGTGCAATGAAAAAATCAAGGTAAGAAAATAAAACTTGGGGACAATTCAAGAGAGCCCTCGCGTTGGCTCCGTGTCACGGAGGTGGACCTCCGCGTTACCCTCCGTGACACATTGAGGCTTCATTGGAATTTTAAAAAATTCGGTAAGCCTCACGTTGGCTCCATGTGCCTCCGCGATAGCCTCCGTGACACGTTGAGGCAAAGTTCGCATCAGGTCATTGGGTTGACCCGCACCCGAATTACCCTTTTAACACCCAAACCTAATTTTCCCACTTTTATTCACATCTCCGCGACAAAAACCCCAATCCCCCTTCTCCCTCAAACGTGGCATGGAAGTATAAGCATATTCCACAAATTTCATTTCAATGGTGTTAGGTAAGGTATGTTCTTCTATTTTCTTTCAATTTTAGACGAACAATTCAAACCTTGTACATGTTTGTGAGGAAAATCCGCCTAAGGTATTGAGGAGGTATGTGATTGTTTGAGTCATTGATGAATGTTGATTTTGTACTACTTTGTGCTTATAACTCAATAATTACATGACGTGTGTTGAAATTCTTCCATTGTTGATACCTAGGGTTGGGAAATTGAGTATGGATTGAAAAAAATTGACTTGAAAAATTGGCATTTGTTGACAACTTAAGTTGGATAATTGAGTATAAGTTGAAAACTTAAGTTAGAAAATTGTGTGGATTGTGTTGGAGTTAAAGAATTTTTTGTGCTTGAATTGTGATGTGTGAGCGTGAAGAACAAATACTGGGGAATGAAAGTAGGAAAATCCATAGGTGGGTGCATAAGTGAGGTGATCATGATGTTGCCAATGAAAGATGGATGAACATTAACAATGCATTGTATGAAGTCTGGTAGTACAATGAAACATTCCATCCATTTGTATGAATGCACTAAACCTGTTGGTAAATAAGAGCTGAAAATAGGTGGTTGTTCTTGTCAATTTGTATTGGTTACGGCTAACGACTAAATGTGGGGTGATCGAGTTAAGCCCAACATAGTCGTAGCCAACTATGCGCTTAGATAACATTTGAGCTTTGTATGTTTTTGAATGCCTGCGGGACAAAATGTCTGGAAGGTAGGATAAAGGCAGAGCGCATCCATTTGGCGCTGAAAAAGTAAGTGGGGCAGCAGTACCAGCAGCTTTATCTGTTCCTCGAGGGCAATACGGACAATATGGAACAAGATGGGTGACGAGATGAGGAAAGAAATGGTATTCCAAACACAAGGAAACCAAGTATTTACCGGAGGAACAGATAGCACAGGAACCACTACTTTTAAGGAATTCCCAAGGATCCTACATAGGATTGACACTGTTGGGTTAAACTTCATTTTGAAGAAAGAGAACCCAAGGTACGTCTCCATCTTTATCTGGGGAATTCTCTACGCTAGCTGAACAGCATTGCGTGCCACACCATCAAGATCAGTGGGAAGGTGGTTACTTTTGAACCATAGCATCTAAATGCAATCCTGGGGATGCGGGACACAGATGCTTATGTCCTCCGCCAGCTGAACATCACTCCACCATGCAGAGATATGGACGCACTTTATGTGGAGCTCGATCTACGACTTTAAGGTGAGTCGTCACAAGGAAGGATACCACCAGACATTGCCATATTCACATGAACAGAGAAGCTCGAATATGGTTAAAGATAGTTTGCTCTTGTCTGATCCCGGGGTGCACATGACTGTCACGGGGATAGAGTTTGTCACAGTTTATGCAGCAGTGAAAGCAAAATTAATGTTAGGCAGTGATCATCTCACGCCGCAAAGAGCCGAGACTGCATCAGGGGCATCGGTATGGGTTCAGTGGTCTTCTCACTGCTTTCCTCCAGAGGCCATGGTATTGAAGAGTAGGACTACATTCCTCAAATTGACCGATTGTGCTTTGGATGTCACTACGACAAAGCACACGATGCCTACATATGGGCTGTGCTTACACTAGTGAGCGACATGCTACGAATGATCAATACATGCGAATGTATGGGATGCAGATGTTGCAGGTGCGGAATAGTGAGGCCTGCTACAGAAAATAATTGTAGCTCGAGATGGACTATCCATTTAATGAGCATGCACGACTGTAAAAGTGGGCCCACATTTGTAGAGATATGGATGATGGCGTCCCTACTGATGAGGAAACACGCGAGAGGACGTGTCTGAGTCGGAGGAAGACGGCAGGGACGATTCTTATCTTGACGATGACGCACTGGCACCTGATGAAGAGATTGACTATTTTGATTGATCGGGGGTTACACCACCCCAAACTTTATTTTTAATTGCAGATATGTGAACACTGAGGATAGTGTTCCGATTAAGTGTGGGGTGGGAGTAGTTAGGTACTAGTGTAGAAAGGTTGTTTTGTGTTTGTGCTTTTGGTGGGTGTGCTATTTGTTACTCTGTGACTACATGTTTCATGTTATGTGGCTAATGAATTTGTGGTAGCTGGTGATGTAATAAATAGTAAGCTGCTTGTGGAAGTTATGTGTAAATTTTTTTTGATTGTATTTATTTTTTTCTTTTCTATCGATTTTTGTTTGGGTTTCTCGATTTTGTTTTCGGTGCTTTTTCCCGAGAATAGTCATGAATTGGCGTGTAGATAGCATTGATCCCTATGATGGATGGATGACGACCGTGCCCAAGGGAAATTTAGTCGATAGGATTGGAATTTTCTTTCGTTTGCTTTCCAAACGTGTAGCTAATTAATGGTTCGACATTCATGTTATGTACTACACATGATTGTAAGATGCAAGTGTGATTCGTACGGAAGCATGCAAATGTGTTAAACATGTTGAGATACCTAAGCCCTAGAATTCGACTTCAGGGTGTGATCAAGGCTTAGTATTGGCTTGTAGTGGCTGAATGAAGGTGAATATGTCTTAAGTTGAGCATGTGCGGTGAAGTGGATTTTGAATATTCCATGCTATCGTGAAGTGTCTAGAACTTGCCTGTTATTATATTAAACGAAATGAAGGATGTGGTGTAGGAAAGAATGTTGGCATTTCTTTGAATGAACCAAGAATTTTCTCCCTTATCGTACCCACGAATGTTTAAATCATAATTAGACCCATTGAGCCTTTAGCCTATTCTTTGATAGATACAACCCAAGCAATCCTTTTCTTCCATTAGCACTTGAATTTGATCCAAAACTCCTAGTGCTTAAGAAAAAAACAATTTTTCAAAGAATTGAAGGAGTGAGAAGCTTAGCTTGAAGGAAAGTGGAAGTTGTGAAAGTTAAAGAAAGGACAAAGGTGCACTTGTTGGAATTGATTAATTATTAGTAGAGAGTAAGAAAATCAATGAATGAAAAAAGTTTCTTAAATACTCTTTGCTAGTAAGTGGAGTGTGCCTAAAGAAATAGGAACAAAAACAAGAAAATTCAAGAGTGAGAGGATTGAGGAAGAAACAATGTCCATTAATGAATGTGGGATGTATTAAAATCCCTTGGGGAAGCTAGTTACTATTATTGGTTAGCCGTATTTACTAGTTCCTTGAAACACATTACAACCCATTAAGTCTCATTGATATTACGTCATGCATCCTTATATTATTGGAGTAAAACACTAAGGGCAAGCTTATGGTTCACAACATGATGCATGTGAATTCTTTGGGAGCGTAATCTTATTCACATACCCATACATGTAGTGCTTTTGGAAATTTTATGAGTGAACATGAGGTAACTCTCTTGTGTTGTGAGGGCACATGCTTAATGAGAGATAACATTCGTGTCGGATGTATTGATCGGTTGATTTGCACGAGTTTGCCAAGATCGAGAGTCGATTCTTGAGGTTAGAAGGTCTTAATGTGGTGTATTTCATTTCATTTATGAAACCGTGCATGCTCTCTTGACGTTTGCTACTTAAATAATTCTTATAGCCTTAGCTTGAATGGTCTTAATTAGCTATGCGTGAGTTTCAGAATTGCATGAGATGTGAAAGGATTGTTCGAGGATGAACAAGGTTTAAGTGTGGGGTAGGTGATCTTGGGATAATTGCATGCCCAAGTGATACTAATACTTCATTTCTACTTGTTTATCCACAGTGTGTGCATTCTCATGTGATTTGTATGTAAATATGCAATTTATACTAACCAACATGATTAGTGTTGTTTGCGGTCTAGAAGGAATTTTGGAGAGCTAATCACAAGTTGGTAGAAGTGTAGAAATGGACTCGGAAGCAAGGCGAAGTCGACAAGAAATTGGCCAAGATTGGTGCTCTGCGATGGAGGTCGTGTCGCTACCATCGCGGAAGCATTCTGCCGAGAAGGAATTTACAACGATTTCCAGTGGAGGTGCACGGTGGCTAAGCTCACGTTTACCTCCGTGCCTACAGCGAAGACAATTGCACGGAAGGCGAGTTCCGGTGGCGGCTCCGCGACAGGGCCCATGGTACGGAGCTGATGCTCCACCCGATACACTCCATGCCACGTTTCCAGAGATTCAGGAAAAATTTCTCACTTATTATAAATAGCACACTTAGGTTTTATTTTAAAGTATCGACATTTTGAGCAAGAACGTGGATATGCTTGATTGAAAGAAGAATTCCTAGAGTTAATTCTCTTCCCTTTTCCTCTTTAATTTCAATTGCTTGTATGGATTCTACTTGTTTAAAGATGTTCAATCCGCAAATGAGTGGCTAATTCACCTCTTGCTGAGGTTGAGGACTCTTCTGCGAGAAGAATGTAATTAATGATTATTTCGGTTTTATCTTCTCTATAGAGGTTGTTCTACCAATTCTTGCTTTTACTACGTTAATTTTTGGCCAATGTGTATATACTACAATTCCAATTCGATTCCGAAGGGAGACTAATTGGATAGATGTGAAATGGTGGAATATGTTTTTCAACAGTTGGGAAATTAAGGGAAGATTTACGTTCAGAATAGAAATATATCTGTAATGTCATATTTGGTCATTTACATTTATGGAATTTGTTATGTATAGCTAGAACATGGGGTTTTTGCATCACAGAAATGTGTAATGTAAGTCTCGTGATTCTTTAATTGGTGAGGAGTCGAATCCATGGGTTATTAATTCCTGACTAACAACAGAAGAGAAGATTGACTGAACTTTAATTAATAAATTACATCCCTGCATGTTTGCCTTAACCTCAACTTGTTCATTGCTATTGTTCAGACTTTAACTTACAATATTCACTTAGGTTCGCATTAACTATTAATCTTGACTCAGAAGCATTATTTGTTTTGGTTGTCTACCTGCATAACAAAATCATTTACTAACAATTAGGAAAATTACTGCCATATTACAGTCCCTGTGGGATCGATACTTGGCTTGAAATAAATCCACTTTACTACTTGTACGACCACGTGCACTTGTGTGTAGTTGGGACCGAACATTATGTTATGAAGAGATCAGTATTTTGGAAAGAATGCATGCAAGCCCTACCCTCAGATTCTTAATGTTTATGTTTTACTTAATGCATTATCTATAAATGATTTTACTTACTTTAGCGGTTTTACTTACCCTGCATACTCGGTACATTCCATGTACTGACCGCATACTCTATGCTGTATCATTTCATGATACAGGATCCGACTCTCAGGTTCAGCCTCGCTCTTAGTCCGCCTTCCGAGATAGCATCATACATTGTTGGTGAGTCCTCATCTCCCGAGGGCTAGACTATTTAGATTTCCTATATGTATTTCAGTTTCAGTTTTGTTGAGTTAGTTGGGATCTTATCCCATCAATTCATCATGTTTAGAGTCTTTTTAGACATATGTATGAATTCAGCTTCGGAATTCGTATTCTGATGTTACATTTAAGCTAGACTTCCGCTATGAATATATTGTTGATTATTTAGTTTCTTTGATTGAGTTAGATGTATGTGTATGCCATGGGTCGACTTGGGGTCTCTCGAGACTCCTTGTCCCGCGTTGCGATCCGAGCCTCTGTTCGAGTCGTGACAAACTTGGTATCAGAGCAATAGGTTTGAAGTGTCCTAGGGTGTCTGAAAGCCGCATTAAGAAGAGTCTTTTTCATGGGTGTGAAGCGCGCCACACTTACGACGAAGAGGCTACTAGATGTTTAGGAAATGTTCCCTTCTTTCATGATCTATTTCGTGCGATAAAATGTCTCCCTGTCCTTCTCCCAGCCGAGATCTGGTGGTGGGCACCGACAACAGACCCACCAGAGATCACCAGCCCTAGCATTGAGTGTTCCATCTAGACTGAGGCATGATTAAAGGGTTTGAGCATCAAGATCGAGGGGTCAGAGCAGCAGACCCACAGATTCTAGCATCCCAGCTTGTCGTAGATGTGGTCGGGGGCACACAGGCCAGTGCTTGGTAGGTTCATGTGCTTGTTTCAGGTGTGGGAAGCCCGGATATATGCTTAGAGATTTCCCAGCAGCGAGGAAGGATCGGGATAGGGGCTGAGGCCCAGCTTCTAGTTCAGCAGCCCTCCCGTACGCTCAGCACATCAGGGGGCATCTACCAGTGCAGGTGACGCTCAGCGCCAAAACAGATTCTATGCCTTAGCATCCCACCAGGATCAGGAGGTCTCCCCGGATGTGGTCACTGGTATGTTATGAGTTTTTCATATTGATGTTTATGCTTTATTAGATCCGGGGGCTACCTTGTCTTTTGTGATACCTTATGTGGCCAGTAGCTTCGGAGTCAGTCCCGAAGTCTTCTCAGAACCCTTCTCAGTTTCTACTCCAGTAGGTGACTCATTTGTAGCTAGACTGATGTATAGAGGTTGCCCGGTCTTAGTCCTTCAGAAGGTCACCACAGCAGATTTGATAGAGTTAGCCATGATCGATTTTGATGTTATTCTTGGCATGGATTGGCTATTTGCATGCTATGCTTCAGTTAATTGTAGAACCCGAGCAGTAGAGTTTAGATTTCTGGGTGAGCCAGTCTTAGAATGGAAGGGTAGTTTAATTGTGCCTGTAGGTCATTTCATTTCCTACCTTAAGGCCAGAAAGATGTTTTCTAAGGGGTGTGTGTACCATCTAGTTAGGGTTAAGGATGTTGAGTCTGAGACCCCGACTATCCAGTCAGTTCCAGTAGTACGTGAGTACCCAGAGGTCTTTCCAGATGATTTACCGGAAATCCCTCCCGAGCGGGAGATCGATTTTGGTATTGACCTTCTTCCCGACATGCAACCTATATTGATTCCTCCCTACAGAATAACTCCAGCCGAGCTAAAGGAGTTGAAAGAATAGTTAAAAGACTTATTAGATAAGGGTTTCATTAGACCGAGAAAATCCCCATGGGGTGCACCAGTTCTCTTTGTCCGAAAGAAACATAGTTCTCTTTGCACGTGTATTGATTATCAGCAATTGAACAAAGTCACCGTCAAGAACAGGTATCCTTTACCCAGGATTGATGATTTATTTGACCAGCTTCAGGGAGGTTCCGGTAGAAATACTGGATTGTCAGGTTCAAAGGCTGAGGAACAAGGATGTAGCTTCAGTTAAAGTGTTATGGAGGAATCAACATGTTGAAGGAGCTACGTGGGAGGCCGAAGCGGATATGATGGGTAGATACCCACATTTATTCTCTACCAGCTCAGTTACAACTTAAGGTATCAGTTTTGCTCTCATACTCTATTTAGTAGTATTCATGTTCAGTTCATGTGCCCAAGTTTCTTTTATATATGTGGGTGTATGTATAATTCTTGAATTTAATTCAGCTATGTAGTTTGAATCAGAGGTAGTCATTCCGTCAATTTTCGATCTAAATGATAATATTTGAATATGATGATTGCATTTCTCTGTTTTCTGTATGTTTCTCACATTCAGGGAAGAATGTTCCCAAGGGGGAGATATTGTAATACCTAGAAGTGCCTAAAATTAGATCCGAGATTTAAAATTGGGAGTTGGCTAAAACTGGGAAAACTGTCATAGGACGGACGACCCAATAGATCACTGGTCCAACCAACGACCCGTGGGAAGCAGTTGTGGGAAGTGATGACCTGGTAACAGTGGGTAACAACGGGTGAAGTAACAACCCGTCGTTTAATACCAAGAGCCGTTGTTAGGAGTCGTGGTGAGGACTGGGCTTCAGCACTAAGGGAAATAACGGGTCATCCCACGACCTGTCGTGAGAAGTAATGGGCCGTGGTCACCAGTTGTTGTATGGGATATCAATATTTTTCCAGTCTACCTCACGAAAGGCAACCACCACTCATTGGAGGATGTAACTAGTCGTGGTGAGGCTTGTCGGAAGGATCAGTGCAGGACCTGAAGGAGGAAACAACGGACGATGTAATGAACCGTTGTCTGGAAGGACGACTCATCCTATCAAGTCGTTGGGTCGAATATGAGATCAGGAATTTTGGCAGTGCAAACGACCCCGATACCACGAGTCGTGTGGTATCCTCTAATGATCCGTTAGTCCGTCCAGTAGTTCGCCAGTGCAGATTTTTTCAGGGTTTTTCATTAAGGGCATATTCATCATTCCTAAGTCCTAGGGTCCTAAACTACGTCGTTTAAGGCTCGAAATCGGTGTTTAATGAGGGTAAAACCAACCCTAGGCTTATTCATTCTCATGCAAGCAAAGTTAGAAAATTGAGAAGGTGATCAAGCTTGTCTTCAGCAATTTCCTTTGGGCTTTCAAAGAGTGGTGAGAATTGATTCTTCCCAGGTATGTAGGGTTATGAATGGGTGATTTCCTTACACCCATTTCCAATCCCTCTCTAAATCATAAGAATTCTATGTCTAATCTATGGGGGTTTTAATCCAAATGCATGAATCTCCTATTTCTATACATGGGTATGATTTAATTATGTTTCTACTATTGAATTATGAAGCATGGGCAATTTTTATATTGTTTTCAATTAAAAATCATGTTTCTAATTTTATGAATTAAGCCTGGATGAGAAGTTCATGAAGGATGAGATTTATGATGAATGTATGATGATGATGAGATATTATGATGAAAGGCATGTTTTAAAGCTACCCATGTTTAAAATTATGTTTTTGGTATGAATTGAGTATTTCTAAGTATGATAAAGCTTTGGGCAATGCCCACATGTCTAAGTATGAAGTATGATTTCCTGAACTAAGCTTACCACATGGTTTTGGGCAGAAAACTCCCAATTATATTTTTCAGCTTGTGGTGTGTTTTGAGCTAAGCTTCTCATATGCATGTTTCATATTTGAGATGTATTGATTATTGAGCTTTGTCAATATGACGATGTTGAAGCTTCGTTAAAATAATGTAGAGCACATGCATATTTTGGGAGTAGTGTCTAGCATCAAGTAGGCTAAGGTTCGATCACCCACATGCCTCAGAACTACGCACCAATAGGTTGATACTATTATATATATATATATATATGTGCCAGGTTTCCCTTGTGATCTATCCCTAGCCTAATGGCTCACGAGCTTGTCTCCGATATCATGGTATCGTCCCTAGCCACTGGCCAAGGCTTTGGACAGCTCTACCTACTTGGTGTGATAGTTGGGACCACGTAAGATTTATCATTGGTATGTCGGTTAAAAGACACGTCTCCCATTGTTCCTCATGATTTCGAGATTTGCATATTCATTATTCATGAGATTCATATATATATATATATATATATATATATGCATGTTCTAAAGTAGGTTGACTCAATGTTCGGCTTTACTTATAAAAGTCAGATTTTAGCTTTGAGTCAATCTGATTCAATTATGATGTTATGAAGTTATGTTATGTTATGTTATGAAGAGATCATGATTTCGTAAAGAATGCATGCAAGCCTACTCAATTCTTAATGTTTATGTTTTACTTAGTGCATTGTCTTTAAATGATTTTACTTACTTTAGCGGTTTTTACTTACCTGCATACTTGGTACATTAGCATACTAACTGCAAACTCTATGCTGTATCATTTCATGATACGGATCCGACTCTCAGGTTCAGCCTCGCTCTTAGACCGCCACCTTCGAGATAGCATCATACATTGTTAGTGAGTCCTCATCTCCGAGGCTAGACTATTTAGATTTCCTATATGTATTTGGTTCAATTTTGTGAGTTTGGGGTTTGTCCCATCACTCATCATGTTTAAGGCTTTAGACTTATTTATGAATTCAGCTTCGGAATTCGTATTCTGATGTTACGTTTAGCTAGACTTCCACTATGATTATATTGTTGATTATTTAGTTTCTTTGATTGAGTTAGATGTATGCTTATGTCATGGAGTCGACTTAGGGTCTCTCGGGACTCTTTGTCCCGTGTTGCGTGCGGACCTTCGTTCGGGTCCATGACAATTAGGCAGAGAGGCCTAAGGAGGTCCCCATATTAAACCTACGTTGGCATGTAATTCTGAGGCACAAGGTTGACTGACCCTTAGCCTACTGAGTGCTATACACTACTCAAAACATACATATGCTCATCGTTTTTTTCAACAAAGCTGACCATTATCTAGTGACGAAGCTGAATAATAATATATATGCATAATCTGAAATCATAACATGAGGAGCCTTAGGCTCAAACCATACCACAAGCTGAAAAGAGTGGGAATCTAGACTCTAAAACTATGTGGTAAGCTAATAATATGAAATTTAAATAAATCATGAAACATACTTGATTATATGGTCTTGTCCAATATTTAAACATGCTTGAAATAGACTTTTGATTATTCAAAACATGAATGTAGACATGGGTAATTCGCAATCATACTTTCTTCATATACATCTCATCATAATTAAAAACATAAATCATAATCTCAACTGTTCATGAATTCTTTTATGATTGGGCATCATAATTTGTAAAATTTGAAAACTAATTGTAATTAGAAAACATTATAAATATGCCCATGTATCATAATTCAACATTAGAAACATGTATAGATTATACCCATGATTGATACTTAGAGAATTCACATATTAGGTTAAAAAACTCCATAGATTCATCAACTAGAATTTTCAATTAATTAAGAAGAGGGATTGGGAATGGTATGGATGAATACACCCTAATTCATAGCCCTACATACCTGGGTAAATTCGATTTACACTTCCTCTTGAAAGCCCAAGGGAAATTGGCAAGAGATTGGAGAAATACTTCAAGCTTGATCTCCAAGGAAAGGTTCTAAGTTGCATGCATGGAGTGGGAATGCCTAATAGGTTTAACACCCTTTAAACCTTGCTATGAGCTTAAAGCAACGTAATTTAGGACCTTAGGGCTTGGGAATTATGAAAATACCCTTAATGAAAATCTGAAATTTCTGCACTACCGGTGACGCGAGTGGTACCACGAGTTGTACGCACTATCACGACTCGTGGTGACTATCCGTTCTCCCGCTTCTCATCCTTTAGTTCTCAGGTCCCTAATACCACGACTCAACAGGACGAGTCGTTACATCAAATAACGACTCCGTTGTATCCCAATTTTACAGCCTCACGATGAAACTACATCTGAACTTCTCACGAGTCACACACGACCGTACCTTCCTCTTATATGAGTCGTGGGTTCCATCCGTTACCACTTGACTAGAGAATTTTCCCTGCTCTTCCCACGGGTACTCACAACGACTCGTTGTTCCTCACAATAACTCATGCTTTGACTCGACTGTCCATCCCTGACTATTCCAAAACCACCCCACAATTCCTACCTACAAGTCGTACCTTCTTCCAACCGGTCATTACTAGGCCCGTTGTTCCAACTCCTTCCCTTATACCTGCTAACCATGGGTGGTTCCTATGGGTCGTGGGTCCTTCCACGACTCGTACCCTCAATCGTCCTGAGGCAAAAATTTCAGTTTCTACTGCTTCTCTTTTCGGTTCCCGAGTCTAGTCTTAAGCACTTTCGGGGTATTAGGATGGTTCTTCTAACCTGAGCTGGCTAAGAGTAAATACTCCTCCCTGCAAGGTCTTCAGGACATACATAGTAATCAAATGGTTAGGGTGCAAGGATTTTAACAAAGTCAGAAAGGTATTAAAAACAACCCATTACCCTCCATACCTCTGGTCTAACTTTCTCCATGTAAACTTGGTATTGATGGCAAAAATCGAGAATCACGGCATCAATTGAGGCTTGAACCCTAAAGTGAAGAGGTAAGTGTAGAAAAAAGGAGAAGCTTGTCCTATGATTGGTGATTCCTCATTTCCTCAAGAGCAAGAAACCAAGCTAATGTTGTCCCATTTACAGTACTCTCACACACAGCCGGATAGCTAGATCACGTACTTGTAATGTACGGCCAGTGGGACCCGGATCGAGACACGGAACCTAGAACCATTAATGACTCTAAGCTAACCCATGGTATATACATAACACGAGTAAAGAGCATAATCAAGCGGAAATTGGCATATACATGAATAAGCGGAAGACTAAATATCAAAAAGTGTATATCAAGTGATAATATCGCAAAGATGAATGTAGTAAGTCTATATATGAAAAGCTTCTACTATTTGATGAGATACTTGGGAAAGCCCCCAGCTAACTCCAAGTACGAAACTAAAATGACATAATCAACATTACTAAATGAATGTCCTCAAAAGATGAAGACTCACCCAACGAGGCTAAGCGGATTGATATGGGAGCGAGCTATCGGCGAGACTAAGGCTGAATCACCCGAACATATATCATGAGACGATATCACATAAAGTATGCAGTTAGTACTTTGAATGTACTGAGTATAAGGTAAGTAAAACACGTTTAGTAAAGCGTTAGTTGAAATCATGCATATAAATCAAATAGATCATGAAGTAAGGAGCATGCCAAAAACCATGTATTTGAGATATACATAATCATAAGCTACTCATCATAACTGAACAGAATGACCCAAGATTTAGAAATAGAAATCATATGACTTGTCATGCTTAAGTGTAAGTAATAGCTCATAAACTGATCATTGGATCAGACATGCTACAAAACATAATATAATAAGTCATGAACGAGTAACTAAAATCATGAGGAACAATGGGAGACTTGTCATAACCGACAACCACCATGTATGTGCGCATGATGATCTCACATCTTGCCTATGTGGAGGAGACCCATCCTAAGCCTTGCCAGGGAAAAGGACGAGTAATGTATGATATCACGGTGTGCCCTTGGGTGGGGGAAAACACTCTCTTGAGAGGTCCCGAATATATACCTACATTGGCATGTAATTTATGAGGCAAGACACCGGAACCCCTAACCTACTTAGTGCTAGACACTACTCCCGAAAACATGCATGTGCTTATATAATCATATTCTAAAATTTAGCTTACTTAAACATTAGGAGTCTTGACTCAAATCATATAATAAATACATTGGGAGTCTTGACTCCAAATCATATAATAAGTTGCATTGGGAGTCTTGACTCCAAATCATATCGCAAACTGATCTTGTTAGCCTTGGCTAAAATCATAATAAGCATACTTGACTTTGCGTAGGCTTGCCAAATCATAGAATCATACATGCCAGAAGATTGACTTTCATACTTCCAAAATCATCAAATCATAGATTGAGAGTTCATAAACATTTATGCATACTAGATAACTTATCATGCTTGAAATCATGAATCATAGGCTTGAATTTTCATAAGCTTATGCATAATAAGGCACAATTTTTAATAACTGAAGTCATGAATTTATAATCAAATTGGTATAAAATCTACCCATTAGACTTAATTCATGCATTAGAATGAGTTGGACCCATAAATATAGCATAAATAATTTCATAAAATTGGGTTAAAATCCAGAAATAATACCTTCTTTAGACTTGAATTCATGATTCGAGGGGAAATTTGGGCATGATGGTGGAAGAAACACCGTTCATAGCCATACATACTGGGCAAATTGATTTCCAAACTGGTCTTGAAATCCCAAGAATTGAAGAATTCTAGTTTGATCTTGGAAGAAGAATTCAATATAATGCATGCACTGGGAGCCTAATGATTTAGGTAAGGTAGAGCCCTCTTGGCCTCCTTATCAAGGCTCAAAACCGTCATTAAAGAGTTAAGAGCTTGGAAATTTACAAAAATACCCCCGAGAATTCGCATGAAAAACCTGGCTGCTAGCCTGTTACATCTAACGAGTCGTTGTAGGACATGACTCGCTGGGCCATCCGTGTTGTGGAGCCATCTCTGGTACTCGGTTGATTTCTTCACCCAATGATCGAACAAGACGAATCATTGTTGAAACAATGGCTAAAATCGCTCCGCTCTGTCGTCACCACTACCTCTCCTACATACATTCTAACTTCTTCCAATGGGTCCATATCACAATAATTAACACAACAAGCCGTGAGTATCCATCGTTATCTCTAAACCAACTTTGACTCCTGACTGAACTCCACTCAATAACTGCTTAGAACGACACATTGGATGCACCAATGAGTCGTTGTTAGGGTGCATTATTTATGGGAGGATTATTGAAGGCCTACAATGAGGCATACTACAGTCATTCTTTTCCACAACAACTCATTCAACCAACGAGTCGTTCCTGAGGCCCTGGTGCAATTTTCCTATTTTCTCTATTTCAACCCTTGGGTTTGATCTTAGGACTTTTAGGGCATTACATATAATAATCGGTTGGTTTGTTAGGATCAAACCTAGTTCGATGTGCAATCGGGGATGCATAATCATTGTTGAAAGCCCACTTCATTAGGGGGCGATTTCAATGGTAGTGGATTTGTAAAGATAACCCTTTTAACCTTTTCCTCTTTACCAAAGGGTCCTTGTCAATAAAGCCTCTTCAAATGGAAGTGATTCTTCCTCCAAAGGCAAAGGTGCCTTAGAACCACCATGATCAATGGGGAAAAAACCTCTAAAGAAGGGAAAGGGTTGCAGACATATCATACACTTGAGCAAAGTCATAAAGAAAATAAGAAAATGAGGAGAGGATGGAGCCAAATGGAAATACTCAATGAACTCTAATAAGGAAAACAAGAAAATGGAGTTGCAAAAAAGGTTTGAAATGACTCAAAAATGGCAAAAGAAGGCTAGCCGAGAGAAGTTTTTAAAATACAAAACGAATAAACATGAGTAGATAATATTTTCAGATAAAGTAAACTCCCAAATGCTCAAAGCCCGAGGGGCTTCATATCTCTCCATTTATGTTAGAAGTCTTTTCACATCATTTTGGAAGATTCTTCCACTTCTCGAGTATAATTTAGTGAATACCCGAAATGTGGGGTGACTATCTATATGAATTTGATAGTTGGGGGCGAATTAAAAAGTTACATGCGCTTGATCGAAATCTAATTAGTTCCCTGTCAGCCAAGAATAATATCGGGCATAACATTAACCTATAATATTGTTCCCATACACTGGAAGTCTAGAATAAATATAGAACTGCCTAGATATGGAATGGTGGACTAAGAGTAGCCTGAAACATGGGACGAAATTCTTCCTATTATAGTCGTATGTAAAGTTATGATGATACTTGGAAGCTGAAGTAAATATTTACCCATTGATACAAAATCTACCTATAGGTTGGCCAAATATTTTGAATTTTCTGGAGAATTACAGAACAAATTGTATACTTTTTGTCAGCTAGAAGACACGAGAGGAATGTTATTGAAATACAACAGATGGTTCGGGAGTGCAAGAAGAAGCTTGATGTTACTGCAAACGCCAATACAAGCGTGCGTGGTCATCCGTAATATAGGATAGTGAAGTACCGACTATCATCCCTCAGAGACTTGTCAGATTAATTGCTCAAGGTTAACACTTTATTTCACTATTCTAATAGAAGACGTAAAAATGGGGAGTGATTTGGGAATTATACTACTAAACTTGAAAAGTAAATTTAACTAAAGAATTGAATGAAAATTGACAAATATTTTAATTCAAATGATGACGAGAATCTAAGTGTGCACTTTCGCTTCAGGTTGAGTTTTAAGACATGAATACGCTAGACTAATTCTTCCTAAGATTACCGGTTACAAGTTACTATCTATTTCTTGCCATTCTCCAGTACATCCAAGAACTATCCCATGACCCTAACGCTTATATCCCTATGGTCGCAGGAGAAGCATGGAACGACAGTTGTAGCTACTTGTATTTAACTGAATAGGGTTGAGGGTATATTCCTATCCTCGACAACAAAATCATCCTTGAACCCATGGGTCAAGGGTTCTTAAACCTATTATACACTTACTTTTAAAACACTCTTAGTTTCATCTCTCGAGTTCAACCAAAAGCCAACAGATATATTCATTGAGGTGATCAAGCAACAGATAAGCAATTAACATAAGTAAGTATAAACAACCTTTAGAAGAATTAAAAATCATCATAAACAAAATTTCAAACTTTAACAATCTGCTATGGCCAAAACCCTAGAATAAGAGTTTAGTCACTCATGTTCAAGTGAAAAACTAAAGAATTCATCATTCGAATAAAAAACAAAAGTTAAAGAAGCAACCTAGAAAATGACTCTTCCTCTAAGAACTGCGTACAAACTGATCAATATGATGAATGATTGATAACAAAATGCCCTAGATGTTATATTTATAAGCATGAGATCCAATAACTCTTTTTCCCTTGAGAAATTTAGCTTTTAAACTTGAAAATTCATCCCAGAATGCTGGCCTTACACCCACTATCTACTGCACTGAATTTTGACTTGAAATTCTTCTGAAGTTTGCCCTTTGGGCATGCCACACAAATCCATCTCACCAAGGTGTTAGTCAAATTTTCTGAAGTTTTGAGTCTGGCGCGCCACTCCACTCACTACACCAAAGTGTTGAAAAAATTTCCTAAGTCCGAAATGCTTTTGGCGCACCCTCCACTTCTCGCCAAGGTGTTGAGAAAAATTCCTCTGAAGTTGAGGCCTTGAGCGTCACGCCACCCATTGCACCAACTTGAGAATAATTTTCTCTAAAGTTGGGAGTGCAACACCTCCCTGATTATCTCACAAAATTAATTTTGCGAACTCTTCTTCCTTTACACCTTGGATCATTTGTGAGTCCTTTTTCTTGGTTTTCCTACTCAAAACATTTAAAAGCATTTTTAGCTCATAAGACACACATAACATGAATTTATACATTTCATAAGGATCATTTACTCAAAACAAGAAAAACATGGCAAATGGGCATAAGAATATGCCCAACATCAAAGCTCCTTTAGCTTTTGGCAAGAAACCATACAAGAAACCTAATTCTTTCTTAAGGAAAGGGAAATCCAGGAAGGTAACCATATTGAAGTTGAGCAACAACCATAAAAGAAGCACTTGCTCATTGTGTGTACGGGAATAACACAAATCAATTTGGAGATAAACTCTTTAGTCCTACTTAAAGTACTAACTATGGTATGGAAGTCTCATGGAACATTGTTGTGACAATTGAAGACATATGTCACATCTCACAATTATCAATATTCAGATAAACATACATATTGAGAAAGGAAACAAACTAACGATTATATGGCTAATCTAGCATTTTACACATCGGATAGACTAGAATTTAAATATTTCAAGGATCTACCTAGCCAAGAAAGGAAGATACTCAATATAGACAAACAAAAAAATACCTACTTTGATAATTAAGCAAAAGAAAATCAACGAGATAGGGAGAGGGATTCAAAGGAACCTACATACATTACATGAATCACAACCATTGGTTGGGGACCTCCATGACTATAATCAAGAGCACGGTGTGCAAAAAAAGAAAATGAAGAAAAACTCTCAAAGAGAACTTATACATCAAATAATAAGCATCAAATACACAAATCTGAGGATAAACAATGCTAATCAAACGATAAAACAAAGGGCTCACGAAAAAGACAAAATGGATCGCCTAGTGAAGATAACCTCTAGTTCCGTTTCAAGAACCACATTGCTACAAAAGAAAATGGTTACATAATCAAGGCGGAGGGCAACCGTGGCGGTCAAAGGTATCTGAAATTTCAGAT
This sequence comes from Datura stramonium, assembly GCA_018107945.1. Lineage (NCBI taxonomy): Eukaryota > Viridiplantae > Streptophyta > Magnoliopsida > Solanales > Solanaceae > Datura > Datura stramonium. The sequence continues at coordinate 154,654 of JACEIK010000698.1, forward strand.
TGAAAACATGGAGGTCCAGACACTAGCTCCAAACACCAACACAAAAAAGGAACTCAAAGATAACGGCAGAAAACAAGATACCGAGATAAGAACATATGAAGAAGATAAAAGTGGAGATTGCCAAAATTTCTTCAAAAGTGGCTTTGGAGGCGATAATAGAGGATGAAGGTTAAGCATGACATCATGAAAGACATGTAAGTTATGGAAAGAAGGTCAGATCAAAATGACAATATAATATAGGAAAAGACTTTACCAATATGCTTTATGAGCTACACATTAGTCGGAGCACGAAATCAAACCAAAAAATTAAGAAGCGCATCAAAGAGCTCAAATCATATAAAAGACAAGATCAGCTAGAGCATTGATAGTGTTGCAAGAAATGCCGACTGTAGATCTTGTATCATCAGATCAAATGATGATACAATATAGGAAAATATTTTATCGATATGCTTTATGAGCTACACATTGGCCAGGAGCACAAAATCAGCAACGAAAAACTAAGAAGCACATCGGAGAGCTCGGATCTGTAGAAAGACAGATCAACTAGGTATGGATAGAGTTGGAGGAAATGTCGGCTTTAGAGCTTCCGTCAACTAGAATGAATCTTACTTTCTTGATTTCCTTTTTGTTTTAGTTAGTAATTTGTTGGGCTGGGTCACTCTTATGGGAGCGTCTGAACCTCTTCCGTCATTGTTTTCTTTTATTATTTTTCTAGTAAATAAAATTTTAATGGCTAACATAATTCACTTAAAAAAAGCAGGATCGAGAGTGCAATCAGCGATCTATCAAGATAAGCTTGATCCACGATCATGCTAAAGAATCGAAGTTTGCTCGATCATTTCGTGGCCATGTAGCTCTGCCGTGCAAATAATGATCATTATGAGGGCGTATAGCACAAAAAATATTATTAAGATTAGATTATAGATATATCCCTTTCGAGCAATTGTAAGACAATTATTTTTTTATCACAATTGTTATATTACGCTCGCAATTATAGCTCAAGTTTTCAAATTCTTACTTTCAATGGCATTATCTAACAATTACACCGAAGATAAAAGGTGCAACACAAGTTTGAACAAACTAGTTAACCCCCCCACCCCCTATCCCCCATCCCCACCCCTGTCCCCAAAAGAAAAAGAGGAAAGAAAAATACAGTTACTTTGCTTTAAGCCTAAGCTACCAATAAACACGGTATCATCGTTCGCTAATTACAGTCAGATCTGGTGCACCGCTCCACACGCTTTACAGGCGCGTAAGAACCAACATCTTCACCTGTAACCGATTTAAAATTCCGATATCCTCTCTCTCTCACTCAACCTCCACCAAACTCGCTGATCCACTCTCCATCCTCTCTCAATTCATCGCCTAGCTTTGCGCCTTCATCCATGGCGTGCAATTCAGTTCAGTGCTTAATGCTGCACTACAACTACTGCCCACTCTCGCAATACTAATATCAGTCTTCAGACCAGTGCAATCCTCAATTCACATCTATGACAGAGATCCGTTCAGAGAAGTCGGAAATGCTTACCTTGTCTCTGGCGGAAGTAGAAGGCGTCACGCCTCCTCCGCTTTATTCCTCCGCCGCGTCGCCCATTTCACTCTACGGTCCATGATGGACTCTCTTATATCAGGTAAACTCCTCAATTAACCTTGAGCGCCAACTATATATGTGTCTGTGTATATATGTATTCAGGAAGTGGAATGGCAACCTTAGGAATCAAAGTCTAAATCCAGTTGATGGACATTGTTTCCCTCTGCCTCATTCTTGGTTTGTTCTGGTGGGAGGTAGTCACTAACTTATACGGGCGATCAAGCTGACTCAAGATATTTTAAGAATTTTTATAAATATATTGAGAGGAATATTGTGCTACTTCAAATATGGATCCCCCTAATATTTTAACAATATTTATGTATAAATTATGAATGATTGCTGGTTCATTCATAATTGCAAATGTATGTATGTTACGCACACTGTAACCACTGAGCTGGTTGACATTATACGTATATATGTTAGGTACATCATAACCACCGATTTTAAATCCTAGATCCACCTTTGGTAGCTGGTTGATACGTAATTGCAGGTTTCTGCGTGTGTATGATAGATTACCCACAAGTATTATGGTAAGATGGTCAGATCTAAATTGATATTTGGTCTGCATTTTTGTCATTTGCTGAATCTATTGTGATATTGGAGCAATTTAAGGAACAATAGAAACAATACTGAAACATGAATTTTGAGTTGCCATGCTGAAGGAACAATTTTACAAACACAAAACTCCAAGATTGAAGAAGCTAATCACGTACAGTGAGATTATATCTTTTCGTAGAGTTTCTTTTTAATCCGATAATAAGGAAAAAAGATCTTCTCTTTTTTTCTCGTACTCTTTCATAGCATAAATATTGTTAAGAACTCTCCGGCATGAAAACAAAAAGTGTGTGACGCTGAAGGTTTAGGCTGACTTTAAAGGTTTGGATTTCACTATCACTAGTTGGATTTCACTGTGACTAAGCTGTTTCTAAGATTAGATAGCAGGACACAGGTGGAATTTACTGCTGCTAAGAGATACCATATCAAACATGCTGGTGCCAAGGTTTTCTCCCCTTGAACGGGAAGTTGGGAGGTTGAGTCAAGATTAAAGTTAATTCAAAAGACTTTGAGCAAATTAGATACTCCCTATGTCCCAAGAAGAATGACATAGAACGGAATATGAGAGTCCCAAAAAATGTATGAGAGTCAACACATCACATTTTTGTTGTGAACTCAGACATTAGTTGCTATTTCTTTTTAAAAAAAAAAAATAAAAATAGAATTTCTTATAACTGTATAAAGTACTAGAAAATCACATATCCCTATAGTTAAAATATCTATAAATGTTTAAAATATCACAGTAATATGGAAAATTGTTTGACTCGCTAAATAGTAGTTCTGTCATAAATGGGACAGGAGTCTTATTTTAGAGAGTTTGACTATAGGCTGAACATTGAAGTAGTTTGACTGGCTTGATCGGTGGTATATTAGATAGTGTAGGTCTGATATAATGGTTTGAGTTGGAAGCTTGATGCTTTCAATGGAAAATATGGTGCACAGTAAAATGATTCTTCAAAATATATGTCTGAGAGCAAGCTGAACATATTGAATTGGACCAGCTTTCTGTAATTATCTTATGAGAAGAAAATAAAACAAGCCACTATTGTTACTTGTTTTGGGGCTCAGTGACATTGTTTGTAACCAATTGCATTAGTATCTGACGATTTGAATATATATAGGTTTGAGAATATCACATTTTGGAGGAGCAAAGCAGCTGCAGACCAGCATCCAACTATGGCGTATAATAGTGGATTGGTGCAAATCATAATATTTGAGGCTGCAGACCGTGACAATATTGGTGGTTCACCATGCTTATAGTGGAGGCAAAGGTCCCTTTGTTGCACCGCTGATCTTTCTAAACTTGAAGGTTGCAAGCAAGGGGAGGTTATTAGAACACCTTCAGCGAGAGATGCTAATTGGCCAATGGTGACTGAATGTAAACTTTAGAGGAAGGCAGTTATCAGCCCCATTGAAGAAAAGGAGGTTTACATAAAAGAGCTGGGGATGTATAACCTCTTCTTCATCTCATGTGATCCTAAGCTTAAGGGAATGAAGGTATCTGGGAGGACAGTGTGGAAAAATCCCAATGGATGTTGCCTGGTCGAATGTAAGCCCCTAATGAAATTTTATGCTATAGCGGCCGTAGCATATATACTTCTTGCTGCAATCTGGTGTCTTCAGTATGTCAGACACTGGCAGGATGTTTTGCCACTCCAGTACTGCATCACTGGGTTATTGCCATGGAGTTGTGGAGATAATATTTTGGTATTTTGATTATGCTTATTTCAACAATACTGGTGAAAGGCCTGTGGGACTCACGACTTGGGTTGTTACAATTGGAGCCACAAGGAGAACTGTTTCACGTCTTCTTATTCTTTCTATCTCAATGGGTTATAATTATTTATTCGTCCTACCCTTGGTGGTCTCACCACAAAGGGCCACTCCCCTTCTTGAACTTATTTTTATAGCATCTATACTGCTAAACGTTACCGAATACGTTGGTACAATAAATGACATTGCAGGGCGAGCAAGAGTCCTGTTGGTCCTTCCTGATGCATTATTAGATGCATTTTTGATCTTATGGATTTTCACTTCTCTTTCAAAGACACTGGAGCAGCTGCGGGGTATCATCTTACTGTTTGTTTGAAACTGTGTACATCTAAATCTGCTACAAGCGTCTCATCTCCTTTTTCCTCATAAAATGTCTGATTCTCACGATTTGTTTTTCTTCAGGCAAGGAGTTCTGTGAGTTGGATATTTACAGACAATTTTCAAATGCACTAACAATCACTGTCATTGCTTCAATTGCATGGATAGGATATGAGGTTTGTGTTTGATGCATGAACTTTATAAGTTAAATCAATGGGGTCTTTTTTAATTTGATCACCATGATATAACTATGAGGAAACATCCTACAAGTTTTGTGTTCTTTCTGAAGAGTAGCTTGTCACATTTGGTAACCTATGCACATAATGATCCACTTTTTAAAGCATGAAATTGATTTACCAAATTACATTTTCCTTTGAAGGAAAAAAAAAAAATTGGTAAACTAATTTCCTAGTGCTTTAAAAGTGGCTTGATATGTGCATATATGTACCCCTTGAAAAACTTTCTTGAGTTGAAGTGCGGTCCACTGCTTCATGGATTAGGAATTTATTATGTGTAGAAATTAGCTCTATTGTAATTTCCTTATTTAAAAGGTTTGCTAAATGTCATGCTGCTCAAGTGCCGTAAAGGCTTAGTTCAATTGACAAAGGTTAAGGGACTTGTGACACATAAGTCAAGTCGAGCCTTGCATCTAGCGAGGAACTAAGTCTGGTAGTTAAGTGGCTCCAGAAAGATTTCTCAGTCGTCGAAAAATAAATAAAATGTTATGCTGCTCGTTATTTTCTGTTTCAATTACTATTACACATGGTGCTCTTTTTGAGTCATCTCCTTCACATAAGTGTATTTATTTGCTATTTGTTTTGGATATGTAAAGAAAAGAGATGGGGTGATAGAACTGCTAACTCTACACTTAAGGATTCTCTATATGGCACTAAGTTTCTGCAGGTTTCTTACTGTAGTCGGTTCGAAATTTGGTCTCATGTAGTAACTCATGGATTCTTAGGAGCTCTATTTATGTGGTTGGTTTAAAAGGGTCTTGGCTATCCAGGAAAAGATTTGATGTTAGTACCGCATGCACAGAAAATTGGTTACATAAAACAAGCGGACTTCCAATTCCGACTTTTTGCACTTTTTTAGTTCAAAATTGATATCTGGAGCTTCATGGATTTTATGGTCCACTATTGGAATCGGACAAAAAAGAGCTTTATGGTTTCATGGTGCATGAAAACGATAACTTTTCATCTGCAAATAAACTACTTGCGCAAAAAGAAGTTTTGCAGAATGTTCACTAAAAATAATTCTCCAGAGTTTTGCAGTCTGCAACCCTAATTTATGCACCCTCTGCAGTTTTGCCTCCTCTTCTTGTTTTCTTTCCATTTTCCCATAACCTTTCTTTTTCTTGCAAACCCACCACCCTTTTTCTTTTTTTATTTAAAGAAACTGGTAAAGGTACAAAGGTTGACAAGATTAAAGTGGGAATAACTACCCCAGAAAACTAATCATACCACTTCTAGACCCAGATCATCATCTGTTTTGTCCGCCATTACCCTTCACTGCATTCAAGATCCAATTAGGAGAAACAAGATAGAAGACAAGGATCGACTTTCGAGATGCTTTTGAGTAGAAATGTTTTCTTTAAGGCAATGACACTTGTGTTCTCATCAAGCATTTCATTATTGTCTCATCTTCACTATCTACCATTTTACCTCTTTACTATGAGCTATGCAACTTTGACATAGTAATTAAATTTAATGGGTGAATTGCCCGTAATTTTGATTTTAAAGGGACTTGGAAATGTTGTTTCAACTGCTGTCATGTGTGCAAGTTTTGGGGTAATTTCTAAATTTGTGAAAAGGAATATATTGTTCCAAGTAATCCAAAGGTAGGTTTCTTTCTTCATGACTATTTTATAGCCAACTTTTCTGTATTCAAATGCATTTTGCTATTCTTCTTCAGGCTGGAACTGATCATTCTGTCAGATCTTCTCCTTAAAGTATCCTTCTATGCCCTGTTGACAAGAGAGGGATAGCCTGGTCGAAACGACCCTCCACTTACAACCATGAGATTGCGGGTTTGATTCTCCAAGAGGGCAAATGGAAAGCCACTGTTGACAACTGGAGAAGTGGAGGGGATTTTTTGGGTGGCGGTGGGGGGTGGGGGTGGGGCTTAGTTTATGAAAAGAAAAAAAAAAAGTTCCGATCTGTTTGATCTATGGCTCCAGTAATCGCCTGGAAGACGGAGTTCATTTTAGAAGAAACTTGTGTTACTAGCTCTATTGTGTTGTTATGTTATATTTCAGTTTTCCCCATCATCATATCCAGTATGCTGAATGTTAATGGTCTTCTCTTTAATCCTGGATGAATGTTGTAGGGATTCCTGCAACCTGCAAACTTTATTTCATCTAGTTCTTTTCCTGCAGGTTTACTTCAAAGCAACAGATCCCTTCAATGAGTGGTGGCAGGGAGGTTGGATCATCACTGCTTTCTGGGATATTCTTGCCTTTGGACTGCTGTGTGTCATCTGCTACCTATGGGCACCATCTCGACTTCCTGCTTGGTAGATATTTTCGAACAGTCATAAACGGCCTTGTCTTTAATCTTGGAGTGATCTAGTAAAGCATTTGATACAGGAAGAGAAATGGTCAAACGTGTTGAGAAGCATAATGCAACTTATATAAATTATTTTGAAAAAGAGTGCATCCATGGTTTATCCTGACATGATTTCGTTTTTGGTTCTTCCGAAGATTAAGCATGAAACAGAAGTTCTTGTCTTAGATGTCAGTGCATTAATACATTATACTTAATTTCCTTTCCATATTTGCTCCACTCTCCATGTTACTATCTGTAGTAACAGGTCTTTTGTTCAATATAATTACACATATCTCTACGGCTCTCAGTTTATGTGGGAAGGATTAAACTTCAGAAACTTCCTTTAATTAAGGTGACTCTCTGATGCTACCATTTTGAACTAGCCAGTTTCTTCAAAAAGTTACCGATCTTTTAACTGTGGCAATTCATCCGGGTTAAGAATGCAGCAAAGCTAGTTTTGCTTGTTGTTAGAAGGCACAATTTCTTTTATCAAATTACAGTCAGACATTTCAACAAGATGCGAAAAGTTTTGAAGTGTTTTTAGCTTTAATTTTCAATTTCTAAACCCTTAAACCTTTTCCTTTTATTGCTTTTAACTGACACAATTTTCATTCCAGATATGCATACTCTGATGTAAGGGGTGAAGATGACGGCAGAAGAAACTGAATCTTTTATGCAGTGAAACTCCACAGGTGACATCGGTCTAATCAAAATGGATAGGAAGGAAGGTAAGCGACAGTTCCTGATATAGAAGATGATGCACAAGAGGGTAAAAGGGAATGATTGGTGAGATTGTCTGAAAGTTTGCTTTACGGAGATCCACACCAATATATGAAGATCCACTAAAGGGAATGATTGACTCTGCTAAATGCAAACTTTGCAAAATTAATTCATTGGGCTATACGGTAAAAGCGTGCTGCATGATTTTCGACAAACCACAGAAGAAGAAGAATTGTATTTATGGTTTGAATTGTGTCTGAAGTGGTCATTTGAAAAATGGAGCTGGAGATGAACGATGTCATTCTTGGCATTGTAAGTAAGTAGTAACCATTTATTACCTCACATGTGAACTTCAGATGTAGTGTTCCATTTCTGAAAAGGATTAGAAAATGCTTCCCTAGGTCTAATTTGAGGGCAGTCTATGTGAAAAATTAAGGGTTTGAATCAAGTTAAATGTAGTTGTTTACATGCGTGCCTTTTCTTTTCTTTAGTTCCTGTAAACATTGGAGGATACGCTGATTATGCAAAACTCCTGTATATTTGATCATATATATAAAGATATAAATAAATCCATGTATCTTAATGTTTTTGTGACCCCCGTACATTCATTCGGGCCTAAGGACTGAGTCTTCAAATATGGCCTATGGGTAAGTAGACCAGACCTCGAATGTCTTGAATTACATATATGACAAGGGGACCCCCGTCTATAGATGATTATGTGAGAAAGATTCCTTTTTGTCTAATTAAAAATTTATAGTGTTCTCAGACGACAATGTGATATTTTAACAACACTTCAAATATTTCTTTAAATTTCATCGAAACTTTGGTTGAACTACGAGGATGAGGAATTTCGTAATGGGAGTGACATATTCATGTTGATATCATTTAAACCAGAGCTACAAGAATCGACCTATTTAGTTGTTAAATATTTTATTTCCCCAGGTAATCCTCAGGAGAAGTAGGGGTGCAAATGCTTATTTCAACAAACACCTTTTATTTCCTACAATTTATATATATGGTATCAATATGAATTGACAGAATTTCTTATGTTGGCGCCAACTTTCACTTAAGATAGTTCAAATATATCTTGTTTATTTTAAATACCTCAAGTAGGGATTTGCTATATTATTTTTGACACTTATTGCTGACTTGACATATTATATGTGTCGCACTGATGATTTTCAGGCGTGTGAAGGGCCAAATTTACACAAAAAAAAATTTTTTTTTCTATTATATTTCCTCTCTCCTTCCAACACTTTCTCCACCCCCGCCCCATCTCCATTTTCCTCTGCCAACCATGCTGCTGTAGATGTACTCCGCAACCATAACTACTCCCTCTTCGTTTCCACCATCGACAACACCAGTAGCATGATCAAGCAAGATCCCACCACCAATTTTAGCACCAGGATGATTATCTGCAAAAAACTTCACACACCCTTTTCTATATCACTAAAGCTATGAACTTTCTACCTTTAGATCATAACCTGTGTGCTATCCTATGTGCCTGACATGCTAAAAACCCCTAGAAATTCAAGAAACAGTATACATAGCTAACACAATCAGGGTCCCTTTCTTTCCCAGCCCTCAGTGGCTGCCCAACATTCAAAATCAATTCTTGATTCTCTATGAGCACCCCCGTGAAAAGATCACAAAGGATACCACTAGGAAGACTTGAACTGCTCAATTTCATTGATAGATGGTATGCCAAAGCACTTTCTATAGAATCTTGAGTCAAGATTGAATGTTTACGGTAATTATCAAAATGAATTCTCGCGCAACATCTAATCTTGTCTCATCCTGCATTTTACCCAAAATCAAAACCATTTCCTTTTTTAATATCTTTAAAAATTCCACCATTCTTGGTGAATTTCCGAGCTCTTTCCTGAGATGGGTGTTGGACAATATTTAGTGTAGTTGTACATATGATCATCAATTTGGGATCGTTCGGATTAAGGATTTTTGGTTCTTGAAAGAGTGTAACAAGCTATCATGTGAAAATGGAGAGAATTGTTACGTTTTTTTAGAAGGAAAGGTGATCCTAGGAAATTAGTGGGCATGGAGGCGAAGTATATGGAGAGGAGAATATGTGGCGGCAGAAGAGAGAAAGAGAGAGCGCAGTGTATGGTGGCCCCAGGAGGGCTTTTTAAAAGAAACTATACTTAAAATATCGTGTAATTATTTAATTAGTTATTTATCATATTATTGTAATTATATTATATTTTCCTTGTTATTTCTGCTTATTCTCGAAAAGGTGTCAAAATGACATATAGAGAGGATCTCCTACTCGAGGTATTTAAAATGAACAAGATCTGCTTGAGATGTCTAATTAAAAGTTGGTGCCAACATAAAAGGGTCACCAATGAATTTATACATATAATATATATATATATATATATACAAATATGAGTTTCTTGTTTCATCATCTTCCTTTGTAGTCATGTCTTGGCTTCTTCTACTCAATTAATTAAATTTTTAGGAAATTTTAACATTACTACATATTAGAGATGATAACAAGGCGATGCGAGTATGAGTCTATAAGGCGAATTAATTTTTTTATAAATTTTTATGGGATGTAAGGCGGATGCAACTCTTTTATCCTACCTTAAGTTTAATTACATTTATGAATTTTGTTTTTCATCTTTTGTACATAAATACAAACATACATATATGCATACACACATTACACACACACACACAACACATAGGAATGATAACAAGCCGATATGAGTCTGAATATGTGGGGCGAGTTAATTTTTTAAAAGATTTTGAGGTTGTAAGGCAGATGCGTGTAACACCCAGGAAGTCCTTAAGATCAGACTTGGGGATTGAATAAGAGGAATCAGGAAAAATTGCATCAAAGTCATGGAATGACCGAAGGGTTGTTGTAGGGAACAATGACACATTGTGTCCCTCATGGTAAGTCCCCAATTAGACCTTTCCAGCCAAGAAGCAGGCCTAACAGCCGGCTCGTTAGATTATTTTAATGAGTTGTCTTGAGTGGTCGTTAAATGGGATTCAGGAAATGCCCAAAAAGTGAGTTAGTGACTGACGAGATCGACAGCCCGTTGTTCCAAGGGAGATGACTCATCTTTTTGTTAGGTCGTCGGTTTGAAAATCAAGTATCCAAATTTCCCTGCAAGCAACAGATGGAGTAATGGGTCGTTGTTTCGTACGATGATATGTCCTGAGTGGTCGTTGGTTAGAACCTCAGTAGGATACTAAATGTGCTTCGAGATACAACAGAAGGTGCATGACCTGTTGGAGAGAATAATAATGACCCGTCCTGTTAGTCGTTGGTGAGGATCAGGAGAGTATCAGAAATGCTTCAGGGAACGACGGACGATCCAATGAGCCGTCGTATCCTAGAACGACTCACTGGATGGATGCTCGTAACTAGGTGTCATTTCGAATAAATCATGGAGTATTTCCGTAATTTTGAAGCTCTAAGTCCTAAACTACGTCATTTTAAACCCTGAAAGGAGTGTTTTATGAGGGTTTAGCCTATATCAAGTTATTAGGCTCCCCATGTATGCAAAGCTTTGAGCTCTCTTGGAAGATCAATCTAGAATTCTCTCAATTCTTCCTCAATTCTCTTAGACTTTTAAGGATAAGTTGAGAATCAATTTACTCAGGTATGTAGGGCCGTGAATGAGAGATTCCTTTCACTCTCATGTCCAAAATTCTCCTCAAGTTCATGAATTCAAGTATATAGTTTTATAGAATTTTAACTCAATTTTATGAAATTCTTCATGATATGTCTGAGTCATTTCCCTCCAATTTTCAAAGCATGTTTTAAGATTTATAGGCAGATTTTATACACAATTTGAATATAAATTTATAATATTAAGTTATTAGAAATTATGCCAAATTATGCAAGTTTTATGAAAAGTCAAGTTTATGATTCATGATTTCAAGTATGATGAGATATCTAACATGAATGAATGTATATAAATTACTCATGAATCTATGATTTTAACTTATGAAGTCTTTTTCAAGTATGCACGACTTTAAGATTTGGGCAAGCCCACACAAATTAAGTATGTTTTCATGATTTAACTTAGTTTTATAAGATCAACTTACCATATGATTTGGAGTCAATACTACTAATTTACCTTATGGTATGTTTGGAGACAGGACTCCCAATGTTCAGATTTCAGACTAAGCATGTAATTATGATTTTCAGCTTCATTGAAAAATTATGGGAGCACTATGTATGTTTTTTGGGTAGTGTCTAGCACCGATGGCGAGTTTAGGTAAACCCAGGTCTGAGAACTTCATTGCCAATAGGTATACATATACATTGGGAACTCCTTGAAAGTTTTCCCCTACCCCAAGGGGCCTCAGCTTGATATCCCGATATCATGGTGTCGTTCTTAGCTCTAACAAGGTTTTGGACGGCTCGGCCCGCCTAGTGTAGTTGGCATCCACATTATTCTATCGTGATGAGCCAGTTATGATAGATGTTACACCATCAGTTCTCGACATGTAGATGGCCTATTCGCATGTTGGTTAAAGTTTTCGAATGTCATACATGCTAGGAAAGGCTCGGGAAAAGACCGGATAAGAATTACGTGAACCATCGCGGAAGGAGCAGGCAGAGCCCCTCCGCGATGGCAAGCGTGCCACGGAGGAGGCCTCCACGTTGGCGCCGTGTCACGAGGCCCTGTCCAGGCCAAGTATAAAAACCTCCAACTTCGATTTAAATGTTATATTTCATAAATTTTCCAGAGAAGTCGAGGAAAACGAGAGAGGACGAAGGTTCCTTGATAACAATCGTACGGTTACGCCCCGTCAAAAGCGCGATCCAAACTCAAATTAACTCCACATATCAAGGTATTAAGTAGTAGGAGCATTCCTACGGTTAGTTTCGTGAAATTCGGCCGGCGAATCATCGTGCTACCGAGCTAAGGTAAGTAGAATTGCTCCAAATTAGTGTCAATATACTCCTAGCCTAAAGTGAGTATTTCTCCCTTCTGGACTTTCGAGAAATAGCAGATTTTCGGCCGTTTTTCGATAAGCCAAATTGGGCTATATATATATTGAAAGTGACGTTTTCTTCCAGAATATTAGCGTATTTAGTTCTAATTGACATATATGAATGCAGTTGGGAGAAATAGCAGAAATGCCCGGCCCGAACTACGCCGGTTAGCCGGGGGAACTCAGCGACGAAGGTATGTAAAGCTAGTTCCTTCGGCAAGTTAGTAATCCGAGTATAGCAAATATAGCGTAGACATAAGAAGAAAGAATTCATAAGTCGAGAATTGAGTCAGTATGAATCTGAAAAGTAGCATGTTTTGTAATATTATGATATATTGGAATAAGTTAGTAAGCAATATCGAACAATCAGATAATATCTCGATTACGGTATAGCCGAGACAGTCGAGATAATATCTACGATACAGCATAGTCGAGACCGACGAGATAATATCTCAGATACGGTATAGTTTAGTATGAGAATTGGTTTTAAAGCAGAAAGAGTTCAGAATAAGAAATCGACATACAGATAATATTTTCATATCATACATACTTGTTATACGTGATTATTGTTTGTTGAGACACATTTGTGCTATGAGGGCACCCTTAGAGCGTCTCACCGCCCTGGGTTAATAGCTATGTCGACTCACCCGCCAGAGGGTGAGTATACGTCACTCCAAGGAGTGGCATGTCGTCCCCAGTAGGACGAAGATGGGATCACGTATTCCCATATCAGGTGATCGGCATAGTAGTATAGCCACCTATTTTGCACTTGCGCCCAGGGGACAGATTACAGATACAGATCACAGTTTACATACAGAGTCCTCCGGACTCAGACACAGATTATAGTCAGAGGCCATAGCCCAGGCTTTGCGGACCCAAGTGGGCCAGTAGAGGTGCTCGTAGTTATTAGATGAGTGGAGTGATTTATTTTTGGATGGTTTAACCGGGTAGGGTATATAGATTGTTTGTTGGTTTGGAACCTTTGGCTTATGGGGGCTGGTATTCGTCCTTGTTTGTTATATATATGTATATATATATTGTTTATTAGCTAATAGATAGCAGATCGCCACGTCGATAGGTATCCTACCTTATTCTCAGTCACGAGATGAGCTTGTTGAATTCCATCCGTCGAGGCGGTTTCAGATATTTCCTACTGTTCGAGTTTCTAGTTATGTTGCTTATTTCAGTTGTATTTGTTTGTTTGTTTGCATACTCAGTACCAGTGGTACTGTCGCCCGTTTAAGTGCTGCATTACTTACTGCAGTACCTATAGACGAGTCGATCCTCGTGACCCTAGCCGGTCTGTGATCATCAGCTTCCTGTCATCCGGAGCTTGGTATTAAGAGGTTTACATCATTTCTTTTGTTGTATAGTATGGGTAGGTCGGGACCCTGTCCCATTTTCATCTTATCGATATTCTTAGAGGCTTGCAGTTGTGTATATCTCCCTGTGGTTAGTTGTGCGGTTGTGTGGGGCCGTGCGTATGTTTAGCTAGTTAGTATTGTGTTATGTTGGCATTATTGAGGCCGTATCCAGGCCAGTAGTGGTGACCTTGCAGTCACGTAGTTGTTCAGCATTTGTTATACTGATAGAGATAACTAGACAGCATGGTGGCCTTGTCGGAGCATAGGTTTCCCCATGAGTTTGATTAAGTTATTGATATTCTCAAATGCAATTAGCTATAGGCCCGATCAACATTTATGTCTTTAGCCACCGTTATATAGCCCGCTGATTCCATGAATCTGAGTTAGAGCCAGCCAGTCACCAGATGTGCTTAGGCTCGGTAGTCTATGATTGAGTCTTAATAGGGCACAGTGCCAATCCTTACCCCAGGCGGGCGTAAGCAACTTGGTATCGAAGTAGGATTGTGTCTCGGGGTGTCTGCAAGTCGTGCTAAGTAGAGTCTTGTCTATGGATGTGTTGTGCACCACATACTATAGGCAGGAGGCTGCAGGCATAATAGGATGGTTACTCTTTCTTCATATTCAGTTGTGCCATAGAAGCGATGCAAATTATAAGTCGAGTTCTTAAACTTATCATATTCTTTGTCCTGAGATAAAAATGGCGGACCAGGCGACACCACTGCCACCGAGGTAGAAGGCTGGATACCGCAGCGGGAGAAGGCACCAGCAGGATGCCTCCGGTTTCATTCAGAATCAGCTCGATCTGAGGGCGATATAGAGGCATCAACACCCAGCCTTCTCAGCGGTCCCATCTCACCTGGAGCCATTCGGAACAACACCGCCTCCGATAGCTCCTATACCTACACCATCCGACCAGGAAGTTCGCAGTGCAGTTGTTATGTTGGCACAACTGATGGCCACTCAGTGCCAGTCAAGTGCCACCTGTAACAGCAGAGCCATAAGGTGGATACGCGAGTTCGAGGTCGGGGAATTTTGGCATTGGGTCCCCCACAATTCACGAAGTCGAATCGGGCGGAGGACCCCGGGATTTCCTAGATCAGATCTGAGAGAATCTTCCGGGTCATGCATGTGACACCCTCTGAATCAGTTGAGATGGAAGTATTCCGGTTGCAGAGACATAGCAAGCTGTATTATGGTACGAGAGTTGGGAAAGGTCTCAGGGAGATGATGCCCCTCCGACCTGGTCATTTCTCGGAGAGGCCTTCTGAGATCGTTGGCCTCACGGGAGATCCGGCGAGGGCTCAGGATGGATCAGTTCT
The DNA here is from genome assembly GCA_018107945.1 of Datura stramonium. Classification (NCBI taxonomy): domain Eukaryota; kingdom Viridiplantae; phylum Streptophyta; class Magnoliopsida; order Solanales; family Solanaceae; genus Datura; species Datura stramonium. The sequence continues at coordinate 169,817 of JACEIK010000698.1, forward strand.
TACGCTGGATCAAGGGGCGACGAGCGTACGAGAATATGCCTTACAGTTTGACTCCTTGGCTCGTTATGCTCCAGCTTTTGTAGACCACCATGCCATCGAGTCCACCGGTTGTGTAAGGTACGAACCTAGAATACATTGAGCATGAAACGGCTACATTACGGGAAGATATGGACATTGCCCGGGTGAGCCTTTGCCCAGCCTATTGAGGGCCTTAGACAGCGGCAACAAGACAGTAGACAGAAAAATCAGGAACAGCGCCGTGGATAGATCATATGAGATGCGAGAGGGAGGTTCGAAGGACCTAGGCCCCAGGTGTCGAGACGAGGCCCCCTAGACCCTCCACCACAACAGCAGAGGTGTAGATTTATTCATCGAGGGCAGTCAGAGTCAGGTGGCAGTTCTCGAACGGTAGATTCACCTCAGCGAGAGGAGGTAGAAGCCGAGAGCCGAGATATACACCCCACCACGCTATTTGCGGCTGGAGCCTCACATCGGAGCTTGTAGATATGGCTCCTCAGGATGTTATATGCCGGGCAAGGAGGGGCACCGGATGAGATTGTCCGGCCAGGGCAAGGTAGCCGAGATAGCCAGGATAGGGGATCCGCAGGGCCACGAGCTCCAGCAGCCTCGGCAGGGCGTAGGCCCTTAGGTTCGGCGGAGTAGAGACCGAGGTAGATCGGGGCTTCTAGCTCAGGTACGGCTCAAGCGTACCTATGCATTACCAGGGAGACCATTATGGGTATGGATTGGTTGGTGCCGTGCTATGCCAACGTAGAATGTTGGACCAAGACGGTCCGATTCCATTTTCCAAGGGCGTGCGAGAGTGGAAGGGCAGCACGGCTACACCAAAAAGGTAGGTTTATTTCCTACAGCCCGGGCGAGAATTGATAGCTAAGGGATGTATTTACCACCTAGTCAGGGCTTTAGGATGTTCAGGTAGAGGTCTCCGGCCTCCAGTCTGGTTCAGTGGTTAATGAATTCCCTGATGTATTTCCAAACGAGCTACAGTATTCCCCCGGAGAAAGGGAAATAGATTTTACAATCGACTTACTACAGGCACTCAACCCATATCAATCCTTCTTACCGTATGGCTCTGTGAACTCAGAAATTAAAGGGAGCAGCTGAGGATCTGTTAGATAAGGCCTTTATCAGGCCGAGTACTTCACCGTGGGGTGCGCCAGTTCTATTTGTGAAGAAAGAAGGATGGTTCGCTCCGCATGTGTATAGATACAAGTACAGATAAGGTTACGAGTCAAGAATAAGTATCAGCTTCCCAAAATAGATGATTTGTTTGATCAGTTACGAGGGCCATATATTTCTCCAAGATGACTTACGGTCTGGATATAATCAGGTACGAGTTCGTGAAAGAGACATTAAAACAGCCTTGAGGACCTGATATGGACACTTTGAATTCCTAGTTATGTCCTTTGAGTTGTGAATGCCCAAGTAGTATTTATGGACACGATGAACAGCACCTTGAACCATATACGGACCTGTTCATGATAGTATTTATTGATGATATTCTGTTGTGTATTCTCGCTCTGAGGCAGACCGACCACCAGGCTCATTTACGGACAGTGCTCCAGATTCTTAGGGACCGCCAGTTATATGCTAAGTTCTCCAAATGTGAATTCTGGCTGAACTCGGTAGCCTTCTTAGGACATATTGTGTCGGATGCTGGTATTCGGGTTGACACGCAGAAAATAGAAGCAGTCAAAACATGGCCTAGACCTACCACTCCGACCGTAGTCCGCAGTTTTCTGGAATTAGAGGGATATTACAGAAGGTTTATTGAGGATTCTCCACTATAGGGGCACCTCAGACTAGGCGACGAGAAAATAGTAAAGTTTCGGTGGACGAGGCATGAGCAGAGTTTCCAAGAGAATTAAACGACAGATTAACCTCCCGCTCAGTATTAGCATTACCGGAAGGTAAAAAAGGTTATGCAGTGTATTGTGATGCATCAGGTATTGGGTTGGGTTGTGTGTTGATGTAGCACGGTAAGGTGATTGCGTATGCTTCCAGGACAGGCGAAACACGAAAAGAATTACCCTACCCCCACAGCCTGGAGTTAGCCGCAGTGATCCACGCCTTAAAGATATGGAGACGTACTTGTATGGCGTATGGTTCCTTTGGTATCATAAGTGCCTATAGTATATCTTCATTGAAGGAAGTTGAATTTGCTTGACAGCGTCGCTAGTTGGGATTATTGAAGGATTATAGCGTGGACGTGCAGTATCATTCGGAAAAGCCAATGTAGTATCAGATGCTCTCAGCCGTAAATCAATGGGGAGTTTGGCGTATTTGCAGCCCGAGCAGCTAGAGTTGGTCAGAAAGCCACATCAATTAGCCAGCCTAGCCGTTCGTGTAGCAGAAAGCAGAGGACAACGGAAGCGGTAGTGTTTGCCAGTATGTCGTCATTAGTTGTGGAGGTAAAGAACGGCAATATGAAGATCCTGACCTGGTCGGCTTAAGGACAGAATTCCAGGAAGAAAGCACCAGATTTCAGATAACTAGGATGAAGTGCTGCGATGTAAGGGCCGCCTACGCTGTTTCGAATATTTTAGGGCTCCGCCCGGCCAGTTATGAAATGAGGTACATTACGCCAGCTATTCTCTCCATCCAGCGCGATGAAAATGTACCACGATATCAAAGAAATCTACTGGTGGCCAAGTATGAAGAGGGAAATAGCAGAATTTGTAGCCCAATGTCCTAACTGCCAACAGGTAAAGCGGAACACCAGAAACTAGGCAGGTTAACTCGAGGACATATTGTGCCTCACAGAAATGGGAAACTGATGAACATGGACTTTGTAGCAGTATTACCCAGTGCAAGACATAGACATGATTCCTTGGGTAATAGTTGGCAAAGCGGCAGAAATCAGCCCACTTCTACCAGTAAAGCTACTTTCTCTGCCGAGGATTATGCCGGAGTATATATCGGAAATAGTTAGATTACATGGTGTTCCGGTATCTATTAACCTCACGACCGAGAGGAGCACAATTCTGACTAGATTTTGGCAGTCATTTCCAAGAGGTCTGGGAACGCAGATTAATTTGAGCACAACATTCAACCCTCAGACAGATGGACAGGCTGAACGCACTATTCGAACGCTCGGATATGTTAGAGCATGTGTGCTAGATTTTGGAGGTAGGCCAGGACCAGCATTTACCGCTAATTGAGTTTTGCTTATAATAATAGCTATCATTTTTAGCCATCCAGATGGCACCCTTTGAGGCATTGTATGGGCGTGCAGATCGCCAGTTGGCTGGTTTGAAGTGGGAGAGTCAGCACTGATTGGGCAGAGATATTATTCAACGATCGAGAGGAGAAAGGTAAAGCTTATCGAACGCCTGCGGCTGCCTGAGCCGCCGAAATCGTATGTTGATGTGTGGCACGAACTGGAATTTGATGTGAATGACTGGGTATTTCTGAAAGTATCTCCGATGAAAGGGTGATGAGATTCGGTAAGAGAGGTAGCTGAAGTCACGAGGTTCGTTGGGCCTTATCAGATTCGTCAGGAAATAGGCCAAGTGGCATATGAGTTGAACTTGCCTCAGAATTAGAATCCGTTCATCCGGTTTTCATGTATCTATGCTAAGAAATGCATGGAGACCGCCAAGTGGTCCCAGTCCAGGATGTCAGGTTACGAAAGAGCTGGCCTATAAAGAGGTTCGGTAGCTATCTTAGACGAACGAATTCGTAGATTGAGAACTAAAGATATTTAGCCACAATCAAGGTACTATGAGCGTACGAACCGAGGAGATGACTTGGGAAGCGGAGAGTAAGATATGAAAATCAAGATATCCTCACTTGTTTCAAGCCTAGTCAGTCAAGAGGTACGTTAGTATTGTTGTTTATATAGTGCCTTATAGTTTATGTATAACTGGGAATGATAAACTCTAATAGTCTTTTTTATGAGAACTACTATAGTATTGTGTAGGTACTTGTATTGGACTTTTCTGCATTTCAGGTTTTTAAGATAGTCCATATTACAGGGGAAACTTTGCCAAAATTTTTCTAGAAATAAGTTGAGTAAGTTGAGAATTCTATAAATTAGAAGTTTACATTCGAGGACGAATGTTCTTAAGAGGGAGAATGTTACACCCCGTAAATTTCTCGAACATGTAGATGGCCTATTCACATGTTGGTTAAGAGTTTTGATGCCATACATGCTAGGAAAAGGCCCGGGGGAAAGACCGGCGGATAAGAGATTCGTCGAACCATCGCGGAACCGGAGCAGAGCCCCTCCGCGATGGCAACGTGCACGGAGGAAGGGCCTCTGCGTTGGCGCCGTGTCTGGAGAATTTATCCAGGCAAGTATAAAAGCCTCCAACTTTAGTTTAAATGTTATATTTCATAAATTTTCGGAAGAAGTTGAGGAAAACAAAAAAGGGGCGAAGGGTTTCTTAATAATATTCATCCGGTTACGCCGTCAAATACAGTCCAAACTCAAATTAACTCCAGATACCGGGTATTAAGTAGTAAAAGGAGCATTCCTACGGTTTAGTTTCGTGAAATACGCCCGGCAAATCGTCATGCTACGAGCTAAGGTAGGAAATAGAATTGCTCCAAGTGGAACAATATACTCCTAGCCCTAAAGTTGAGTATTTCTCCCTTCTGGACTTTCGAAATAGCGAGTTTTCGATCGTTTCGATAAGCCAAAGTGTGGGCTATATATATATTGAAAGTGATGTTTTCTTCTAGAATATTAGTGTATTTAGTTCTAATTGACATATATATGAATGCAGTTGGGAGAAATAGCAGAAGTATTGACCGAACTACGCCAGTTAGTCGGGAACTCCGAAGCGAAGGTATGTAAGCTAATTCCTTCGGCAAGTTAGTAATCCAGTATAACAAATAGCGTGAACTATAGAAGAAAGAATTCATAAGTCGAGAATTGAGTCCAGTATGAATATAGCAAGCATGTTTTATAATATTATGATATATATTCAGAATAAAAGTAAGTAAAGCAATATCAGACAGTCGAATAATATCTGATTACAATATAGCCAGAACGGTCGAGATAATATCTCAAATACAGCATAGTGGTGATCGGAATATCTCGAATGCAGTGTAGTTCAGTATGAGAATCGATTTAAAGTAGAAAAGAAGTTGAGAATAAATGAGAATACATATAGTATTTTCATATCAAACATGCTTGCTATACGTGATTATTATTTGTTGAGACCTGTTTGTGCTATGAGGCAACCCTTAGAGCGTCCTCACTTGCGCTTGGGTTATCGCTATGTCTACTGCGCCCACTAGAGGGTAGTATACGTCCTCAAGGAAGTGGCATGCCGTCACTTGATAGGGCGAAGATGGGATCATTATTCCCCATATCCAGGCTGATCAGCATAGCAGTATAGCTTACCCTGTTGTGCGCTTGCGCCCGAAGAGGGACAAATTACAGGCCACAGATCTGTTACAATAAAGGAGCCTCTGGACTGGTTACAGTTATAGTCGAGAGGCCATAGCCAGAGCTGCGGACCCAAGGGCCGGTAGAGGTGCTCCCGTAGTTAGTAGTTGAGTGGAGTGATTTATTTTTGGATGGTTTTGACCCAGGTAGGGGAGTATATAGATTGTTTGTTAGTTGGCACCTTCCGTATGGGGGCTGGTATTGGTCTTGTTTGTTAAATATATTTATATATATGTTATTTATTAGTTGATAGATATATGGATCGCCATGTCGACGGTATGCTCCTACCTTATTCTCGGTACGAATGAGCTTGTTTCAGATTCCATCTGTCCAGACAGTTTCAGATATTTCCTACTGTTCAGAGTTTCTAGTTATATATTATATTCAGTTGTTCAGTTTGCTTTGCATACTACGTACCCGGTGATGCGGCATCCATTTGAAGCTGCATTACTTACTGCCAGTACCTATAGACGAAGAGCCGATCCATCGTGACCCTAGCCAGCGCAGAGTCATCAGCTCCTATCATCCGGAGCTTGATATTCAGAGGTTTACATCATTTTCTTTTGTTGTATAGTACGGGTAGGTCAGTGCCATGTTTCGACCATCTTATCGGTATTCTTAGAGGCTTGCGGTGTGTATATATCTCCCTTTGTGGTTAGTTGTGCTTGTCGTGTGGGGCCGTGCGTATGTTTAGGCAGTTAGTATTTATGTTGACCGTGTAGGGCCGTATCCAATTAGTAGTGGTGACCTTGCCGGTCACGTAGTTGTTCAACATTTGTTTTACTGATAGAGAGATAACTAGACAACATGGTGGCCTTATCGTACACATGGTTTCCCTATATGAGTTTGATTACGGTTAGATGATGTTATAGTACGGTGGCTATATGTCCAGTCGGCCGAGGCTGTATTTACAACCGTTATATAGCCGTTGATTCCATGAATCTGAGTTAGAGCCAGCCAGGCACCAGATGTGCTTAGGCTCGATGGTCTAGCGGTTAGTCCTAATAGGGCACGAGTGCGATCCTTACCCCAAAGGCGGGCGTGACAATGAGTCTCCATTGTTCCTCATGATTTCAGTTATTCATGTTTATGACTTATGATATTATGTTTTACAACAGATTTGACCCAATGATCAATTTATGAGCTTTACTTACGTTTCATCTATGACAAGTCATTTGATTTCTATTTCTAACCTTGGGTCACTATGTTCAGATATGATAATTAGCTTATGACTATGTATGTCTCAGATTCAAATTTCAGCATACAATCCTTACTCTTATGATATACTGATTTATATTTATATCATGATTTCGGTTAACTTTACTCACATGTTTTACTTACCTTACATAGAGTATATTCAGAAATTTGACCACATACTCTATCTTTGTATTGTTTAATGATACGTTCTGGGCAATCAGACTCAATTCCTTCCTAAGATCAGACTCGGGAGTTGAAATGGAGAAAAATAGGATTTTCTACACCAGGTCACAGAACAGTTCATCATGTGACCCGTCAGGTTGACCACGAGTCATTAAGTGACTTGTGGTGAGAGTTTGACTTGAGTTGGAAAATTATCATTTGAGGCCACGCATGAACACGAGTTGTGGTGTCCCCACGACTCGTTGAGTTAGTGTCGTGGTCAAGGAAAATGGAAAGGTGAAGGTAGAAGTTGGAAGTGTGATCTTGGGCATAATTACTAAGAGCCCAAGTGCTATTTTATAACTTAGTTTAGTCATGTTTGTCTATTTATGCATTTAATTTCTCATGTGATTTTATGTAAATTTTGATATATACTAACCAACATGATTAGTCCTTATTTAGTAGGTTAAAAATGCATTTGAGGGACTAAATAATGATGGATGAAGTGGAGAAATGGAATGGGAAGCAAATTACAAAAGTTGGCAAGGAACCATGCCTTGGCAAGGCTGGCCACGCGACGGTGTACCCTGCCCCATTGCGTGTACTGCGCCCAGCGCCGTGCCACACCAATGCCAGGCACTCGAAACAATGCAGAAAAACCAGGCCATCTGCGCGCCAGCGCCGTGTCACGCGAGCACATCTGCGCGCCAGAGCGTGTCACGCAGGCCATCGCCGCCGCACAGGCGGTGTGCCATCCAGGCCATCACGGCAAGCTTCAGCCGAATGTCATTTTAGGTGCTTTCCAGTGTGCTTTCGCGATACCTCTATGTCACAGAGGCAAATTAGCGCGACCACCTCCGTGCCATGGAGCCATTCCATGACGGGCAAAACATTGCATTCTAACACTATAAATAGGACCCTTATCTTCTAAAATCAATTTGTCCGCGAAATATTTTTATGAAAACCATAAAGGAGCGAAGGGAGTGGTAGAACTCACCTAGGGTTCACCAAATTTACCCTCTCTTTTATCTATTCTTGTAAGTACATCACTTTAATTATGTTTTTAAGTATTTGTACGAACAAGGCAGCTAAAACCATTCCTCTAGGGTTGAGGCTACATGAATTTATTTTTGGTTTGAGTTGTTGTTAATTGTTGTTTTGTCTTACATTCTATATTATGGTTTGTTTTTACGCTTGATCACCATGAAAACAAATGCGTTAAGCTTAGGCAAAGCTCGAAAAAAGAGACAGCCTAGGCAAGAACAAGAGAATGTAGGGAGCAAGTTCTTATCTTTCGATATAATTCGCGGTTAGGATAGTAATTATCCTAATTTGTCTTATTTGGTTGATAAAACGGGATGATAGCGAGACACCGGCAGAATGCCACTCCACCACTCGTAGAAGTAATTGTGTAAAGCTAAGCTGAGTTAAATGATTAAGTACGAGGTCCATAATCAAGAGCATAAACCTAGTAAACCACGTATCTTAGTTGAATTGCCCACGAACTAGAATGTCACATCCCCGCTCAACGATGTAGTTGTGAGATAGTTTGTCGTGTTTAGAGCTCGAGAGACCATAGACATCGCATTTTCAACTATGTGAGACAACAGTGATAATTTCATAATTGAACCATTACAAGGGTAGCATTGCATGATTATCCAGCATGCTCTAGTTGCTTCTTATATTGTTTAGTATTTACGCTGACCACCCCTAGATTTAATTATCATTTAATGAAAACTTCTATAATTAACACTTCTATAAGTTAATATCACACTTAAACTTGATAATTAGTTGAATTGGCTGATCCTTGTGGGTTCGACATCCGGCTCTTAAAAGGGAGCCCTTTGTATTACTGCATGCGACCGCGTCACGCAAAGTGCACTGGAGCGCAAACAAATTTTTGGCGCCGTTGCCAAGGGGACGGGTGAAGTTTAGTAAATTTTTCTATTTTTGTGTGATTTATTAATTTCCTTAAGTGTTGAGAAACTTGGTCTTAGTCGACATATATTGCAGGTGACAGGTTGTCCTTCACTTATTTGGAAAGAATAGAGAACTAGTGGAACCGTCGCTTGAACCAGAGCGTCAAATTCATTTGTAAGAGGGAAGCTCTAGGCAAAAGCTAAAGAGACTTCAAAGAGAGGTACAACAACCACCAGCGGGACAAGCAAAGTTGTCACACGAGATCATGGCAGCGGACCGGTTCGCGAAGTAGCTATCCCACTAGCGACAAATGTGAACTCTAACATCATAAGCCGGAACCTGGAGGGCAGATTGAAAGAAGAAGAATATGGTGCAGTTGTTACATTCTAGTGGCCAGTTCACTGGGATGACACATGAGGACCCCCAGCAGCACTTACATAACTTTCTTGAGATTAGTGACACATTTGTCTCCGTGTCCACCGATTATGTCCGACTTACCCTCTTCCCATTCTCATTGTTGGGAGGCAAGAAGTGTGGTTGAGTCTAAGCCACCGAATTCCATAACTTCATGTGGGATGATTTGGCAAAGAAGTTCCTTATCAGATTCTTCCCTTCAGGCAAGACTGCAAACTTAGAGTGAGATATTGAGTTTCAAGAGGCGGATGAGAACTTGTATTTGTCTTGAGGAGATTCAAGTCATTACTGAGAGACTGTCCCCATCACCAACAGTCCAATGAAGTGCTAGCACACACCTTTATAGAAAGTCTAGACCCACACACAAAAATTTTAATAGACTACGCATGGTGGGCAAGCCTTAGAAGACTTATGATGAACTATGTACTCTGTTGAGCAATTGCTCAAGGAAATGCAGTGGTACAGCGAGGCATCAAGAGGAAGCAGGAAGAGAAGGGCTGATAGAGGTAGATGGTATGAATTTCTTGGCAGCACAGTTAGCATCATTTTAGCATCAAATTATGACTCGGTTCAATAAGCTTAGTATGAACCAACAAGGAGTCGAGGTAAATGCGGTTCGGCAAGCTCACGGTTGGTGTGAAATGCAAGAATAATGGGCATAATGCGGAATCATCACGAGGCCAATCGAATCGGTCAATTTTGTTGGGAATGTTCAGAGGAACAATCAGAATTTTGGGAACAATTACAGCAAGAATTGGCAGAGTACTCAAATTTTCTTGAGTGGAAATCAAGGCAGGTTACCGGCAACCTCGGCAGCCAACGAGTATCGGCAAAACATGCGAGAATGATGGCCGATTGAAGACGGCAACATTGAAGAAACGTTGCAGAAAATCTTGGAACCTGGACCCGGTTAGCAGAGAATCGAGCGAGGATGACATTAGATTTGAAAAATCAGCAATTGGCCACCCGCAATCTAGAGAAGCAGATGGGTCAAATAGCAGCTGCTCTTGCTACACTAGACCATAGGGAGGACTACCCGGTGACACAGATTTACAAACCGCGGAGTCAATGCCCGTGATGCAAATTGGCAAGCAATTAGGCGATGCGACACCAAAGAGAAGAGAAATGAGGTGCAGCCGGAGTTGGTTAAGAAAAGGACCATCCACTGACAAGGGAATCAGAGTGCTGCGCAGCAAAATGCATCATCATTTGCAACCGGCAATGAGAGACCACCACCACCATTCCCCATAGAGATTCCAGGCAAGGAGGAATGCTTCAAAAAGTTCTTGAGATTTTCAAAGAACTTTTCACATAAATTTGCCTTTTGCTCGATGTTTTGCAGGGAATGCCATTATGCTAAATGACTTGAAAATGTGATAGCCAACAGAATTCGAGATTGGTGGATGTGCAGACAGTAGCAGCGAGGCGAGTGCAGTCACACGGTGATGGGCAAGATACCTAAAAAGCTCAAAGACCACACAGGAGTTTTACCCTCCCCATATAAATTGGTAAAGTTGAGGTGATAAGAGCTTTGTGTGATCTAGGGCGGTAATCTAATGCCCCTATCTTTATTTAACACCTTGAGGTTGGGTCAGCTCGAGACCAACAAGATTGATGCTGAAGGCTAGCAAATAAAGTCGCAGTGACACCGGATGGAATATAGAGGACGCTCCATCCAAAGTGGGTAAGTTCATTATACCAGCTGATTTTATCATATTGGATTTTCATGTTGATGATCAGGTACCCTTAATCTTCAGGATGACCATTTTGGCCCTTTGGAGGAGCCATTATCGATGTGAGCAGGGACCCTAAAAATGAGGGTAGAGGATGAAGAAGAACTCTTCCGAGAATACCAAGAGATTAACCCACCCACACACTACAGAAACATGTGTAAGGTCAGTGTGTTTTCAGAGGATAAGTGTGGGGTGGAAGATTCCACAGGTCCACGGTCAAAGGAACTGAGTGGTTTTCCTTCGAGTCTGATGAAGGGCTTCGGTATGAGATTAGAAGTTGGAGGAAGAGAGGAATAGTGGAGGCTGTTCTCTCTAAAAATCAAAAGAGGAAATGATTCTCGAGGGAACCAGGTATGAGGATGTCCTGAAAAGGATAGTTCACGTCGTGCCGCGACATAAAATTAGGCGGCGTTGTAGGAGGCAGCAAGGGTACCACCGGTACAATTTGTAATTGTTGTTTGTGTTGATTTTGTTTATTTTCGCCGTGTTTGTGTTTTGGTGGAAATTTAAGCACAGATGGAAGGAAATCTGAAGTACCCTTGGAGGAGGAAGCTAGAAGCATGGAAGAGGAAAAGTGGGGTCAAACACCCACTTTGGCGAAAATTTGAAGAAAAAACATGCTGATAGCTAGGCCTAGAGGCCTCGGGAGTACTTCTCACCATTTTGAATTTTAATTAGATGCTTTAGGGACATAGCATGATTCAAGTGTGGGGTGACGAAAATTTCAAAAATTTTGTGCTTAAGGATTTTGGTGAATGTCTTGATACATGTTAGATTTTTTTGAGTTGCTTGTGACTTCACCACCCGTTGGTTTCTTTCGGTTCTTTTCCGATGGGGTCTTTGAACCGAAGAATAAGAAATTCTGTATATAATGTTTTTAGACATAGTTAGAGACTATTTCCGACAATGGATGGATGACAACCTTCTTGAGGAAAAGGATAGTCAATAGGTTTTGGTTTTGAACCCATAGATAATTGATTGTTTGATGTTCTTGCTGTGTGCTATACATGATTGTAAGATGCAAGTGTGGTTAGTGTTGAAGCATGTAAAAAGTGTATAACTTTGTTTGAGACACCTAAGCTCGTGAATGCGACTCGATGTTATTCTAAGCTTAATTCTGAATTTATGTGATTAGCTGAGTTAAGAGTCTGCTGAATGTGTCTTGAATTGAGCATGTGCTGAGAGTGTAAGATTTTTGAATATTCCATGTTATTGTGGAGTGTCTAGAACTTACCTGGTGTGTATACAAAACGAAATGAAGGAGATAGAGTGTAGGAGATGATTTAGGCATTTCTTTGAATGAGCCAAATTTCTAACCCTTGCCTTACCTACCTTGAATAAACCCAGATCCTTGTTAGCCGTTGAGCCTTAAGCCTATTCTTTGATAGCTACAACCTAAGCTTAATCATTTTCTTTCTTTAGCCTTGAATCGTCCCTAAGCTCCTAAGCGCTTAAGTGAAAAAATCCAAAAGAGTAAAGGAGTGAGAATAGGGAAAAGAAGGAAAAATAGCAGTTGTGGAAGTTGAGAAGGTCAAAGGGTGCACTTGTTTGAAAATGCTTGAGTATTGGTAGGGAGTAAGAAAATAAATGAATGAAAAAGTTGTTTAAGTACTACTTACTAATAACCTAAGTGTGCTTAAAGAAATGGGAACAAGAAGAGGAAATTTAGAGTAAGAAGCAGGATGGTGAAGTAAGAAGATGTCCATAATAAAAAGGTGCGATGTATTAAAAGCGCTTGCAGGAAAGATAGCCTTTGTTATTATCCATAATAGTACTACCCGTCTCTTAGCTTACATTACAACCCCAATAAGTCCTACTTGATCTTACGTTCACACATCTTTTAATTAGTGGAGTAATACATTAAAGACAAACATGGGTCACTACATGATGCATGTGAATTCTTTGTGAGACGAGCTTAATTTCCATTTATATACCCATACATGGTGTAATTTCCAAACTTTGTTATTGAAAATGGGTAACTCTCTCTTGTGTTGTGAGGGCATATGTTTAATGAAAGATAAGAATTCATGTCGGATTTATTCAGGTGATTGGCATGAGTTTGCTAAGAATGAGAGTTGATTCTTGAGGTTAGGAAGTCTTAACATAGTTAAATTTGATTTTAATGGTTAAATCTTGCATGCTCTATGTTTAACTTGCTATCTTAAATAGTCATTGTAGCCGTAGATTGGTGTCTTGCTAAATTAGCTATGTAGGAGTCTTCATATGCATGAGATGCAAAAAAGGGTTGTTCAGAACAAGAATTTAAGTGCGGGGTGGTAGTCTTGGGCATAATTGTGTGCCCAAGTGCTATTTTATAACTTAGTTTAGTCGTGTTTGACTATTTATGCATTTAATTTCTCATGTGATTTTATGTAAATTTGGATATATACTAACCAATATGATTAGTCCTTGTTTTGTAGGTTAAAATGCATTTGAGGACTAAATAATGATGGATGAAGTGGGGAAATGGAATGAGAAGCAAATTTAAAAAGTCAGCAAGGAACCATGCCTTGGCAAAGGCGCCCCGGAGCAGCGTGCCACGCCGGCCATGTGGCAAGCCGGCCCGAATGTCATATTTAGGTGCTCGGTGTGCTTTCACGATACTTCCATGTCACGGAGGCAAATTAGCGCGACCACTCCGTTCCATGAGCCATTCCACCAACAGGCAAGAATTGTACATTCCCTATTTACTATATAAATAGGACCCTTGGCTCTAAAATCAATTTGTCACGAAATATTTTTCTGAAAACCGTAAAGGAGCGAAGGGAGAAGTAGAAGAACTCTACCTAGGGTTCACCAAATTTACCTTCTCTTTTATCTATTCTTGTAAGTACATCACTTTAATTATGTTTTTGAGTATTTATACGAACATGAGTGGCTAAAACCCTTCCTCTAGGGTTGAGGCTACATGATATGATTGTAATTGCATGAATTTGTTTTGGTTTGAGTTGTTAATTGTTGTTTTGTCTTACATTATACATTATGATTGTTTTTACGGCAGTCACCATGAAAACAAATCGTTAAGCTTAGGCAAAAGCTCGAAGAGCAGCCTAGACAAGAACAAGAGAATGTAGGGAGCAAGTTCTTATCTTTCGATATGATTCGCGGTGAGGATAGAATTATACCTAATTTGCCTTGTTAGGTTGATAAAAACGGGATGATAGCGAGACACCGACTTAGAATTGTCCTCCTGCCACTCGTAGAAAGTAGTTGTGAAGCTAAGATGAGTTAAATGATTAGAGGGATGAAAGTCCATAATCAAGGCATAAGCCAGTAAACCCATCCCGTAGTTGAATTGCTTACGAACTAGAATGTCACATCCCGCTCAACGTGTAGTTGTGAGGATAGTTTAGTCGTGTTTAGAGCTCGAGAGACCATGAACGTCGCATTTCAACTATGTGAGACAACAATTGATAATTTCATAATTGAACCATTACAAAGGGTAGCATTGCATGATTATCCGGCCTTGGCTCTAGTTGCTTCTTATATTGTTTGAGTATTTTGTGACCACCCTAGATTTAATTATCATTTAACAAAAACTTCTATAATTAACACTTGTGTAAGTTAATATCACATTTAAACTTGATAATTAGCTGAATTAGCCGGTCCACAGTGGGTTCGACATCCGGCTCTTAAAAGGGCCACTAACAATCAATTATTTTTTTTGTGAATTTAGAAAGGGGCTTATCCATAATTACTATGATCCTAAGGCCTAAACTACGTCATTTAAGCTATGAATAGTGAATTTTAAGAGTGATAAGTTCATTCTAGTCTATTCTTATTCATGCATGCAAGAAGTAAAGGTCTGAATGGGCAGTCAAGCTCAATTTCCTTCAAGTTATCATCAATTATTCCTTGGGCAATCGGAGAAATTATAGAGAATCAGATTCTCTCCAGGTATGTAAGATTATGAATGGGTGAATTTGTTCATACTTATGCCCCTAATCCTCTCTAATTCACAAAAATCTATGTGATGATCCTATGGGCTTTTATTGTGCATGAATTTCCTAAGTTTCTACTATGGGTATGATCTAAGTATGTTTCTATTATCGAATTATGATTCATGAAGGATTTTAATGTTTTCAGTTATAATCATGTTTTAAGTTTTATAAATTATAATACCCATCCATGAGAATGTTCATGAAAGTTGAGATTTATGATGAATGTTCAAGTATGAAGAGATTATTATTGATGAAAGCGTGTTTCCAAGTTACCCATGTCTATGACAGTTTTCAAGAGAATTAAGTATTTTCAAGCATTTAAGTATTGGGCAAGCACATATGTTCCAAGTATGATTTATGATTTCACGAATTAGCTTACCACATGGTTTGGAGTCAAGAATCTCAATTGTTTTAGCTTGTGGTATGGTTTGAATCAAGGCTCCTCATGTATGATTTCAGATGTTATATGTACATGATTATTCAGCTTCGTTAATAGACGATGATCAGCTTCGTTGAAAAACGATGGAGAGCATATGCATATTTTTGGGAGTAGTGTCTAGCACCGATTAGGCTAAGGATCGATCAACCCTATGCCTCGGAACTCAGCCAACGTAGGTATGATCAGATTATTATGGGACCTATATGTGAGCTTTCCCCTGCCCCAAGGGGCCTTCAACAAATATCAATATCATGGTAGTCTTTAGCCTTGGCTTGAGATTTGAACGGCTACGCCCCTTATTTGTGATATTCGGGACCATGTAACCTCTATCGTGCTAATGTCGGTTATAAGACGAGTCTCCCATCGTTCCTCATGATTTCAGTTTTGCATGTTTATCATTCATAATCTATATCTATATCTATATATACATATGTTCTAAAGCGAGTTTGGCCAGAATTGTTCAGTTTTACTATGATTTTCAGATTTCAACTTTGGGTTAATTGATTCGAGTCATGATGTTCAGTAATGTTTAGATCATGATTTAAAAGTAGCATGAAAGCCTACTCTCAGATTCTTATCTTGATTATGTTTTGTATTATGCATGTTTTAAATAATTTTACTTATTTAGCGATTTTACATACCTTTCATGCACATTTTCCACGTGCGACCGCATACTCTATATTGTATCGTTCGCAATCTGAGCTCCGATCTTCAGACTCAGCCCCGTCACTGGCAGTTATGAGTTAGCATCCAGCTTTCGTGGTGGGTCCTCATCTCCGAGACCATTCATTATCAGTTATCTTGGTATTTCGGTTTTCGGACTTGTTGGGTTAGTTGGAGGTGTTGTCTCATCAACCCATCGGTTATGTAGAGCTTTCAAACTATATATAGTAACCTTTCGTTATGTATTATGTGAATTCTGATTTTGATGTTATGTTATGATTAGACTTCCGTTATGCTCATTATGTTAAGTATTCCCCTTTATTGATTGAGTTAGATGTATGTTCATGCCACGGGTTGGAGACTCTCGGGGCTCCTTGTCCCATGTCTCGTCACGTTTATGTCTTGGTTGTGACAATACAGATCCCCTATTGTCTAGCTGGTTCTACATTACTGAGTGAGTCCTCATCTATCGATGACCTTCAGTTTAGTGTTTGATTATGCTTTTTTAGCTTGATTTAGCGAGCTAGTTGGGGTATCGTCCCATCAGCTCATCGAGCCGGTTAGAGGCTTATCAGGCCGTTATGTGTGCCTCATCTTTATCGAGTTTTGAGTCCGTCTATGATCGTTGTTATATATTATGTTATTCAGACTTCCGCTTATTCATTTTTAATTTATCCGTTTCTCTTTGATGCTCTTTAGATTTGCTATGTTCATGCAAGATCGACTTGGATCCATTCGTGGTTCTAGGTCCGTGTCTCGGTCCGAGGGTCCCATCTTGGGTCATGACAATCTTGGTATCAGAGCAAGGTTTAGAGTATTCTAGGGTGTCTGAAAGTTGCATTAAGTAGTCTTTTCCATGGGTATGAAGCGCCACACTTATTGTGAAGAGGCTACAAGATGTTTCAGGAAATTTTCCCTCTTTCATGATCTATGTGAAATGTCTCTGTTACTTCTAACTCGTTTTCTATACGCGTTTGCAGAATCATGCCTCCACACCAAGTTAATGGTAGAAGGAATGGAAACAGAAATTTTCATGACCCGAGAGTACACCCGAATCATAGACACGGGACGAGGCCCCGAGGGACCCAAGTCAACCCGTGGCGTGAGCATATAACTAAGCCATTCACATAAGGTGGAAGGCTAGCTTAATAATCATGAATTAAAAATGCAGGGCATGAAACATAAGAAACAATTTACATGATCAAAAATAAACAGCTGATTACTACCCAGAGTAGGTCTGAAAGCCTCTAATCATTAACGAGACGGGTTGAAGGACAAGACCCCAACTAACGCAAACGTGTTGAAAACTAAAAGATAGACAAAAAATCCAAACATGAGGCCCTCGAACCATGAGGACTCACCACTGAAACAGAGAAGAACTGAGATCAAACTAGGAGCGATGCTGAACCTGCTAATCGGATCATGTATCATAAAAATGATACAACATAGAAAATATGCCGGAGTCGAGTACTTGGAGATATGCGACAATGTGAAGACTATTAAAACGACACTTTAAAAACATAATATTAATGGGGGGGGACATCATGATCATAAAGACTAAAATTATAAGTATATCGTAAGGCTCAAGATTTTCAAAATATTCGTAAACCTGTCATAGTCATGTCATGAGAGAAAAAAAAACATTTCATAAAACATAACTTGAGCCAAAGGACATAATCATCAATTGTGCCCATGATATACGGGTCGTGCAAGTAATATAGTGGCTCTTTTAGAACCGAAATGTCGAACCCACAGGGACGGAACCCATTCCTCTAACTACCATTTCTAGTGTGATCTTAAATACCTAAAGTGTTGGTGATAGACATTTTCGTGTGAAGAAATATTTAAGTCTAAGTTTGGGTCAACGACATATTCTGAAAGTGCTCTAGGAGCAACATAGGGTCAAAACCAATTAATCATGCGATAATACGATTTGCAATGGAATAAGCATGGTACTATCAATTGTTATTTCACATAATTAGAATTGTCAGGTTTATGGTCTTTCGAGCCTCTAAACACGGCAATCTAGCCTCCTTTGCATCATTGTGAGCGAGTTTAATTTTCTAGTCGCGGGCAATCAATTATGTTGTGGTTTACGGGGAAAACGATTAGGGAATTTCGTACATCTAACCATTTAACTCAACTTAGCCTCACAGCTACTTCTTGGTGGTGATGTGACATCCCAAGTTGGTCTTTCATAACCCCGTGTGTTAACCAAGCAAGATGTTAGTTATATTTCTATCCAAACACGGAACCTCTCCGAGATTACTTCATGCTCCCCACATTCTCATGTCCTGACCTAGGTAATGCCTTCTCAAGCTATTTCCCAAGATAACAAATATGCTTATGGTGATCAATCCATAAAAACAACCAACAATCCCAGTGCAAGGCAAAACAACAATCAACTCAATTCCAAAGCTATATCCTTAGAATTACAATCATAATTCCTGGCTTCAACCTAGAGGAAGGGTTCTTGCCATTCATGTTAGTAAAATAACGTTAATCTACTCCTAATCTACTATTAATCTACTCCTAACTACATACTTACATGAGATTGGTAGATGAAGGGAATTTGATAAACCTAGATGAGTTCTCCACTTCTCCCTTCACTCTATGCAGTTTTCTGAATAAAATCGTGACCAAATGGAAATAGGAGCTAAGGGTCCTATTTATAGTAAATGGAGAACCTGCATAATTTGGCACATGTTGGAGCGGCTCCGTGTCACGGAGTGTATCGAACCTTTTGCCTCCGTGACACGGAGGCATGTAACTCACTGGAAATCAACCCGAAAATCGGCTTCGGCAGAACGCGCCCGGATAGCAACGTGGCACGCTGCCCAGGCAGCGTGTCACACCACCTTTGGTCATGGAGCCACCCTGCCTTGGCACGCTGCCAACGCGCGGGGCTGTCTTGGCGGCCTACTGCCCGTGGCACGTGCCGTGCGGGTGGGCTGTTTTGGGCCTCCTCTTCGCCACCGTTCGCGTGTTGATTCCTTCTCCAAGCCTTTACTTCGCAATTCATGAATTAGCTCCTCAAAAGTCATCAAAAACCTACAAAACCAGAGCTAATCATGTTGGTTGCTTTATATCTTCACTTTTATATAAAATCACATGAAAATGTATCAAATAGCTTAGACAACACGACTAATTTAAGCTATAAAGCGTATCACGGGACTATATTTTTTCCCGTGATGCATACATGCATTAAAATCATGAGGGACAGTGGGGAGATTCTATATAGACATACCCCATATGAGAACTCATGGGCAGGCACAGCAAGATGGCTAGAGGGACTGTCCATACCTTGCCACGGGTATGAACCATGAAAGGCGTGATATCACTCGTAAGGCGTAGGAAAAATAGACAGTCACTGAGAATTTGCAAGCATAACCTACCGGTGGCATGTAGTTATGATATTCGAGGCATAACCACAAACCCCGAACCTACTCGGTGTTAGGCCTACTCCCTAAACATACAACGTGCTCATAAAAATTCCTTACATGACATGCATGACTTCGTTAAATCGTGATAATCATAACATGTTTGAGGAATTCATAATACTAGCCATGGAAATTGGGCCCGTGGATAGGCCAAAATCATAGTTCATAAATCACCAAGCGCTATGTGGGCATTGCCCATGTTTCAATCATACTTCAAATACTTAGAACATAGAAAACATGATCATAATAACATGAGTAATTGAAAACATGTTTAAGATTCAAAGGTTCATATCATGCTTGAGAAAATCACCATAGCCGTGAGTTTCACTAAAATCCTCATGATTTGGTCATGTATGCTTTGAGAGATTTAAATCATCCAATATTGAATAAAACAAGTGACAACGGCCCAATTGAAGCCCATGGTTTTAGACATGCTACGGCAAGCTCATATCGATTTTTGAGGAAACAAGCATTTGGGTTATGACCCATCAAGAATTGGTAACTTAGACATAGAATTAGGAAGAAATTGGGCATGGGTATGGACTAAACCACCCATTCAAACCCACATACCATCGATCTTAACTCCTCAGCCCTAGATAGTAACTTGAAGAAAGAACACTTGATATCTCTTTCCTTTCTACTCTTACATACACCAAATGAAGTTTATCATGAATGATTTTCCTTAAAGACCCTGTCCCAACCTCAATACGATGTATTTTAGGTCTTAGGAGCGTAAGGAAGTATGAGAAGGCCCTTTTTAATTCGCGAAATAGCGATGGGAGATTGCTGGAGCAACTGACGACTTCGTTAGCGAGGATAATGAGTCATTGGGTTGTTTCGTCCAGTCTACTGGAATTTTCACCTGGGTTCCTATTGGAGGACATGACGGCTCGTCCCCCGAGGCAACGACTTGTTACCAGCTTCCTTCAAGTACATTTGCCTCATCCTTAATTAAATCCTCAACCTTACCCCACGGTGGACTTGACGACCCGTGGTAGGCGACCACGAAGTCGTTCACATGCCGTGGGGGACACTCAACTCCTCGAAAAGCTCAGTTCAACCTTCCACGAGCCACCTGACGACTCCGTGGGGTCTCCTCACAAGTCGTCTAACGACTCATCCTGCACTGCTGCAATATTTTCAGATTTTCCCCGTTTGACTTTCGGTGCGATCCTTGGATTCTCGGGAGTGTAAAATATCTCCCCCTTGAAAAATTCGTCATGAATGTTCCAAAACATGCGGAAAACTCGAAACAAGCAATCACCATACGCAAATACTGATCATTTAAGCCGAAAGATGACGGAACGACTACCCCGAAAAGAACACATAGCGGGACTGAATTCGGACATCACACATATATCATATCATAAAAACAAGAGCTTGCATGCATAGACGAAACATGAAAAACTGGTTAGAGGTTTAGGCAAAAGCACAGTACGTCAAGTTTGGCCCAGACCGGTAGGGAACAAATGGGGTATTTAGCCACCATCCACCGGCTTTCCATGTAGCTTCCTCCACATGCTGATTTCTCCATAACACCTTTACAAACTACTTCCTTGTTCTCAGCCTCCGAACTTGATGGTCCAAGATTGCAGGAATTTCCTCATAACTAAGGCTATCTCTCATACCAACACTTTCCACGGAATAACTAAGAGTGCAGGATCTCCCAAGAACTTTTTAAAGAAGCGTCGTGAAATACGCGATGAACTGAAGCTAACTCTGAAGGTAACTCTAACTCATAGGCCACTTTACCCACTCATCTCACTATCTGGTATGGGCCAATATAGCTGAATTTGAGTTTTCCTTTCTTTTCGAATCTCATTACTCCTTCCATGGAATGCCTTTAAACGCCAATCATCGATCTCGAACTCCAACTCTCTACTTCTCACATCCGCATAAAACTTTTGGCGACTTTGAGCCATTTCAGCCCCCTTTCTCTTATCAATTGAACTTTCACCAAAGCCTCATGGACTGTCCTGGACCCATCATGAAGCCTGCCGACTTAAACCACCGAATGGGCGATCTACACCATGCTGAGCCTCGAACAGTGCCATTTGGATGCTAGAGTGATAGCTTTGTGTAGGCAAACTCAATAAAAGAGGTAAATGCTTATCCCAACTACCCTTGAAATCAATAACGCAAGCTCTCAATATGTCGTCAAGAGTTTGGATAGTCCGCTCCGCTGGCCATCTGTTGCGGATGAAATGTAGATGCTAAGCTTGGCACGAATTTACTAGGAGTCCTTTTGAAAAGATCTCCAATGCGAGAAGTAAACTGAGTACCTCTATCGATATGATGGACAAGGGCACTCCATGCAATCTAACCAACTCTCAGATGTATAACTTGGCATAATCTTCCGCTGAATCGGTGGTTTTGACCGGTAGAAAATGGCGGCCTCGGTCAGCTTGTCCACCACAACCCAATTGGAGTCATACGTCTGCAGTGCGGCAAGCCTGTAATGAATTCCATGTTGATTTCTTCCCACTTCCAAGTAGGAATGATGATATCCTGAAGTACACCTCCGCCTTTGATAATCCACTTTCACTTGTTGGCAATTCCCGGACACGTGGCTACAAATTCTGCAATGTCCCTCTTCCTTGCCCATTCCACGGTAGATTTCACACAAGGCATGATACATCTTTACATTGCTTTTTGGATGGATAGAATATCTAGATCCATGAGCCTATTGCAACATCTGGCTCCTTAAATCACCCACTTTCGGAACACATAAGCGACCCTGGTACTGAAGTACACCATCTCCCCCTTTGGAGAAGACTTCTACCTTCTGATTTTGAATAGTTCTTTCCTTTACCAATATTGGATCTTCATTTTGTTTAGCCTTCACCTTCGTTACCAGGGCGGCTCACAGCCCGTTCTGTACAACTACACCATCGGTCGAGCCATTAACTAGTGGTGGCAAGTGTACGTCATTCCACCTCCTTCACCAGCTCCCTTCTTGTCTCCACTCATGTGCGACACACTCTCATAGAGATCTACTAAAGGCATCCGCCACTATGTTGTCCAGAGTGTTAATGGACATTCATGTCATAGTCATAAAGTAGCTCAACCACCTCCGTAGCCGAAGATTGAGATCCTTCTGCGTGAACACATATTATAGCTCTTGTGGTCCGTGAATACATCTACATGAACTCCATACAAGCAATTATGCCATATCTTCAAAGCAAATACCACCACAACCAACTCAAGATCATGGGTCGGGTAATTCTTCTCATGAACTTCCATTGTTTGGGAAGCATATGGTATGACTTTCCCGTGCTGCATCAATACACATCCCGTCTGACTTCTGGACGCATCACAATATACAACAAAGCCATCCTGACCTCCATTAAGAGTCGGCACAGTCCTTTAAAAAGTAGTAGGGGCCTTCAATTTCTTGGGCTCTTCTCACAAGCCTCCAACCATTGGAACTTCACCTTTTCTAAGTTAATTTAGTCAATGGGGTTGCAATGGATGAGAAACTATTCTACGAATTTCTGATAGTAACACGATAATCCCAAAAAGCCCTTGATCTCCGAAGGGTTTGCCGGTCTGGAGCCCAGTTTTCACTGCCTCTAATTTCGAGTCCACCCATATACCTTCGCTTGACACTACATGTCCCAAGAATACAATGGAATTAGCCAAAACTCACATTTACGAACTTGGCGTATGGCGGATTTATCCTTGAGGGTCTAGAGTGCTACCCTCAGGTGTGCGGCATGCTCCTCCTCGCTCTTGGAGTATATTAATATGTTATCAATGAACCGATCACGAACATATCCAGATATGCCATGAATACCACTGTTCATCGGGTCCCGCCAAAAACTGCGGGGGCATTGGTTAGTCCAAAAGACATAACAACGAATTCATAATGGCATACCGAGTCTGAGGTCTCAGGATGTCATTTTCCCGAACCTTGAGCAGGTGATACCCGGACCTGGGAATTTATGCTAGAGAGCATTTTGGCCCCCTGGGGCTGATCAAAATAGGTCATTAATCACAGGTAAAGGGTACTTCTTGACGGACCTTGTTCAGCTGCCTATCAGTCATACATCCGAAAGAGCCATCCTTCTTCGGATGAATAGAACTGGTGCACCCCATGGGGCTTACTCGGTCTAATGAAAACCCTTATCTAGCAAATCCTACAACTACTTCTTTAACTCTTTTAGCTTGTATGGGGCCATTCGGTAAGGAGGAATTGTTATGGGCATTACAATGTCGGGTAAAAGATCAATCTCCAAATTCAATCTCCCTGCTTAGGAGGAGCACTGGAGGGTCATTTGGGAATACCTCGGGTTACTCACACATACCACAAGGACTGACTGAATGGTCAGGGTCTCAGACGTGGCATCCTTAACTCTAGCAAATGATAATACAACCCTTAGCGATCATTTTTAGGGCCTTGAGATAGGAGACAAAAGCGGCCCCTACGGAGGTACTGCTGAACTACCCCTCTATTCTAAAAAACTGGTTCACTGGAAATTATAACCCCCGCTTGGGTTCTCTAGTTAACAGAGCATAACATGCAAATAACCAATCCATGCCCAAAATAATGTCAAAATTTGTCATTCTACTAAGTGTTATTGAGGTAGCCTTATGCATCTTTGTAATGGAGCAGCCTCTGCCTTAGCCTCTCTGCGATTGAATCCCCAACAGAGTAGACGGATGTTGCCCCAAAACTGGGGGAGGTGCGACTGGCTCCCCATACCTAACTGACTGGGAAGTCGGCTATATGATATCTGTAACTGCTGTACCTTAGGTCGTCCGGGCCACACAGCTCTGCAATCAAGCTGGAGCACAACAATGGGCCCATAATGTCTCAACAATATAGTGTAAACAACTAAGAAAATGCAAACAAAGCTATTAGTATGCTAAATCTAAACAACAAAAAGCCAAGAAGGCCTACAAACTGAATACCATTGTACACACCTAAGTCCACCAAAGCCTCTAAGAGTAAAAAACTACTTGATGGTCAGGCAGGGCTCCGACCTACCTGCTTGCATCTCAAAACTCTAAGTGAAACAAAACCAGTGTTAGCTCCAGAAAGAAAGGAGTGCATACCAACACATCTACAAATCTCACGAACTGCTACTCCAACTGGCAATCCCGACCTTTACCTGCACCTGCAGCACGAACGAGGTCCCCGAGATGAAGGGACGTCAGTGCGAATGAAATGTCTTGTGGTATGTAAGGCAGAAAATTGTAAACGTGTAAGATAACAATGATAGCTGAGAAAGAAATAAGGAATAGTAACAACCTGGAATCTTGGAAATTGAAACCTGACAATAAGTCAATACTGAAGTGCAATGCAGCAAGTAATGCACTAGAAAAAACTATAATATGTGCAGCCAACTTGACCAACCATAAATTCATATATAAAACCGTCGGCCCGATTGTACCATACTAGGGAAAATAAAAATATCTTCAACCGATGTATCACACCGGGTAAAATAAAAAATATCTCCAGCCGATGTACCACACCCAGGGTAAAATAAAAATATCTCCAGCCGATGTACCACACGGGTAAAACAAAAATATCTCGGTGATGTACCTATAGGTAAAATAAAAATATCTCGGCCGATGTACCACACCGGGGGTAAAATAAAAATATCTCCAGCGATTGTATCATACTAGGAAAAATAAAATATCTTCAACCGATGTATCACACCGAGGTAAAATAAAAATATTTTTAATTTATTAATTTAATTACATAAAAATATCTCCGGCCGATGCCCACCTTACACGAGGTAAAATAAAAATATCTCCAGGCGATGTACCACACCGAGTAAAATAAAAATATCTCCAGCCAGGTTTACCACACCGAGGTAAAATAAATATCTCCACGCCGATGTACCACACTAGGATAAAATAAAAAATATCTCAGCCAATGTACCACACGGGGTAAAATAAAAATATCTCCAGCGGAGTGTACCATACCGGTGTAAAAATAAAGATATCTCCAGCCGGTGTGCATACAGGAGTAAAATAAAATATCTCCTGGTTGATGTACACACAGGTAAAATATAAAATTTGTCCAGCGGGTGTACCACACCATGGTAAAAATAAAAATAATTCTCAATCATGTCATAAATAGGGTCATAGGCTTATATTGAGTCAATTTAACACGTATGATATATAAAATGAAATATGTTAAATACGTAGCTGAATAGGCCTCTTTAGTAACCCATAAATGCAAGTGAGCACCCTATCATGTAAAGCTAGAAAATATGCAGATATATATCCTGTCAAATTATACATGAACATGTTGACTCAGTTACTTGAAGGACCTTCAAGAGGATTGGAGCAACAAAATTTTTGTAGGCTTACAAATAATGTCCTACAAATAATCCTACCAATTTAACATATTACTTGGATAGAAAAACATAGAGCTCATTTCTACACAATTCTTTAACATCTGAGAACTACAAATATATACTGCCTACCAGGTGGTTCCTTTACCTGTATCGACAGCTATACATTTGGAACATTTGCTAAATTTATCATGTAGATAAGAACATATAGTTCTTAATTCATTTGACTTATTTGCAGGAAAACATGGAAATTATAACTGAACTTGAGTTATTTGTCATATACATAGAACTGAGAACTGAACTACAGACATATAGCGTATGAGACCTCTATAATGTATAACTGTGTTTGATTAGCTAGGTGACCTCCGGAGACTTCACAGTATTCAAAGTTCTGAGCTTAACACGATCTACATTACATCGTAGCTGAGTTATACTTGCTTAGACATTAGGAACATCAACATGGGAGAATCTCTCCTCTGAATTTAGGAAATTCAACTGATAACTCAACAAGAGCTAAACATAAAAGATGTGACTTGAATATAACTCAGAAAGAAATTCCAACTGTATGTTATAACATGAAAATCATGCCATTAAGACTTCTTCTTGGAGAGACAATATAAAGACTTGAGTTCTTAGACTTGTATACAACACCAGATACTTGACCGAGACATTAACATAATTCTCCGAAATATGATCTCTCAAGCTTGATCAGCTAGCACATTTCAACATGAGTAGGGACGTAAGACGCAACTTGGGATATGAGACTTGGGCTCTATAAATTGGGAACTTCGTGAGTAACTTCTAAGTGATGCATTATAGGCAAATAAAGATATATAGCCGTAATTCAGGGTGATGCTGGATTGACTTACATAACTTTGCAATTATCTTCGAACTTAAACTTACATAATCATAAGTGACTTGAAATCCTAGGATTGCCTTTTCAGGCATAGTAGAAAATTTCAACACTTAGAATAGATAACTTAATATAATCGTTTTAAAATTTATAACAAAGACTACTCCAACCTAAGTTACTATTTTGCAGACGTTCAACTCTAATTATTTCGTAGAAGGTTAACACTTTAGTGGTGATTTACATCAACATAACACATATTGAACATAAACAACTTAATTTATAACTCTTTTGCTAAATGTCTTTAGAACGGGGTTAATCTTCTATTATTGCCTACCTCGTTCACCATCGTAACCCGTATCGTCTAATTTAACAATATTTAACTCTACTTTCCTTATTCATCTTAACCTTTGCAAAGTTATTCCTCCACACTCAAGTCTTTACCCTCGTGTCACTATTCCATCAATTCTAATATACGCGCACCTCTTTGCCTAATTGACAACTTGGCCACGCTTTCCCCGTTAACATGTATCGACTTAGCTTATTAAGCTATGTGCCACTTGCCCAACTTTAAGAGGAAAACATAAAATCTATTTTTTACCTTGCTTAATTTAAAAACTAAACATATAGGAGGGATTAACAATATTTTTAAAACGTCATTCCAATAAGCTCGTTTACCCTCAATCGGCTATATTCTTAGCTTAAGTTCAATTACATGTCGTCGTCTGAGCATTCCTACCAATTTCACTAAGTGACCAGATCTTAACATATATTCCAACATCACATATACGGTATACTGCAAAGGACCAGCTCATGGTGCCAACGTTAAGGGGACTTCAGACTCGATTTAGAACTACGGCAACAATCATATAAAAATTACGCCTTTTTGCTTAACATTTGTTCGCTTCAGCCATTCTTAACGATTCAAGCTTTGTAAATATTTCCAACCCTTTTGAAAGGATTATACATGCCTCAATATGATTTTAAAAACATAAGAATATTGATCCTTTTATTAACTTAGTTTCGTGCTTGAAAAACACGGAAAGGGACGTCTTTACATACCTTGGCACGTCGACTCTAATTTTGCCGAAAATCTTCCTTTCAAGCTTACTCCTTAAGGCTCTTTCCAAGTGCAATTTACCGACACAGCAAGAAGCAACTTCACTTCACCAAGTTCTGGAAAAATTGGGCAGCAACATGACACAAAAACACAAAAAGAAAGCAACAACAATACTACAACATTCTCCAAGTTATAACCTCATAAACTTAAAGAAATCCAAAAGGGGAATTACTTACCCTTTCTTGGAGATTTATTAGCTAAAGAAATAGGAGTAAACTCCTACTATTTTCTCTGACTAGAATCATCTAAAAACGCAGAAATACCACAATCAACTAAAAGACAACAACAAGCCATAACTTTCTTCCAAGGTTATCTTTTCAAGCCCAAAGAGACAAAGTAGTTTCTTACACCAGGATATAAGTTTCACCCATGTTATAGGGCTTTGGTCTCTGAAATATGAAAAATCAGCTGAAACGGGTAGAAATGAGCTTTCTAGCTCAAGTTTGCCTTCATATAGGCGAGCTAGCCAGGTCTAGGTGGTGCCGTGTGCGGCGCCCATGGCAATGCCCTTGCTCGCGCGTGCATGGGCGTTTTCCAGCCGACAGTGCTATCTTCAAACGAGCATAACTTTTTACTTCGATCTCCGATTGATGATGGTTTTTCTTATAAATTAGACTAAAATACCTTTAATTTGATATGTTATAGGACCTCTTAATCGTATATATTTTGAGATATGTCCATTTAAATTTGACCCTTATTGACAAATCTTCACATACTCTTCGCTTTTCCTTTGCACATATTTCCCTCCTCACCTACCGACAACATACGATCCATAATTCCCTTAATATGACATATAACCATCAAATAATCATCAAAAAAATTCGGGGTGTAACACAGAAAATGGTTCTCAAAAAATTTCAGGACTGACTCCAAAATTACTAGCAATGTAAGGTGTCACAAAAAATGAGGAGGCTCCCAGATCTAACAAAGCATAAGCATCAATGTGAAAGACTCGCAACATGCCTAACTAGATCGGGGAGAAGTCTCCTGCTCCTGTGGAGGCCAATGCATAAAACCACATGGCGTGAGTCGTAGCTGGACTTGCCAAAGCACCCTGCTGAGTAGGACGTGCCGCTAGAGCTGTTGAACTAGTTGCTGGGTGGGCTCCACCACCCCACGGCGTGGGCTGCGGGCAATTCTGAGCTTGTGTCCGGGTTTGCCACACCTGAAACATGCATCTGAGCCCACCAAACGCTTCACTGGGTGATTCTTGCCACAACTTGCACAAGCTGGGAACGTGTGCTCTGTCCGCATGCTACTCTGACCCCTCGACCACGAGGCCCGGCTCCTTTGATCGTCTCGAGGCTGGACGGGGTAATGGTTTGAAGATGGTGTGGTGGGCACGTCTTGGGACTGCTGGTGAGGCCACTTCCTGGCCTCGGCTGGGAGGCCTGTAGCTATCAGTTCTGGCCCTCTTGGCCTCTCTCTACTTCATATGAGCTGCCTCCATCTGCTGGGCATAAAGGACTATTTGTGGGTAGTCTATATCACGATGAAGCATGGTTGTTCTATAGTCCTTGTCGGATACTCGGCTACTCCCTTGCAGAATCTGCTCACCCGCGCCTCACGGTCCCATCACTAACTCCAAGGCATACTTTGACAGGCACGTGAACTCAAGTGAATATTCTAACACTGTCATCTTTCCCTGTTTCAGATTAACAAACTCAAGCTGCTCAATTCCTCATCTCCCGAGGAAAAATCTATCGAAAGGCCATGTGGAACTCATCCCAACTGATAGGACCGACTCAGCTGCCTGCTGTCCTTCCATTGCTTGCTTAGCAAATATGGCGACCTCCTTTAGCTGGTAAGAGGCCAAATCAACGCACTCCTTATTTGTCACTCCCATAACCTGAGTGACCTTTAAAGATCCCTTTAATGAATTCGTGTGGATCCTCATCCAACTTTGACCTGTGAACTCGGGAGGATTCATCCTCAAAAAGTCTCTAATCCGAGCATGGCTGCATTTGCCATTCTGTAGGACATGCGCAACAGCCTGTTGGTTGACCTGAGCAGTCAAGGCCTGCGCCAACATCTATCCGCCTGAGCTTTCGGCGTGGGCAGGCGCTCTAGCGCTTGGGGCTCCTGAACGAGGTGGGGCTTGCGGCGCTCATGATCGTGCCACCTCCGTGGCCTTCACATTATTTTGTTCTCCTTCCGTTTATTCTTCTGGAGCCATAATTTTCTACAATCACAGTGTAATTGAGATGGGAATTTTCATTACATACTGACATGAATCATGAAGAAGAGATGTTTGAAAATGTTATTGTTGTGCTTTTCCACTAAGTCAACAAGTGTGGCATCATTCCACTATGAAAAAATCTCTTACTAGCATTCGGATCTCCTGGCACATTAAATTAACTCATTACCCAGTTATACATTGAGTACTAAATCAGCCAGGCCTGAGGACCGAGGCTGAAAAGGACCCCAAGTCAACCCATGGCGTGAGCATATAACTAAACCATTCACATAAGGCAGAAGACTTAGCTTAATAATCATGAATTAAAATGAAAACGAGACATGAAACATAAGAAACAATGATACATAGTCAAACATAAACAACTGATTACTCCGAGTAGGTCTAAGGCTAATCATAACAGAGACGGAGTTGATGGGACACCAACCCCAACTAACCCAAATATACTTGAAAACTAAAAAACGAGACAAAATCCAGCATGAAGTCACTCTAACCGCAGGACTCACCACTAGAGCGAGAGAGCGGAACTGAGAGAAAACTAGGAGCGATGCTGAACATACGAACCGGATCCTGTATCATAAAAATGATACAACATAGAAAATATGCGAGTCAGTACTTGGAATAGCACTATTATCGAGGTATGCAAAACGATACTTAAAAACGCAAAAGTTATAGGAGTGGGGACATCATGATCCTTAACGACTGAAATCATAAATATATCGTAGGCTCAAGATTTCCAAAATATTTGTAAACCTGTCATAGTCATGTCATGAGAAAAAAATTTCATAAACATAACTTGAGCCAAAAAGGACATAATAATACATGCATTAAAACGATGAGTGTTGCGCTCGGTGCACTCGCTAGCGTACTCGGTCATTACAAGTAATACAGTGGCCTTTTTAAGAGCCGGATGTCGAACCCACAGGGACTGGACCAATTCGGTGGTGTCAAGTTCAAGTTTTAAAATTAACCTTCACAAGTGTTGATTATAAAAATTTTGGGAAATTATAATTAAGTCTAGGGGTGATCACAAAATGGCAAAGAAACAATATAAGGAGCAATACTTAGAGTTAAGGCCTAATAATCATGCAATGCTACAATTCCTAATGGTTCAAGTATGAAAACATCAGTCGTTGTCTCATATAATTAAAATGCTATGTTCATGGTCATTCGAGCCTCTAAACACGACAAACTAGTCTCACACCTACATCGTGGAGCGGGGATGTGACGTCCTAATTCGTGAGCAATTTAACTACATGCATGTTGTTTACAGAGTTTGCACCCTTGATTATGGAGTTTCGTACCTCACAATCATTTAGCCGAACTTAGATTCACAACTACTTATATGAGCGGTGATGTGATAATTCTAAGTTGGTGTCTAGCTCATCTCATTTTAATAACCAAGAAGGCAAATTAGGTACATAATTTCTATCTAATTGCGAATCCTATCATAAAAGTAAGAACTTTCTCCCTACATTCAATTTCTATCCTAATTGCGAATCCTATCATAAAAGTAAGAACTTTCTCCCTACAT
Source organism: Datura stramonium (assembly GCA_018107945.1). Lineage (NCBI taxonomy): Eukaryota > Viridiplantae > Streptophyta > Magnoliopsida > Solanales > Solanaceae > Datura > Datura stramonium. The sequence continues at coordinate 201,151 of JACEIK010000698.1, forward strand.
TCTCTTGTTCTAGCCTAGGGTTACTCTCTCAAGCTTTTACCTAAGATTAACGCATTTGTTTTCATGGTGATCAAGAATAAAAACAACAATAATGAAGAATGTAAGACAAAACAACAACTAAAAACTCAAACCAAGATGAATTCATGTAATTACAATCATCTTACGTAGCCTTAACCCTAGAGGAAGGGTTTTAGCTACTCATGTTCGTACAGATACTCAAAAACATATTTAAAGTAGTGTACTTACAAGACTAATTAAAGTATAATGAAATATAATCAACCCAAGGTAGAGTTTTTCACTTCTCCCTTCGCTCCTTTACGGTTTCCCCAAGTTATTTCGTGATCAATGATTTTAGAAGCTAAGGGTTCAATTTATACTAAGTTGAAGAAATGCAAAATTTGGCCTGTGGTGGAACAGCTCCGTGGCACGGAGGCTATAACGGATATTTTCCTCCGTGCCACGGAGCAAATGTGGAGGTTCACTGTTTGGTAGCCCCTGCTTGTATAAATTAATTCTTTGCTCCGTGGCACGTTGTTGAATGCCTCAATGCTTCTCCGTGGCACGGAGTTGACTCCAAATGTCCCTTTTAGCTTGTCTCATCATCCATAATCCATCCCTTAACATTTATCTTCAATATTAGGACCNATAATCCATCCCTTAACATTTATCTTCAATATTAGGACCATTATATTCACATTGAGCTCCATACATTGGAAATTTCAACCTACAAAGAGAGCTAATCATAGTTGTTAGTCCATGGCCACAAATTACACAAAATACATGAGATTATTCTTAAATTAAGGTACAACATGGGTAAAACATTGGTATAAAATAGTATTTGGGCATGTAAATATGCCCAAGATCAATAAGGGACAGTGGGAGATTTCTATAACCGACATACCCCATATGAGCACTCATGGAGCCCGACCTGTAAGCCTAGTCGGGAGGCTGTTCATACCTTGCCAAGGGTAACCATAAAAGACGTGATATCACTCTTGAAGGCCCCATAGGGCAAAAGGGACAGTCACTGAGGAGTTCCCAAACATAACCTACGGTGGCACGTAGTTTTGAGATTCGGGGCGTAACCTAGGCCCCGAACCTACTCGGTGTTAAGTACTACTCCCAAAACATGCAACGTGCTCATAGAAATACATATATGATATGCATGACTAGTTAAATCGTGATAATCATAACATGCTTGAGAATTCGTAATACTAGCCATGGAATTGGGGCCATGGATCGGCCAAAATCATAGTTCATAAATCATAAGCGACATGTGGGAATTGCCCATAACTTCAATCATACTTCAAATGCTTAAATTTATAGGAAACATGATCATAATAGCATGAGTAATTGAAAACATACTTAAGATTCAAAGGTTCATATCATGCTTGAGAAAATCACCATAGACATGAGTTTCACTAAAATCCTCATGATTTGGGTACGTATGCTTTGAGAGATTGAAATCATCCAATATTGAATAAAACAAGTGACAACAGACCAATAATTTGAAGCCCATGATTTTGGACATGCTGTAACAAGCTCATATCGATTTTTTAGGAAACATACATTTGGGTTTTGGCCCATCAAGAATTGGTAACTTAGACATAGAATTAGGAAGAAATTGGGCATGGGTAGGTACTAAACCACCCATTGAAAACCCCACATACCTGGAACTTCTCGATTCTTAACTCCCTTGAAAAGCTCTAGATGGAAACTTGAAGAAGAACACTTGAATCCCTTTCCTCTTTCCTTTCTACTCTTACATGAACTAAATGAGGTTTATCATGAATGATTTACCCTTAAAATACCCTATCCTTACCTCAAAACGACGTAGTTTATGTCTTAGGAGCGTAGGAAATTACGAGAAGGCCCTTGCTAATTCGCGGGAAATAACCGTCGGGAGACCCCAACGGGAGACCTGATGACTCGTTACCAGGGACAACGAGTCGTTGGGTCGTCTCGTCCAGTCTACTAGAATTTTTCACCTGGGCTCCTAACGGAGGACATGATGACTCTTCCCCCGAGGCAACGACTCGTTACCAGCTTCCATCAAGTAAAGTGCCTCATCCTTAATTATATCCTCAACCTTACCCCACGGTGGACCTCACGACTCGTGGTGGCTGACCACGAGTCGTTGCCACGCCCGTGGGGACCTCAACTCCTCAACTTAGTACAACCTTCCCACGAGCCACCTAACGACTCGTCCTGCACTGCTGTAACATTTTTCAGATTTTTCCCCGTTTGACTCCCGGGTTTGATCCTTGGGTTCCCGGGGTATAACAGAAATGGCCATGACAATGGAAATGGAGATGGACATCAGCAAGCCCTACCAGCATGAGGAGATCCTTTGTCCAAGCAGGTCACTCATGTTGAGTTTAGGAAACATTTGAGATGTTGGCACAAGCGATGACCGCTCAGGTATATCAACAAGTTGTAATGGCCCATGTTCCTCAAAATGGGAACACAAAAGCAGCTAGAGCTTGAAACTTTCTCAGGATGAACCCACCTGAGTTCTTGGGGTCGAAAGTGGATGAGGACCCGCATGAGTTTTTGAGGAAGTGCAGAAGATCATCCAGATTATGGGGGTGACTGGAGAGGAGAGTGCAGACTTAGCCTCCTATCAATTGAAGGGGGTTTCTTACATAGGGTACTACTAGTGGAAGGAGGGTAGGGCAGTAGGAGCAGTTCCCTTAAGTTGGGATGAGTTCGTGACTGATTAAAGCAGGACCACAGGATCGTCCAACAATATGCTTTGGAGTTTACCCAGCTGTCTATGTATGCGCTGGAGATGGTTGCGGATCAGAGGGTTTGTATGAGCAGGTTTGTGAATGGAGTAGCAGATTCACTGGTCAAGGAGTGCAGGACCGCTATGCTGAACAACAACCTAGATTTCTCGATGATGGCCATATGCATCCAGCAGATAGAGGCAGATCAGATGAAGAAGAAGGAGAGAGAGGCTAAGAGAGCTAAAACAGGGAGTTATGGACAGTTCAACAGAGGTCCATTGGAGTACATCACCATCAGTCCCACCAGAGCTCGTCAACCCCGGCGCCATCATCAACCAGTATTCCATCTAGATCTGGCATGATCAGAGGGGTAGAGCATCAGTCTCTAGAGGTCAGGGGAGTATTTCAGGAGAGCCCAGCATTCCAGTTTGCGACAAGTATGGTAGGAGGCACATCAGAGAGTGCTTAGCGGGTTCGGGCGCATGTTTCGGATGTAGGATGCTCGGACATCTGCTCTGAGACTGCACTTCATCCAGACAGGTCCATAGTAGAGGCCATGACCCAACTACCAGTTCAGCAGCTCCACCAGCATGCTCAGCTCAGCAGCGTGTATCCACTAGTGCAACTGGCAGTTAGCGCCAAAACAAATTTTATGCACTATCATCTCATTAGGAGCAGGAGACTTCACCCGATATGGTTACCGGTATGTTATGAATATTCTATCTATTGTGTATGCATTGTTAGATCCAGGGGCTACCTTATATTTTATGACCTCCTTATGTTTCTATTAGTTTCAAAGTCAGTCCTAAAATCCTATCAGAACCCTTCTCAGCCTCTCTACTCTAGTCGGTAACTCAGTTATAGCTTGATGGGTATACAGAAAGTGCCTTGTCATAGTCCTTCAGAAAGTCACCTCAGCCATTCTAGTAGAGTTAGACATTGCCGATTTTGATTTTATTTTCGATATGGATTAGTTGTATGCATGTTATGCCTCAGTAAATTATAGAACCTGTATGGTTTCCAATTTTCAGGTGAGCCAGTCCTAGAATGGAAAGGTAGTTCAGCTGTGCCTATAGGTCACTTCGTTTCTTATCTCAAGGCCAGAAAAATGATTTCTAAAGGCTACCATTTAGTTCGAGTTAAGGATGCTGCGTCCGAGATCTCGACTCTTCAATCCGTTCCTATAGTGTGAGTATCTAGAGGTGTTTTCAGATGATCTACCAGGAGTCCCTCCCGAGAGGGAGATTGACTTTAGTATTGACCTTCTCCCTAATATGAAACCTATATCTATTCCTCCTTACAGAATGGCTCTAACCGAACTAAACGAGTTGAAAGAGCAGTTGAAAGATCTCTTAGATAAGGGTTTCATTAGGCCTAGTAAATCCCCATGGGGTGTGCCAGTTCTCTTTGTTCGGAAGAAGGATGGTTCCCTTAGAATGTGCATTGATTATCGATAGTTGAACAAGGTCACAATCAAGAACAAGTATTCCCTCCCCAGAATTGATGACTTGTTTGGCCAACTTCAGGGTGCTAAGTTCTTTGCAAAGATAGACCTCAGATCCGACTATCATCAACTCAGATTTAGAGAGAGTGACATCCCGAAGACAGCCTTTAGGACTCGGTATGGTTACTATGAGTTCGTATTATGTCTTTTGGAATATCGAATGCTCATGCAACTTTTATGGACTTGATGAAAAGGGTATTCAAGCCATATTTGGATATGTTTGTGATTGTCTTCATAGACAATATTCTCATATACTCTCATAGCCAGGAGAAGCATTCCACTCATTTGAGGATTGTGCTACAGACTCTTAAGGATCGCCAGTTGTTTGCTAAATTCAGCAAGTGTGAATTTTGGTTGAACTCAATAGCATTTTTGGATCATGAGCTGTCAAGAGAGGGTGTGCAGGTGGACTCTCAAAAGAAAGAGGCGATGAAGAATTAGCCTAGACCAGTTAGTCCTTCGGATATCAGGAGCTTCTTGGGTTTAGTTGGCTACTACAGGAGGTTTGTCAGGATTTCCATCCATTGCGGCACTGTTGACTACTCAAGAAAAGGCCAAATTTCAGTGGTTGGATGCCTGTGAGAAGAGTTTTCAAGAGTTAAAGACTCGACTCACTTCAGCTCTAGTATTGACCCTACCAGAAGGTACGGATGGTTTTGTTGTGTATTTTGATGCCTCTAGGGTTGGTCTTGGTTGTGTGTTGATGCAACAAGGTAAGGTCATTGCGTATGCCTCTAAACAGCTTAAGACTTATGAGAAGAATTACCCGATGCATGAATTAGAGTTGGAAGCCGTGGTGTTTGCGTTAAAGATTTGGAGACACTAATTATATGGGGTGCATGAAGATATGTTCACGGACCACAACAACCTTAAGTATGTGTTCACTGAAAAGGACCTGAATTTGTGACAAAGGAGGTGGCTAGAGCTTCTCAAGGACTATGACATAAGTGTCCTATATCATCCAGGCAAGGCCAATGTAGTGGCGTATACTCTTAGTAGGCTGTCCATGGAGAGTGTGTCTCACGTTGAGGATGGAATGAAGGAGTTGGTGAAGGATGTGCATCGACTTGCTCGTTTAGGGGTTTGCCTTATTGACTCGATAGATGGTGGTGTCACTGTTTAGAATGGTTCGGAATCTTCATTGGTGACCGAGGTCAAGGCTAGGAAAGATGAGGATACTATCTTGGCAGAGCTAAAGGAAGTTTTCCAAAATCATAAGGTGGAGGTTTTCTCCCAAGGGGGAGATAGTGTACTCCGATTTTAGGGTCGATTATACATGCCAGTTTTTGATGACTTAAGAGAGCGGATGTTGGATGAGGCTCATGGCTCTCATTATTCTATCCACCCAGGTGCCACCAAGATGTACCTTGACCTACATGAAGTTTATTGGTGGAATGGCATGAAGAAGGACATAACGGAGTTCGTGGTAAAGTGTCCGAATTGCCAGCAGGTGAAGGTTGAGCATCAGAGACTTGGGGGTATGCTTCAGGATATTAGTATTCCTACTTGGAAGTGGGAAGAGATCAATATGGACTTTATTACAGGATTGCCTCGTACAATCCGATATTACAACTCCATATGGGTGGTTGTGGACAGGTTGACCAAAGTAATACATTTCTTACCAGTCAAAATTACCGATTCAGCCAAGGATTATGCTAGGTTGTACATTTAGGAGTTTTTTAGTTGCACGGAGTTCCCTTGTTTGTCATCTCATATAGAGGTACTCAGTTTACCTCACAGTTTTGGAGATCATTTCAGAAGGGACTTGGTACTCAACTCAAGCTTAGCACGACTTTTCACCCGTAGATAGATGGTCAGGCTGCGCAGACCGTTCAGACTCTTAAGGACATGTTTAGAGCGTGTATGATTGATTTCAAGGATAGTTGGGATGATCACTTGCCTCTCATCAAATTTTCTTACAATAACAGTTACCACTCCAGCATTCAGATGGCTCCGTTTGAGGTTCTTTACGGGCGAAGGTTTAGATCACCTATCGGATGGCTTGAAGTAGGCAAGGTGATGAATGGTGAATTTACGTAATTCTTAGCCATATTTTGCCCATACTTTACTATGTTTTGAGAACAATTTGTGTGTGTTTACATGTGTTTTATGATATATTTGGAAAAAAGAGCTAACACACATGATTAGATACTTTCATGTATAAAAGTGATGAATTTGATCTTAAATATAGCTTAAAATTGCAAGAATGGAAAAACGGGGTCGACGAATCAAATATATAGAAGTTGGCATCACCCAGGCACGCTTGTGCCATGGCATCCGCAACACGTAGGCAATCTTGTGCAACTAGAGGCGCGATGCGCCAATGATATGGTGCAAGGAGAGGCGCGGGGCACCACACATGCCCAGTCGCCCAGACTTTGTAATCCCAAATCAACTAGGAACTGCAGCTGCAAAACCCAATTCAAATCTGAGAAGGAACAATGAAGGATTCATCTACTATTATAAATACCCTTTATTTCTATGTTTTAGGGAGTTCGGTTTTTAGTCATCCGGCACACTTTAGAGTTTATAATTCAAGTGTTGCACAATTCACTCTTTGAGAACTTATGTATTAGCTTAGTTGACAATTGTTGGTAATGCATCAAGTTCTTGTGAAACCTTTTAGCTTGGATATTTTGTTGAACAAGTATTTATTGAAGTAAGTATTTCATTATGATTTCTTCTACATCTTCTATTTGTTTTCTCATAAACATGAGTGTCTAAATCTCTTAGGCTAGATTTGTGGGAGCCATGATGGATTAACAAATGTAAGCATAATAAAATAGTGATTCTTGAATGGTGAATTAAGTGGACTGTTATTCTTTTTATTTTAATTAAAGTTTTAGCGGTTGCAAGCGTTGAAACAAAGCCGTATCTTCAACTTGCTCGACCAAGGAGGTTGAAGTTAGGAAAGAGAGTAGAAATGGCAATTTGAGATTAATAACTCTCATCTAATTAACTTGAGCTCTAACAGAGGATAGTTAAAGTCAAGACTTATTGCAAAGCTAGAATATACACACTTTTGAGACCGAGAGAAGATGGTTTGAAAGCATCTATTGTCTATTGGCGCACTTAACATATACACTTTGAGATCGTAAGGAGATAAGTGTAGTATTTAAGTAGAGAAACATTAGATGTACTAAACGTAAGTCTTACACAAAATTCACCAGGATAGATCACTAGTGAAAACCTACTAAGTTATGAAGTCATGGGGAACACAATCTTAGTTTAGTCTTAGTAATTTGATAAACAACTCAACAACTGTTAGCATTATTTTATTTTTATTTTTATTTTCAAAANCCCCCCTTCTGAAATAGTGATTACAAGTTAGTTTATTTTCCATTAACATATTATTTCTTCCTATTCCCTATCGTATCAACCCCAACCTTTGTTGGGTTACTTTATTTGACAGTTACTACTTTTTATTTCAATTGTAAGGTGTAATTTGGGTGTAATCAAATTTTGGCGCCGTTTCTAGAGAATACGGTTTTGATATAGTTAATCAGTGTTTGAGCTTAACTTATAATCTTATTTCATATTTTATGTTTTGTTTTGTTTTTATTTTTTGTTGGACTAGCCACAGGTTTTTATGGAGAACCCGAGGGCACAACTCAACCTCCCACCGGAGGAAGAGTTGAACGAGACATAGTAGGTTAAAGTAGCGCAAAGGGCGGGAGAGGTTCGACTAGCCGATATAGCTAGAAGATCTGATGCCGCCCAATTAGCTGCTTCTTTAGTAGACAGGAATCGACAGAACCCTCTTCGTCATCAAGGATGAAACACCATAAGAAATGTGCTATTCGAGGGGGAGCATGAGCAAGAGGAGGTCAGCTATACTGGAGCCATTGTTCCACCCTCACTGCCAGTGAATGTAAAATTTGATATGACAAGTATTACGATGCACCTGCTGAGCATGAAGGGGGTTGTTCAATGGTTTGCCTGGCGAAGATCCAAATCAACATCTGATGAATTTCACAGGTATCCGCAATGCGTACAGATTTCCTGGAGTATCTCAAGAGGCGATAAGACTCTTCTTATTTCCATTCTTGTTAGCTGGGGAAGCCACTTTGTGGCTGAATGAGCTATCAGATGAGCCTATACCACTTGGGCAGAGCTTGCTGCTTTCTTGGAGAGATTCTTCCCAACCTCACGGATGATTCAGTTGAGGGATGAGATTAACAATTTCAGAAAACTAGCTACGGAAGGTCTACATGAAGCATGGCTAAGGTTCAAGAAAAAATCAAAAATAGTGTCCTAACCAAAAGCTTCCTAAGGAGGTCTTTTTGGAAGTGTTCTATAGGTCACTTAGCGCATTGAACAAAGTCTTAGCAGAAGGGATTGCTGAGGGGTCCATGATGACCCACACCTTTGCAGAGGCCAGTGAGATACTGGATAAGATGACCAAGACGAAAAGGGCATGGCACACCCGAGAATCTAAGGTAGTTGCTATGAGCCACTCAAGAGGAATGACAACAAAACAATGAATGAAGGAAGAGAGGAATGGGACTAAGACATAACCCACCTTAAGACCCAGCTCGAGTTGATCACCAAGCACCTCACTACTTTGAACACTAAAAAGGTGCACGCGGTGAATGCGAAAGGGAGAGGACCCAAGATGATGATCATTACCCTGAGATTGAGGAAGAAGAAAATTTTGTTAATAATCAGGGGGATTTTCGGTCTAACACCCAAGGGTCTAACCAAGACTCTTAGTGTCAAGGTCAAGGGAATTAAGGTTGGAACTATTATGGAAAAAATGGCTATGACCGAACTGGGCAAAGGGACCAAGGGCAATGGATGAATCAAGAAGCCTCGAAAAATGATAGAAGTGGAGCGTATGTGCCTTCACAAGCAAGGGGACCTGCCATAAACAACTCTGGAACATCAACGCTGGAAGATATGATGAGTCGCATGATGAAAAAGGTGGATTCCAAAGAATTGGGAGTTAAAGAGATGAGAGGGGAACTTTCAAGCCTGAGTCAATTGGTTGACTCTCATTCGACCTCCATTAAACAATTGGAACAGCAGGTGGGGCAAATCTAGGCCTCATTAAATCAAAGGCAAAAGGGCACTTTGCTTAGTGATACTGTTCCAAACACTCGGAATAAGGGTAACTATATGTGACCATGAGCCCATTAGGTATCTTGATGAAGTCTGAGTAATCAAGACACCTATGTCATGCCGTGACGTTAAATCAGGCACTACTTGGAAGGCAACTCAAGACAATTTTGAGTTAATATGTTTGTCCAAGTGTTCAGGGGATAAGTCATAATACGAAAGAAGGAGTTTTGAACATGAAATATGAAAACGGGGTGCAAAAAGGAAAAGTCAGCTAAGCAACACACAAGCCGCGTGGCGCAAGGCTTGGCGCAATGTGTAGGCAGGCCCACAAGTCCTAGTGCAATGCGGGAGGAGGATGGTGCATAGAGCACTGCGACGTGCGGGGAAACATGTGCAGTGAGCGCCGCGTCACGACAGGTAGTCTCTAGGAAAATTTTTTTGTGGGTCAGCGGGTCGATATGACCCATGGGGGTGTTTTAAGAAGCCTAAACCTAAGATTCACTTCATTTTTCAGCAAGAGGCGTGCCGCATACCCCAAAATTCTCAAGAAATTTCTCTAAAAGCTTCATCTTCTCTCAAAATTCTTCCAAACTTTTTCACCGAAATAACAAAAGAAACATTTTTCTTGTGAAATCTCCATACATGGCACCAAAAGAAAACAAAGGGAAAGGAGTGACTTCTTCAAGCCATAGTTCAAGGAGGTCAAGAAGAGCTAGTGAGGAGGAGCATGACGATGTGAGTAATCCACAACAACCATTGAGGCGTTATGGGCCCGTTGGTTCATGAAGCAAGAAGGTAAGAAATGATTGTGACTATATTGATGCCTTTCCCTCTAATGTGAAATCTAGCCCTAGCTCATGAATGCAGAAAACTAGAGTCCTAGCTCATGAATGCAGAAAACTAGAGTCTTGCATGAGTAAATGCATATCAAAATTGCTTGATTCTGTTAGTGTTGGGGGTTCCCATATTGTTTGTTTGCACTAAAATTTCGGTCACATTTATGTTAGTTCAGTTTCAGTCAAAATGTTAGCATACTAAGTATTAGTCAGTAATGTCAGCTGATCAGTTTGACTACAAAAACACTCGAGGTGTCAGTAGTACCTCCCAGTTATCACAATTTGATACAGTATAAGGTTTTAGTGGTTCCTTAGGCGGTCATAACACTTTTAGATAAAAAGCTCTGATATGCCTTAGGACCCAGCTTCAGATTACAGTTTTTTCTGCTTCCAGATAAGCAACTCTGACTAGTCTTAGAACCTAGTTACAGAATCCGGTCCGATAAGACTCTCAAGGTGCTTCCAGATAGGTATTCCTTACTAGTCTTGGGCCCCAGGTTCGAGCTATCAGCTTAGTAGTCAGTCTAGGATTATCCAGTGGGCATAGGACTTAGCACCGAGTGGACAGGGGTTCCAGTGCACCCAATTTCCCAGAACTACATTGCCGCCATAGGATATATTTTTATTGTCCTCATGGCCCCAAGTTTATGATCACCCAGTTCATGCCTTTATACCCTCACAAGGTATATTGGGTCCTACCTATGGGGTGTATACATTGGACTCCACGTCTAGCTCACGTGGTTATACGTCGGCTATAGACTCTCCCGCTAGTCTTCTCAATTCAGTCTCAGATTATTCAGTTTAGACCAGTTCAGTACAGTATTTCAGATTAGTATCTCAGATTTGGGGCATGTTAATGACCATCAAAGAGGGTCTTTTAGACCATCTCAGTTTCAGCAGTTTCAGTTGGTCATTGCATGTCTTTCCAGTTAAGTTATTTAATTTTTTGTGTATGGTTTCTCTCACTTACTCAAAACATTCAAAGTACTGTCATATCTTTTATGTTGTATTGTTTTATGATACAACTGAAGATTCTCAGATACAGCACCGTTAGCCGACCTCGCTCAGAGTTTCTCGGCGGCATCAGTGGTGAGTCGTCATCTTTCGAGGACGAAGATTATTCTTTCAGTTTTGTTTCTTTTATTTATACTTGAAGTTAGCTGGGGGCTTGTCCTAGTAACTCATCAGTTGTAGTTGGCTTTCAGATACAGACTTTGTTTTCAAACTTGTAGCTTTGTTTCAATTGATATAAACTTTATGATTCAGCTTTATTTTAATTAATGTTTTATATCATCATTTAAAAGCTTCTGCTATATATATGTTTAATCAGAATGCCAGTGTATGATAGAACAGGGGTTTACATGGGTTACTTGTGACTCTAACTATCGTGTCCCATCCAGGGTGTAAATTCAAGGCGTGACAAATGTGTACACCCCATCGGTAGGACCCAATATATCTTGAAAGGATATAATGGCATGAACTGAGTGATCACAGGTCTAGGGCAATGAGGCCAATAAAATATAACCTATGATGGCTATATAGTTCTGGGAACCTGGGTGCGTTGTAAACCTTGTCCGCTCTGTGCTAAGTCCTACTCTCACTGGATAGTACTAGACTGACTACAAAGATGAAAGCATGAAACTGGGCCAAAGTCAGGAATACCTATCTCGAGGTACCCCGAGAGTCTTATCGGATTGGATTCTGTAACTAGTGTTCTAAGACTTGTCAAAGCTGCTTATCTGGATGTGTGGTAACCGTGTAAAGAACAAACTAAAATATGATAGTGAGTCTAATACTGATAACTGGGAGGAATCACTAACACCTCAAGAATTAACTCTGGTCAAACTGATCAGCTGACATTTCTTTACAACACTGACTCTAATAATTTGACTGAGACTGGACATGTAATTATCTAACAAAAATTTTGACATACACTAATAATATGGGGATTTCAAATCTGCTAGAATTAAGCTACAAGGAAACTAGTCCAACACACAAGATCCTAAGTTCTACTGAATTAAGAACTAGGGCTAAATCATTTCACAAGATATAATTCTCATAAATTTATAGAATTAGGGAATGGATAAGCAGTTAAAAATCATGAGGAATACTCTACTTGAAATCTCAAAGAAATTTGTTTGACAAGTTTCTACATTTCGAATCCACAAGGCTGAACTGATAGAGAAAGATAGAAAAGATTTTTGGGGACACAAGGGAAGAACTATTCCCTTGTCAAATTCCCACATACCTGGTGATGGAAATCCCTGAGAGAATCCCTTAAAATTTTGAGGAGAATTCGATCGCCCTAGCTTCTACTGTAATGCCCCGAAAGTCCATGAGATCAGACCCTGGAGTTAGATGAAGCTCAACAGAAAAAAATCAGCAGAAACTTGCCTTAGAACGTGTAAGAGAATGACTCGTCAGGGAGACCTAACGGATCATGGTCTAACCCGTGAGTACCTGTAAGGAGGGGATGGCAAGCCCAGTTGCCACAGATGACCTGACGAGTCGTCATGCCTTACAACGACTCGTTAGGTCGGTCGTTGGGTGGTGAAGAGATGAAGTCTTGAGTGTATCCAGTGTACTTGACGGGTGGACTTGATGAGTCATTGGGAGAAACAATGACCTATCATGTTAGTCATGAGTTGAGGGAGCTCAAGTTCTTAAGGAAATTTCCAGTGTACTTAATGGGCAAGACGACGAGTCATTTGAAATGATGACGACTCGTTGCGTGAGTCGTGGCTCTAGTTCGGGAAGTTTTTCCAGTTTTCTCCAGGGGAATTTTTGTAAACTCTTATGCTTTTAACTTTTAAACTACGTCGTTTTGTATATTGTTTGGGACACTTTTAAGGGGTTTTCATGACTAAACCCTCATTCTCTCAACTCTCTTTCTTCTCCTCTCAATATCAAGGTTCCCCAAGGTTTTTCCTCCAAGCTTCAAGACCAAGCTCAAGTGGGGGATTCTTCGAAGCAGGTATGCGGGTCTTTAACAAGGATATTCTTCCATCCTTGTGCCCCAAAATATTTTAATTTAAAACCCGTTTTCAATTAATCTAGAAAAGCATGACCAAGGTCTTGTATGATAAGAAAATTCTTCTATATTCTTCTATATTCTCCTTAAATGCTAAAATCCTCTTAACATATGAATTTATTTGGAATGTAAATTAATGGGTTGCTTGAAATGTGGAGTATATGTTGGGAATACAGGAGTGTAGCATGTTCTTCAAAAATTGGCTTGAGTATTGAATGGGATTTGTTTATTGCTCACTTGATTATCAAAGAAATTCATGAACATGATGGAATTGTAGAAATATTGTGTGATTAACCCTAATGACCCGATTATGACATTGATGACTATGTTGGGATGAGATGGAGTTTGTGGGCTTGAGCAATTGAAAGTAAATTATGTATTATCACCATGTTTTCGATTTAATTGGTCGGGTATGATTAGATTGTATTTATATTGATGGATTATGAAGCTTGGGCGGATTATATATTGTTTTTCCTTACAAAAATTATTTTTCAAAGTTTGGTATCTAAAACGCCCATGGATGAAAAGTTCGTAAAAGAAGTGATTGATGATAAATGATAGATGATGAAAAGCATGTTCCTACAACTACCCATGATTATGTCGTTGTTTTCAAAATGAATTAATTAGATCCAAGTGTGACGAATCTTTGGGCAATGCCCACATTTCGATTTAAAATGATGATTTTCCCGAAATAATCTTACCACATTGTTTGGGAGTGAAGTCTCCCGAAATTTTATAAATGTTAGCTTGTGGTATGTTTTTAAATAAATTAAGCCATGCATCTATGATAAAGTATGAGTGCAATCTTTTTATCATGCATGACCTTATGCTAAATAATGAATGAGAGGAATTCGAAGTTTGGAATGTCATGATCGTATAATGCGCAAAGTGAATCTAGGGGATTCTCGTTAGCAAGAATTTGTCAATTGTTAGTTAGGATTCTCGTTTGTAAGAATGATTCCCTAGTCAGTCAGGATTCTTGTTAGAAAGAATGTTTCCCTAGTCAGTTGGGATTCTCGTTAGAAGGAATGTTTCCCTAGTTAGTCGGGACTAACATCCCTAGCTACTAGCCATGCATGTTTCTCCTTAGTCGGTCGGGACTAACATCCCTAGCCAGTCAGTGACTCTCTATATCAGGGCATTTCCTCCCTTTGACAGTCCAGGATTCTCATTAGTAAGAATGTTTCCCTTTGAGAGTCAAGGATGCTCCCATAGACAGTCAGGAACTTTCCTTGGTTATTTAGGGAGCCTCTTGGTATCAGTCACGACATCGTACCTCTGCATTATTTCCGATTATTACTTTTGCATTTCAGTTGATCTTATAATGATGTATGTCCTTATAATGTGGTTATGTTGATATGAATATGTGAATCTCATATAAGGTTGTCGTATCTCATTTTAGTTACATT